>CM046835.1:35854474-36224474 GCA_025618425.1 Heliocidaris tuberculata | reverse complement strand
TCCACCATTTTTTAAAATTTATTATTATTATTTTTTTTTTTTTTTGGGGGGGGGGATGTTTGGACACACCATCCCCCCCCACTTGAAAAGTTGGGGGATGCATACCTCCCATCCCATCCCCCCCCCCCCCCCGCTATCTACGCCCCTGGTTCATTCATTAATAACAGTTTAATGGAATACCTCGTTACTAGGTCCCCAGGAAAGAAACATCTATAAATTTGAATAACTTTGTTAACAGGTCTATTCGAAAGTGTGGTTTCTTTGATTGCTCATTGATCCTTATCCTCTATATTTACAAACAAAAGATTCTAGTTATCAAAATTGGTTTCACTCCCCTTTTAACATGTTTAGAATGGTGTGAAATAAGGTCATGTTTAAATACACCAAACTCTTTATAATTCGAGAAATAATTGCATTGAAATTACGTTCATTCGTTATAGGACGTCGTCTGCTTAGGAAGGATTGGTCACCGGTTTGACGTCATCAAAACATCGCCATATTTCTGGTGAATCGCTCGGATATCCCAGATGCCGAGAAGTGCTTTTATTTTTGTATTCTTTTAAAATCATCAGATAGCAGTTGACGTAAAACTTATACAATTACCATCTGTAAGCTTCCCAGTTTCTAGTGATTCATTATTTGCCATATTTGAGATTTTCTTTGAATAAGCCCTTTAACAACCATTACATACCATAGAGAGCATAAAGATCATAAAAGTGAATAAAAATATTCAAAAATCATCAAGTCAAGTTTCTGAAAGGCTTAAATACTAAAATTACATTTCAACAAGTCTAATGTTTTAATTTCGTAATAGTTAAAAAAAAAAAAACTTTTTGTGCATGATTGAAAACATGTGGGAATAAGATAATAGGATGTTATCAAAATCGTCCACATCAAATTCAAAATCACCAGGATACATGGAAGAAAAGTGAAAAATGAATTAAATCTATTTCAATTTGGACATATGGAAATATTCATTCATTACTTTAGTATATTGCAAATCATAAAATTTGAACATAATATTGTATGTATAAAATATATATGCGATATAAAATACAAATCAAAATGATCAATACATATACATATTTGCTCTGATCATTTTGATAACAATGTGACATCTATAAATTTCTCTCGCTTGGTCGAGGCTCAACGCAGATGAAAATCGAGATGGCCAAACTGATAACAGCCATGAGGACCCCGCGAAGATGCGGAAAATAACCCGATATGAACCAAACAGATCATACAGGAAACCTGGAAGAGAAAGTAAAATGATTTAAGCCACCAACAGCAAGCGACACATAAATTGTCATATAGATAACTTGCATGCTCGATGGCGAATTCAAAATTCGTCGAACCCCCCCCCCCCAAATATATATATATATATATATATATATATATATATATATATATATATATATATACATATATATGTGTGTGTAGAGAGAAATGTTCCTCGAACACAACGCTGGTGATCTCTCATAGTTGCTTAGTGGAAGATGTAGTGAAAGATCATAGATCGAAAGCTTGACTACGAATAAAGGAGGATAATAAAAGCTACGACCGTATCATAGGGATCATTTCTTTCAATATATACAGTATATACATGTATATGTATATACTGTTTGACAACTCTCGTGGAAATAAATACAATGTGAAAGGAAATGAGAGAATAATGTTTGAAAACATTGGAAACTGGGGAACTTTGGTTTAAGCTACGTAACCATTATTCTCTCATTTCCTTTCACATTATATATATATATATATATATATATATATATATATATATAATATATATATATATATACCCTATCTGGTGTATTAGGGAGACACTTTTGGTCTTGCTTTTTTCATGTCTTTGTCCTCGTGTCTCCCTAATTGTGTATTAGGGAGACACTTTTGGTCTCGCTTTTTTCATGTCTTTGTCCTCGTGTCTCCCTAATACACCAGTCCCTATTATGATGGAATAAACCTCAATGTTTTGTGTCTCCCAAAAGCTGGATCCAGTGAAATATATATATATACCTATATATATATATTACGGGAGGTTGCTTAGAGTACAGTTCTCTATGGGGGTAGGTATAAAATGAATTCCTACAAAAAGGAATTCCTGCAAAAAGGGTTGCTAATGTCAAACTAAGAATCTGGGGAAAAACTTCGCCAACCCGTAGGCACAATGGTAGGTCTTAAAAGTGCCACATCTAGTTTACTGCTTAGGAAAGCTACTCTACCACCAGTCCATTCCCGGGGGGGGGGGGCACTCAGTATATAGTGTGAGGTGGGTTTGTGTCGCGGAGAAGAACCCCATTTTTGCACTCAAATTTCTGTTCCAAAGCATACCATTTTTGTCTTGTTGAGAAAAAGAAGAGAGAAAACCGTTCCAAAGCACCGCCTTTTTTTCATTCCGTTGTTCCGGCCGTTCTGTCCCGCCCCGGCCCGTTTCGAAGAATATTATTTTTGGTGAAAAGTTGAAAACGAGTTTCATTCCAGGTGCTTAATTCTTCCGGGCTTTCCCCATTGCTTCCATCCGGTTCCAATAAACCCCAGGGCATTCAGTATTCATTCATGCAGAGTGCATGCATGCGAATTAACCCCGCTTATATGAATACAGACAGCATAGACTTGCCAGGGGCGGATCTAGCTTTTTTCCAAGGGAGGGGTTTGAGGGGCTGAGCTGGGTATTGCGAGGGAGCGTAGAGACCGAGCCCGAGCGAGCGAAGCGAGCGAGGGGGGGGGGGGGTGTGTGGGGGGGGGGGGGGGGGTATTGATTTTTGATGGTTCAATAATAGTATTGTATCTACCTGTAAATATTCCAGAAAGAAGATATGAAATTCCACTTAGCATTAGGGAGAATGCAATGGCCATCCGGAAATTCTCCTTTTGCACTTTCAGAGAAATAACACCGTAGAGACACGAGTAAGAACTGCAGAAACCAAAGCCGGCAACGACAGAACAGATTGTCAAATAAGTCAGAGACGAATTGATAGGATACGCGAGGAATGCGACCGAACATATTCCTAGGCTGCATGCCAAGAAATGTGGCGTCACTAGCGGATGCTTGTAGAGGACTGCTAAGAGTACAAACCGGCCCATGATACCACCCAAAGAACCGGCCACTACAAGATACACGGATCTTTCTTCCGATATCCCTTCGGATACACCGTAGGAGAATGAAAATAAAGCCCAACCGCAGTAACATACATCGAACAAGAAATGACAGGGAAGCAACAGGAACATAAGAACGCGTTCCTTTTTAACGAAAATGCAGGTACTGAGTATACTATTCCTAATTATTTTGCAGAGCGATTGCCCAAGGTTTTTGCTTTCGTTCGTGTCCTTAGACTGTGGATCCGTGTTCTCTGTGAAGCTTTTCCTTTCACTTTTACAGTCGCCAAAATCGTTTCCATTTCGAAGCAGCGTTAGTTTGTGTTCAGCGTCATTCTTTTGATTATAATCACCGCCATTTTGTTTAGACCAGGTTCTCAGACGTGGAGGACGCATAGTAGCTCCAATGGGTACCCCATGAAACATCATTGCGCTATTAATTAAAGAAACAATAAGGCGCCTCTTGTTCCATATGCGTCAAGACAGAGCACGGTTAAGTAAGGTAATAGGAAACCCCCTAGTTGACTGCCCAATTGTGTAACTGTCGCAGCAAATCCAAACTGTTCCCCGAAGTGTTGATGGAGAGTTTCACTCGATACCTGCCTTAGTGGAGAAGCGAATAAGCCTAGGAGAAAAAAAATAGAATAAAGGTAACATTTAAAAGTAGAACATGACATATAATTTTCAAAAGTGAATAAAGGTTCGCAAAACCAAAATGACCTTAAGGCCGCTAACAGTTTCGTTTTCCTTTATCCTCTGGCAAATGAAAGTGGGTTCCGGAGACGGAAGATCCACAACATACGGCATAATTTCACGACGGTGTTGGAGGCTGACGCCTATTGACGAATAGACTATCAACTTTGCATTTGGTAAAAATCGTACTTTGTCATCAATATCATTAAAATACACTAGATAATTTACATTTAAAATGACATACTCGTGTATCTCGCCTCCCAAATAATGAGGTGACAGAACAATTCTCGGGGGCTGCAGCCTCCCTCCCCCCTCAGTGAAGATGTGATTCACAATGTTAAAACGATTTCACGCCGTGGACACCTCCACAGTGTGGTTTACCACAGAGTGTTCACATAGTGATGTTCGATTTCACAGTGTGAATTTACTCGCTCACAATGTGAAGATGTTACTCACAATGTTAAAACGCTCGAATTTAACAGTGTGAAGATGATTTCACACTGTGTTTCACACTGTATTTTTTCCGGCAGGGTTGGTCCGAAAATTCAACTCTACTACACAAAGTTCTTAAAGGAGAATGAAACCCTGGGTAAATATCCATTTCAATGAAAAGAGAGGATAGAGAGAAGCAATTTAAAAAAAAAGTTCCATCAAAATCGGTTACGAAATGAAAAACTTGTGAAGGTTTGAAAAGTTTCAATTTATTTTCTATGGCGATCCTCCAATTGGCAATGTTGCTTCACAATGGCAGGTTTAGTAGTACAACTCTCAATCCTTTTTGTACCCAAAATTTCATATTTTCTCCATTATCTCTAAAGATGCCGCTTGTCTTTTTGTGAACTCAAGATATGTTGTGTCAAATACATTTTCCCGTGATATATCTTGAGCTAAGAAGGAGACAAGCTGCACCTTGAGAGATAATAGGGAAAATATGAAATTTTGTGTACAAAACATATGGACAGTTGTACTACTAAACCTGTCACTTTGAAGCAACACTGCCAATTTGAGGATTGCCATAGAAAGTAAATTGAGACTTTTCAAACTTTCATAACTTTTTCATTTCGTAACCGATTTTGATGGAACTTTTTTAAAAATTGCTTCTCTCTATCCTCTCTTTTCAATAAAATTGATCCCCCCAGGGTTTCATTCTCCTTTAATTTGTAAAAATCGTAGCAAGTGTAAAGAGCGAGCAACAAACACACCAAATCACATTTTTTCGAAAATGCTTATAGGCCTACATAGGTCAAATATGGCGACAATTTACTTACAGACACCATACATTTACTAAGCGAACAGATCATCACAAGACAGTCTGATGGAACTCCTACTTTAAAATTAAGGAATAGGGTATATTGTCATTTGAAAAGAAAAACGAAAAAAAAAAAAAAAAAAAAAAAAAAAAACGCTCTAAACCTTCAAAGGGCAGGCCCTATACAAATCGGCTGACTGGAATAGGAGTTGATAACTGTGACACAATTACCTGTGAAGAAGAATGAGCAGCCAAGAGAGATAACGTTCTGGCTGAAAATTCCTGCCATAAGCGAGATTCCAGCCAAGAAACCGCCAACCGTTGACACCACACGAGCACCAAGCTTCTGTGATAAGTAACAACCGATCGGACCTACATAGACCAATGAGACAATTAAAGGGAGCACTGTATTCACAATGGGCCGAATCATTAATGCATGCCCATTGCACACGAGGGGTCATAATTTGCCTGACGTAGGACTTCATCAGCAATAGACCGCTTCTGTAATGTATACAAATTCATGCACATAATTCTCTGAGCACCTAGTGACGAGTGACGAGCTATCCATTAACCTGCTTTTTATAAATGAGCCTCAATGCTTGGAATCCAGTTTGCATACATTATCTGTTGCTATGTCCGGCAAGCTTTCAGGTTGTCAAGAACAACCTTTGTTTGAAAGGCATGTATAAAATTTGCATACATTACCGAAGCGGTCTATTGGGGCGGTCTTAAGGCCACCGCACACCTTACGATTGTTCTGCGATCCGATTTGTGAAATAAATCGCTATGGCATTAAATATTGGCATTTTAACAAATGAAATATACCCTATACAGGTTCTGAAAAGTAATATGAATACTAAACGTAGGGTTTGGTTGAGCTGTCAGCTTTCTACAGGGAATAAGGGCAAATTTAGTTTCAAATCGTAGGCAGTCGTACGATTTCTGTGACATCATTACGACTCGGAGCATTTGGCCATTCCACGGACTAGAAAACTCGGCAAAGGCCGTATTATCGATTTTACTATCTGTATGACTATTTCAGACCCTCAGTCAAAAACATTTTTCGTTTTTAAATGAGTTGTCAAATGAAACATTTTCTTCTGAAATCGGATCACAGACCGATCGTAAGGTGTCCGGTGGCCTTTAGATGTAGAATGTGAGAGTGGCATCGAACACACACACAAAAAGACGTCATAATGCACTGCGCTGACATTGCATTGCGTGGGATAATTGCCTTCACAGGCCTGTTTATTTTTGGCATTCACTGTTTGTATGGTGTCACTCGCCAGCGGCGCGTCAAAGACAGCTAGCGCAATTCGCCGACGCAGTACTTCGCCAGGGGCGGCGCCAGGGTATTTAAATAGGGGAGGGGCAAAATGACGCGTATAGCAACGTCGCACGTCGAGGGTCTTGAAATAACAAATAGGACTATAACAGTTATGTCATAATTGCATGGCCTAGCCTTCTCTTCTCCATTTCCCCTTCTCTTTCTCCTCCTCCCCCCCCCTTCCTCTTTTTTTTTTTCTCGCTTGAAAAATGATAGGGGGCGGCCGCCCCCCTGCCCCCCCCCTGTATCGCCGCCCCTGTACTTCGTTAAAGCCTGGCTCACACGTGGCGTCATTTTAGAGTTTCAAAGTTCAAAGTTTATTGATTTCCACAAACATGTATATCTTTTACATTTTTTTTTCTTCATACAGTACATGTGAAAATTAAAAACAGGAACATAACAATTATATAACTTGACACAAAGATATAACAGATCATAATTCAGTTATTGTTATGCTTTACACTGATAAAGCGACAAGTGGTATAATGGAAACATTGCAATTGTAAAGGAAAACATAAGTGGAGGAGTCTATTAAGTAAGCATGGCTTATATTTCATAGACCCCTGTTTGAAATTAATGAAAAAATAGGCCTACAGTCCATAAATTTAAAAAGATAGGGGGAAAATAGAGAGAGAGAGAAAGGAAGAAGAAAAAAAAAAGAAAAAAGAAAAAAAAAGAGGGGGATGTTAACAGTACTGGGAGAGAGAAAGAGAGAAAAAAAGACCCCCCCCCCCAAAAAAAAATAAAATAAAATAAAATTTAAAAAAATGTTGTGAACAAGCCGAATACGGGGGGGGGGGGGGATAAAGAGAGCAGTGATAACTAGAAAGAGACGTGGAGAAGTAGAAAGAGATAAGGGAACGCAACAAGGAAGATAGAAAGAAAATAAGATATAATGAAAAACCCAGAATAACATAAAGAAAGAAGGAAAAACAAAGAATAACATAAGGAAAGATAGATGAGAAGAAGAAAGAAAAAACAAAGAATAACAAGATAAAAAAAGAAGATAAGAGGGATAAATAAAAACAAAGAATAACATAAGGAAAGATAGAATGAGAAGAAGACAGTAGAAAAACAAAGAATAACAAGATAAAAGAAAAGAAGATAACGATGAAAACAAAGGATAACATAAAGAAAGATAGAAAGTAAAGAAGATAGAAAAACAAAGTATCTTATATATAGCGCTGGAACGGGAGCGCAGAAACCACGCAAACAAATGCACCTAGCAGATGCGATGCGGCTTTGCTGCCGTAATGTGAAAGATATATGGAAGCGGCTTCTATATTTGACCCCGACTAAGCCCTGATTATGCAGGGTTTTACTGAACAGTCGGTCGCGGAGTGGCGCGGCGCGGCTCGCTGGGTAGAAGTTTTCCAACATTTTAAAGGAATTTTATGTATGGTATCTTGTTTTTTCCGAGCAGCAAAACAAAAAGGGAAGTTTTTTCCCCCGAACATTTTTCATCAATTTTATGTATGATTTTTTTTTTTAGCAACCAAAAGAAAAAGAGATTTATTATTTTTTTTCTTCAAATATTTTAAAGGAGTTTTATGTATGGAATCTCTCTTTTTTTCCTACACCCTAATCTCCAAAAAACAAAAAAGGAAAAGCTGCCCCAATATGAAGTGGTGGTTGCCCGAATATCGGAACTTTGAAAATCCTTGGGGTGGGGGGGGGGGGGGGGGGGGGGGAGGGGTGGCGGCGGGTCTGCAGCCTATTGCCAAAGGGGGACGCCTTTTGCCCGAATATTAACTTTTCAGTGTCGCTCACGAGCAAAACAATTGACCAGATTTTCCTTCTTTTTCTTTCCTTCCCTTTTCCATTCCTTCTTTTCTTTCCTTCCCTTTTCCATTCCTTCTCTTCTTTCTATTTTTGTTTTCCTTTCCTTTCCCTTTTCCCTTTTCTTTCCTTTTTTTCTTCTCCTTTCTCTTCTCTCCTTTTTCCCTTTCCTCTTCCCTCTCCCTTTTCCACCCTCCTTAGGTTTTTTTTTTGCCGACCCCAGTCCACCCCAGCGACGCCCTTGTTTTTACTTCTTATTGAAATGTTCCCACTTAAATGATCCCAGATTAAGAATGTACTCTAAACTTTACACGATCATAACTGATCTTCAAAACGTAAACGAAGCAGAGAAATTTAAACTAATTATGTCGAATAGCGAGACAGACACAAACACTTAGACCATCTAAGTCATTGAAAAAAAGGTTGTCAGCCTGACCGTAGCCGCCGGGTTAAGCCCCCAGAGCCCCCAAAAGTGACCCCAAAGTCGGGTCGATTTCACCCCATCTCACCCATGCACCAAATTTTGTCAGTAGGAAGTAGTATAAATGGACATTACAAAACACAAAAAACTGACAAAAATTTCCGTCGGGATGGGAGGCGGGGATGTATTGCCCATTTATACCAAAGGAAACATGTTAGTAATGGACATGGATGAGAGATTTTGATATATAAAATAGAAAATATCGGGGACATTCAAATTATATCTTTAGCATTTTATCTGCATTTTATAGGAATTCTCACTGCAACTGCTGACAATATTTTTGTGCTACTTTTGAGAAAGCAATACATTTTTCACAATTTAATAACTTAATAACCAGAAGGCCAATTAACACCAAATTGCACCTGAAGAAGATTAACATACTCAAAATTATGTCATGAAAATTTAAAGTGAATTGAATGAAACGCTTTTGAATGATCATAGTCAGAAGGTAAGAAAACGGTTTTTCTTTCCATACAGAGCATTTTTTTTTGGGGGGGGGTACAGCATTGTCAAAGGGCACTTTGGAGTTTTCATTTTAGGGGATCTGACACCCCCTTCCCGATGGACATTTTGTCAGTTTTTATATTTTTAGAATGTACATCCATAGCTCTTCTTCTGACAAAATTTGGTCTCTGGGCTTTAAGGGGAAAAGTTTACCCCAATTTTTAGGGGCCGTCTGACACCCCATCCCGACAGAAATTTTTGTCAGTTTTTTGTGTTTTGTAATGTCCATTTATACTACTTCCTACTGACAAAGTTTGGTGCATGGGTGAGATGGGGTGAAATCGACCCGACTTTGGGGTCACTTTTGGGGGCTCTGGGGGCTTTTTTCAATGACTTAGATGGTCTAAGTAACTTTACGGGGTCAAATCTTATGGGTAAAATGGGGTGACTATTTCGGGAAAGGCTCCCAGACTAATGGTATTATAAACAAAATGTAGTTCAAGCTCAGATGTTTTATCGTGACTTCTCGGGACTGTACAGCATTCTCTAAAATGACAGTCTATCTCTCACATCTTCTATAAGTTCATGAGTCTTCTTTCAGGATTCAGAATGACGCATCAACTCTTTAGAGAAATTTTAGGATTATTTAAAATCAGGCGCTGTGGGGTGGAGGGAATTTGGGTATCCTAGAAGTTCCCCCTTATATATAGATTACTTTAGATAAGTGATCCCTGTCCTTTATATTCCTGCCCGTTGAATTCCACAATCTTAAGATTTGATTTTATTACCATTGATAATTGCCAGAGGTCTATTGAAAAACTGAGAGGTGCCCCTTCTTCCTTGACAACTGTCCCTTTTCCTTAGTAAGAAGTGCCCCTTCCCCATTTATAACTATCCTTTATATTATAATACGTTCCCCCTTTCCAATCTTATAATTGCCCCTATTCTTTCTGATAAGTGCTCCTTTTATTTTATTTTTATAAACGAGCCTCTTTCCTTTTTCATCTCTCATAAAACTCCTAATAAAATCATTCCTTCGACAATTTCCTTTTAAATAATTTGCATCAAATGTACCTATTAATCTCTTTCAATAACTTCCTTTTTTCCATTCTCACTTTTCAGATACAAGAATTACCCCCTTTCCGTCTGATAAGTGCATCTTTACCTGTGGCCATATCCTCTATTGAAATCTGAGAGGTGCCCGTTCTAATTCGACAAGAGCCCCTTCCGCCTTCTGTTAAATGACACATGACATCGCTGATGAGTGCCCCTTTACACCTCTGATAAGTTTTCTTAATTCATTTTGAAACGGGCTCCTTTTCTTTCTAAGAAGTACAATTCCTTCTGATAAGGGCCTCTCTTCCTTTATAAAAAGAACAAGAAAAACAAAAACAACCCTTTTCCATTTTCATAAGTTCCCCTTTTTATCTCTGGTATAAAGTGTCAATATTCATGTACGACAAATACCACATGTTTCATCCTCTGCTTTTTAATATGACATACTCCTGCTCCTTTTCTTTTTTGATAAGTGCAATTATCGTTCATGATTAGGGCCCATTGGTGCCCCTAATTTATAGCGATTTAGAGCAACTGTACTTTAATTTCGTCAAGGCTTGCTCGCTACGCTCGCTCACATTTATATTTGATATAGTTATGTTACTTAGTAGAGGTCTTTTCAGTCTCTCATGCCGAGACTGTGTTTAAACACCTTTCAGATTTTTTTTTTCTCTTTATGAATGAATGAATGAATGAAAGAACTTTATTACAAAAAAAATGATCACAATATAGTATACATTTGAAAAACAAATCTTTGGTAATAGGAAACCACTAGATAGCAATACTGCTAGTAGGGCGTGGCGCCCTTGAGACAAATATGAATACACTTACATTATAAATGGATTACATTACTTGTAAAAAGATTGTATGACATAAAATATAGTAGCTAATATTTACTCTAGACAAGTAAGATGATATTTACAATGGGTGTTGAATATACTCTTGTAATAAATGATCTTTTGTAGCTGTACAGAATGAATGGAAAGAGCATTTTCTTCTGATATCTTTCGGCAGACTATTCCATACTTCTGATCCTGCGAATGATATTGAATTTTTTCCATGCTCTGTTCTCACTCTAGGAAAGAGTAGCGTCTTAGCATCTTTCTGCCTTGTACCATATTGGTTTTCAAGAAACTAACAATAAAACTTATAAGATGCTGTTGATCACCATGCAGCCTCACAGATCTTAAAAAATTGCTCGCTCGCACATTAATATGTAGGTCATCAAACTCACCTGCAAACTTTGATGCTAAGGTAAATTATATTAGAGTATGTAAGAGAGAAATATAATTAAATTCCTTATATTAATGTAATCACAATGTAGGGTATATATGACAATGTTTAGAGATTGTATATTTTTCCCGTTGTATATAGGTGCCGCCCCCTTTCCCCCCCCCCCCCAAAATAGTCCTTATCGGTGCCCCCAAAGTTTCCCCTCAATATTGCGACCATACCCCCCCCCCCCGCTTAAACTGAATTTACCGGTGCATTAATGAGTGAAATAAGTTCAGCCCCCCCCCCCCCCACTTTCAAAAACGCTCCGCGGCCTCTTTTAGGAATAAGCGAAATGTATGACAAACAATCAGACCTGCTGAAAAGCAATAAATCATAATATCAACATAATGCCCCCCCCCCCCCGAGATGTCCAATCAGATCTCTGTTGCGTTTCCAGCAAGAGCAGCAAATGACTCCATTTCCCCCCCCCCCCATTTCCTATAATGATTATTTAGTGTTCCTTTCTGCTCAGCTGTTTTTCTTTCTTGTTTACGTTCTATACTACTCGTGTCATAATAATCTTGTGACGTCCCATTCTTTTTACTGCAAGTAAACAAGGACGTCGCTGGAATTGCAGTCGGCAAATGCGCCACCACTGTCGGCAATAAAAACAACAAGGAGGGTGAAGAAAGGGAGAGGTGAGAGGAAAGGAAAAGGAGAAAACAGAAAGGAAAAGAAAAAATAAAAGAAAAAAGAAAAGAGAAAAGAAAGGAGAACAAAATAGAAAAGAAGAAATGGAAAAGCTTATGGAAGGAAAGAAAAAAAAAAGAGGGAAAAACTAACCAATTGTTTTGCTCGCGAGCGCACTGGAAAGTTAATATTCGGCCAAAAGGTGTCCCCCACCCCCACCCCCTCCCGAGGATTTTCAAAGTTCTGATATTCGGGCAACCACCACTTCATATTCGGGCAGCTTATTTCTATTTATATTTTTGGAGATTAAGGTGCAGCATTTGAAAAGAAAAAAAAAAGCTAAAAAAAAAAAGATTCCATACATAAAATTCCTGAAAAATGTTCAGGAAAAGAAAAATTCTTTTTTTTTTGCTGCTCCCAAAAAAATAAAGATACCATACATAAAATTACTTTTAAATGTTGGGAAATTTCTACCCATGCAGCGAGCCGCGCCGCGCCACGCCGCGACCCGACTGTTCAGTAAAAGCCGACTATGCACGCTTTGGAAGTGAATATGAAAACGGTAGTCAGGCCTCTTCCCCCATTTCATCTTCCCTTCTATCTTCCATAAAGAATGCTACATACAAGCGATACAGACTGTGCCAAATTCAAGCGTGATCAGGAAGCCGACGGTTGTGTAGTCCAGGTCCAGCTGGAAGACCAGGGATGGAATCAGGACCGACAATGATTTTGGAATGCCAGGATGAAGAACATGCACCATAAAGTTTGCCAAAACAATAACGCTATCGCCATTCATCCACACCCTTCGAAGTCTGATTCACCGACATTCTGGACGGATTTACCTAGAACAAAGTAAAGAGGATACAAGATGGTTATGTCTTTCCGTCAAAATGAATCACACTATAAAAGCCTGGCTCACACAAGGCGTCATTGGCTGACGTCACTACCGCGTCATTGGCTGACGTCAATACCGCGTCATGTACGGTCATGTACGCGTCATGAAAAATAAATGATGTTTTTATTGCAAAATGAACAGTGCATACCGTACTTTTAATAACTGGTATATGGGTTAATGGCCGTTACAGACTCGATTGGTACTGGTACTGACGCAATCGAAATGGATGACGCCAGTGGCGGATCCAAGGGGCGGGGGGCCCGGGGGACCAAAAAGGGGCCCCAAAAATGCTGAGGGCCTTTTTTTTTTTTTTTTTTTTTTGCTTGTCAGAGATTTTTTGAGTGAAAAAGGTGCCCAAAAATGCTGAGGACCTTTTTTTTCTTTCTTTCTTTTTTTTTTTTTTTTTTTTTGCTTGTCAATTTTTTTTGTAAAGATTGAGCCCCCTCCCTCAAGAAATCCTGGATCTGCCACTGGATGACGCCTCGGGTGAGCTGGGCTTCACATTCATTTCCAACGATTTCATGACGTTTTTGCATTTGGTTCAGGTATTCCCATATAAATCTGTAATGCTCTAAAATGTAACTGCCAATTAATTTTCAAAGGCATTGGGGGGGGGCACTGGTGTTGTGGGGGCTCTGGTCTTTTTAGGTGCACTCCAGAATTATCCATTAACTCACAGAAAGCGGTTGATGAAAGTTTGAAAAGTTTGAAAACTTTAATTTTATATTACATACACTCTTAAAAGAATTGAGCAAAAAAATGCCCAACTTTTTAACCAACACTGGGCAACATACTGTCCACACAACTATTGGTTAAAATGTGTCAAATTGATGTTGGGCAATCTTTTTTTTTGCTTTTTTGCTTTTAAGAATCTTTTATTACTTCCTTTTTCAAAATAACATTTTCGCAATAATCAAGGTAAAATATACAAACAAATATATTCACATGCAGTATCATTGTGCCAAATTACATAATAATAAGTAACCATAATATTTTACATGCATGTATTAAATAGTAAATTATGCAATATATGGAAGTCTTTGTGATAAAAAAGGGGGGAAATATAAAAAGAAGATGAAAAGGAAGAAAATGAGAGAGAGAGAAAAAAAAAAAAAAAAAAAAAAAGGCCCCCCCCCCCCCCCCCCATTGTGTCCGTTGTTCCGCCTCAGATTTTAAAAAACTACAGTTCAGAATTTTCTTCATGATTTTGATGTTATTAAGCACGCTTAGCTCCCCATGTCCATCTCTTCGTCCCGGAAATCAAAATGTTCCCATTTTCTAAGGTGTAATGAGAGGGTACCTCTCTCCAAAGCCAATTTTTTCTCTTCTAATCGATTGTCTGACATCATTGCTTTAATTTCTTTTTCGGTCGGAGGTGTCGCTCTTTTCCTACATTGGAAAGTCATATATTTAACTAATAGAATAAGATGATTTACTAAATTTTCTCTCCCCACATTTTCCATATTAATTCCTAAATAAATTTTCTCCCAGTTCAAATCTTTCAAAATAGGATACTTGAATTCAATGCTAACCTTTTCCCACATATTTTGAATGTGAACACACTCGTAAAAAACATGACTATATGTTTCCTCTTCTTTCTTACAATAGGAACAACAATTGTTTGAAACTACACCAAAACGATACAAATGATGGTTTGTATAAATAATGCTATGTAACATTTTGAATTGAAATTCTCGTAGCTTGCTATTAAGAGTACATTTCCTTAAATTAGTAAATGCTCTTTCTGCACATATAATGGGTATATTAAACGAATCTTTCAACTTATTCAGAACAGATGAATTTTCAGATTTGTTATCAAGTAACTGTAGGTATAATCTTTTTGATGGGATTTCACTTAAGGGTATTACTCTGTCACCCAATACAAAGTTAATTTCTCCCTTATCTAATCCTATTTTCTCCTCTTCTTTTCTCACCATTTTTTTCTTCCAACTATCTGGGATCATTCCAAAAATATATTTTATTCGTGATATGTTCCATGTAAACAAACCTTTTCTGATGAAATAATCATCCGATCTTAATTTACCATTCTTTTCAATAATGTGCTCCAGTCGAAATATGCCTTTTGCAAATAGGCTATGATCAAATATACTAGAACCACGAAAAATTATATACTTATTATTAAAAAGGAGTTCCTTTCCTTTAAAATCATCATACTTCTCTCTTAAATATCCTACTTCTAACCACGTATCTAATAACTCTGAATAAAATGGAGGTAGATCTATCCTTAACATTCCAACAAAGTAATTGCATTGAAAAATAATTTTTCCTCCATAAAGGTGCATTGCATATTCAAAATATTGTTTCCATTTCATTCGTTGATCTCCCATTAAGAGTCTCTTAACCCACATGATCCTTTGCACTTTGATAAATAATCGAAAATCCATCATTTTAAGCCCCCCTTTCTTATAATTTAAGAACAAGGTACTCCTTTTAATTTTATCTTTCCCTTTCCATAAAAATTCAAAACACATTTTGTCCAAAGACTGAAACACCCATTCTGGAACAGGGATGAGAGATGCTACATACATTAGTTTAGAATATATAAAAGTTTTCAATCTATTTACTACTATCGATTATCAAATTTGGTTATATTCTCAGTTGCCCAACCAATTTTACCCTATTGCCCAACTTATTAGTCCAGCTGTTGGATAACTTATTTGCCCAACCAATTTTACTCTATTAATAGGATTGCCCAACTTATTCAGCTGTTGGATAATAAATATTATTTAGGTATTATGCTTGTTATGTCTCTCTGGGTCTTAAATCTAATCAATCCGAACCTATCCTACTTTAAGCTATCCTAATCCTATATCTTGACCTATCCTATCCTAGTCCTATCCTATCCAGTTGGTATCATCTAGTGCAAGCTGTTATATACCCCTTATAATTCTTTATGCATTTGGTGACAGTTAGTAAATCGGGCCACCCCAAACCAAACGCTACTAAAAATTCATGAATATTCATGTTAGTGTTTTCTCCAATATATTGGGTAAAAAAAATTTACCACACGTTGGGCAAAAGCGTGTTCAATAGCAAACAGTTTTGAAAAATTTGCCCAACATTTACCCAATTTCAATTTACCCAGCATAGTTTACCCAGTATTTCTTAGAGTGCATATCTTTTAGTTGTGTAATCAATTTTATTTGACCAATTTAGTTACAATATGATGAAATGAATAAGTAGTGGAAATATATTATTTGATTGGGCACCATCACAACCAACAATTCATTACCCATTAATGTTTTCCAACGTGTAACTATTTTCCCCCTGTTGGGTAAAATCCCCATCCCCTTCACACACACACACACACACGCGCGCACACACTTTTTTTTAAATAACACACACGTACACCCTGGTATCAATGTGCCTTTAGCACTTCATTTATTTGATGTATGATAAAAGAGCAATGTAGATAAAACGCCTTGCTCAAGGACATAAGTGCCGTGCCGGGGATCAAACGCCCGATCCTGGCATCTCCAGTCAAGCGCCTTAAACCACTGGACCACGGTAGTCTGCAAGCACAGACCCTAATTTGACACTTTATCAGAAAATCATTGTGTCTTGAGAGGAGCCTAATCCAGCTACCTACTGGTCGTGTCAATATTGTCCTGTGTCAGGAGCAGCTACAGTACATGGCCTATGGTAGTCTTACAGCGCAGACTCTCTTGTACGACTGACCAGGGTTTGTGCCTGCAAACTAGACCACGGCACCTCCACACACACACACACACGCGCACACACGCACGCACACGCCCACACACACACAAACACACACACACACACACACACACACACACACTTTCAGCGAATTTCTAAACAAGCATTAGTTGCTCCACAAAATGTACCCAACAACGCTAATCGAATGTGACAAAATAACACAACATCAGGGTAAGAATTTCCCGACCCTGATTTACCAAATAGCTGTTGGTAAATTTCTATGCGAATTTCTAACCAACCATCAGTTACCCAACCCAACAACCCAACAAAATTTACCCAACTGGCAAAGGGAATGTGACAAACTTACACAACTGCAAGGCAACAAGTACCCAACCCATATACTTACCAAATACTGTTGGTAAATATATGCCCAATATTTAGGTAAAAAATATTGACCAATATTGGTTACACCACTCGAGTGTCCA
Source organism: Heliocidaris tuberculata (assembly GCA_025618425.1). Lineage (NCBI taxonomy): Eukaryota > Metazoa > Echinodermata > Echinoidea > Camarodonta > Echinometridae > Heliocidaris > Heliocidaris tuberculata. Next base: position 36,207,380 of record CM046835.1, on the reverse strand, counting down.
GTTGGTTAATAATAGCCAGAATTGGGAATATTTTTAACCAACGAGCAGTTACCCAACTAAATTTACCCAACATTTTAAGAGTGTATGTGACCCTCTAATTGGCTTAATTGGCCATTAGACTCTGTACTCAATTAATCGTGTTTACCATGGAAGTCAGGTCACATCCATATTGTCTGTAAGCAAACAGCGTGGGGGTATCAAATGGGGTTCAAAGTGGGCTGACACTAAGTGGCCACCTTCACGCCATATTACAGGGAAAGTTCACCCTGATATTAAGTTGGTTTTTTTTCAAAGAAGCAGAAAAATTACAAAAACATATCAATGAAAGTTTGACCAAAATCCGATAAGAAATTCTTATTTATTTGCATTTTTGAAGTTGTAATCAATCAAACACAAATTGGCAACTCCGTGACGTATTCATTTCGTTTATTTTTTCCACTTCCACCAAAATAAAATACATGGGTTGCAATGTACTTAGCAACACAATGAAACTTAACAATATTACATGTAATTGGTTTACAGCGTACAATAGGCATAAAAACATTATAAACTAGGTTGGTCGTGGAGGGGACTGCTAAAAAGTTGGGCTTGTAGATTGCAGCCCCCTATAACTCATAGTTGCAAAATTAGTTTATCTATAAAATAATATCTATAAAATAATAAAAATATAAATATTGTGCGAGCTCCTCTTCCACTTTGCTCAGTATATACACCAAAAAATCACAAATTTTCATTTTCCTTGTTTTTGATGAGGGAATATATTTGTCATGTTTGTATCCTACAGGTTTTGTGTAAAAACATATAGTGATATGATTATATCCAGGGTGTATGTATGATAAAATGTTTTCTTTAGAGAAAATGGAAATTTATTATTTAAGTTTATATATTCATTTCATTACAGGGCAAATGGGAGAGGAGTTCGCAAGATACACCACGGAGGTGGTGTTTGATTGATTGCAACTTCAAAAATTCATAACTTTCTTGTTTTTTTTAATCAGATTTTTCTCAAACTTTCAATCAAACTTTAATTTTCTGCTTCTTTTAAAACCAAATTGATATCAGTATGGACTTCCCCTTTAAAGGTTACTATTTGATAATTATGCTCTTTGCACATTACGCACTTCGTGACAACTATCTCATCTGTAGTACAGTAACATTATGATCGTGATGGGCATAAGGATATTCATTTCCCCGTACAGGTATACATGTATATAAAAAAGAAAACTGGAACGAGGCAATCTCGCGAGTGGGGAGGGGGGGGGGGGGGGGGGGGGGGTGGGGGGGGGGGGGGGGGGGGGAGAGGATGGGAAGGTTTTTGTGACACCTTCTTTTCATATATGTTACCTGAATTGTCCTTCCCCTTCCATTTTTTTCTTTTTCTTTCTTGACAATGTCCTGTTTCGCAACTCAAATGGCCACTTATCAGAGTCGCCATTTTTCGCCAGAAAAACTATATTCCAGTCATTTTTTTTTTGTGTGTAAGAACTTGGATAGATATCCGACATTACATGACAGTGAAAAATTCAAAATTCGAATTTCAGGTAGTGAATTAAAATTAAATTATAGGCCTATAACTGCCGTATTGTTGACCAACCTTTCACCTCCTTTTAAAACTTTCTTCAGAGCAACTTGTCCTGTATAACACGGGATGTGCGCTAAGTAAGACTTGCATGGCATGTTTTTCTTGCAACAGGTTTTTAGACGAGTTCTCTTGCATGTGACTGTATGTATAACGTATACCTCAAGTATATAGATGAATCAAACACCACCGCGGGAAATGTGCTAGTATCTCGATCTGGTATAATCGGTTAATGTTTGCTCAAATTCAAGATTTATCAAATGACAAATCGGCCATATTATATTTTCGGAACGAATTTAAGGCCTATGACAGAATGTAGTGTAGTAATTGTTTTTCTATCGCACAATGTACAAAATAACTGTAAAACTACAGGTTTTCTGGCCCTTAAAATTACAAGTTATTGCCGTTATTTCAATTTTACAGTCTTTTTCCTGTAAAACAACAGCAAATCTGTTGGTTTACCGGAAATCAGCATATATTTACAATCGCCCGACATAAAACACTGTTAAAAAACATTTTTTCATATTTTAACAAGTTACCCTGTTAAATTACTATTTTACATGTACATGTCGAAAAACGGGCATTCCCGGCATCCTGACTGCCAGGAAATTTCCCCTGAAAAAATGGCAAAATTTGTTACAGTGCAGGTTCGCTTGAATTATCACTCGGATAATAAAGGTCTTTTTAGAGGTAAATCTTTTGCAGCGGCTGAAACTGCGATCAAGAGATCGTGAGGCCTGAAAATGGGGGAGGGGGGGGGGGGGGAGAAAAGACTACGGTACAAAAGCATTAAATCAAAGATAGGTTACGGGTAAACTGCACACTGAATTAAGGCGGAATTACATCGCTTAATTAGGAGAAGAAAAGGTACATGTTTTCGTAGTAGTTAACCAATGACAGTTTCGCTCTTCCACTGCTTCATAGCGCATTTGATGCAGTTATGATATCTGAATTCTTGGGAATTTGCTTTTTTTTATTTTATTATTCACTCGTTTTATGGAAGGTTCATAATTCCAATGGTGTATAATTCCGAAACACAAATTTCCCGTAACAGAGGGTTCATAATCCCGAAAAATAATAATAGAGGAATTTTGTATAGCGCACATGTCTGTCAGACTTGACACTCCTGGCTTTAGCATGGCTGCACTTACGGCGCTCTAGCATTTCATACCAGCGGATAGCTTCATGACACCTAAAGATCTGGCGATATTTTACGCTAGAGTGAGCAAAGGCCATTTTTGTGAAAAGGTACAAAATCCAGACTTGACAAGAATGGGTATTTGTTCTGGCTGGTATCAGCAAAGTTGAGAGTCATGAAAAAGCTTTTAAATTTTCATATTTTGATCATATGAAAGAACAGGTTCTGTTCTCTGTATGTCCTTAAGTATCTCATCAATATTTTTATGTTTCAGTGAGCAATTAACTACTTTACTGAGTGCTTCGAAATATTAGTTTTGGCAAGGTTTCAATTCAAGCTAGCTTTCTCAGTCAACTACAAAGTTTTGATGAGATATGTCATGACATGAAGAAAACAAAGCCTATTCTTTCATAAATTGCCTTTTAATGATCAGAATATGAAACTTTCTAAGCCTTTTCAAGACTCTAAACTTTGCTGATACCAGCCAGAACCAATAGAAATTTTTGTCACCCATGGATTTTGCACTATTTCACAACAATGACTTTTGCTCACCCAAGCATATAAATATCGTTAGATGTTTTGGTGTCATTTGATAGGAGAGACCCTAAGCTATGCATAGGTATATGAAAATTTTATTTATAAACATATTTTGAAATGTTCATTTAGGAAGACTTTGTCCAACTGTCCATTTCTAACCTTTCTCAAATTTGTTAATACCAGCCAGAACAAATACCAATTCGTGTCAAGTCCGGATTTTGCACCTTTTCGCAAAAGTCGCCTTTGTTGACTCGAGCTTAAAATATTGCCAGATTTTTTGGTGTCATTTAATAGAAAGACCCGAAGCTATCCACAGGTATGAAAATTTCCTACAATTTTGTTTGAAATATGTATTTGTTCTCCATGAATGGTCACCCCCCCCCCCCCCCCCAGTTGAAAAGAAATTCTTGCATATTTATGCCCGTGGTTCCATCGATAACAATTTATCTAATATGCTGTTTTCACCTGTTTATTACTTACATGTACTTAACTGATGTTACAAAATATGTATTAAGTTTGGTTAATAACTGATCGGTGTCAATTAGACGTGGGGGATACTGGGGGATCTGTACCCATCTAAATTCTCCATTCTGCCAGTAAAGATAATTTGCGACCTTGCCTAAATTACAAATCTAGTTCAAATCTAGTTGGTTATTAGCTTATGGCGTGTATATGAATGATAGTGGTGTCACGATGTTAGGGTCAAATGACATCTAGTGCTGATAAAGTCACATAATCATTTTGTTAGAAATCACTGCTCATTTGTCTGATCCTTCCATTTATTTTGATCGCCATAAGGTTTTGAAACTTTAACCCTGAAGTTATTAACTTTGGGTAAAGGATCGTGTATGGTGTGTTATAGATCACATCGTTTTAAATGTTTAGTTAAAGTTTTCAAAGCCGCTGCTATCTCTCCTAAGTTATCTAATGTTTCATCGGTTTTGATCAACCTTTTTGATAATAAAACGTTGGAATAGAAACATATATCGTGCGCATGCGATTGTGGTCAATAATGGGTCATAATTATGGTCACCTTTCGGCTATAAGCCGGAGATACGTTTTGAAACCTCATCTCTGGAATTATCACTTTTATTCCTTGTATAATAAAACCTCTTCTTCGAGCATTGAACAACAAACTGTCTATCTGCCTTCTTTTTCCTGAATCATAACAAATGATTTATAACACACATATTTTAATATCTTATGTTATGATTATTAATTTTTTGTTGTATTTGACGTGACTTTAGACAACATTCAATCACACAGAAAACCATTTTGGGAAGCTCTAAAATGCAAGTTTTATAGACAAATTTTTGAAAAAGTTTCTGGTGTGGGAGGGGAATACCCCCTCCAACACACTCCCCACCCTCGCCGGTCATTCCCCAATCATGAACACAGACCGACATCCTTGGTGTGAACTTAAAGGTTGCTGTCTACCCTTCAGTCTGGTACCAAATTTTTACAGTGCCAACAAATCTGATGATGATATGTGTGATTGTGAAAAATCTGTTCTGAATATTGGTGTACCCAAATGTCACAAGCATTTCATTTTTGTTCTGACAGCAAAATTCTAAAATTTGTGTGAATTATACAAAGAAGAAATCCTTACAGGGAAAAGATGACTTATGACTATTTTTACATGTAGGTAAATTCATGAAGGAAAAGGAGAGAAATAATAGTGTGAAATTACTCATTTCAACCTTGTGATGGCGGTATTGCTATTTTGGTAATAGATGAGTTAGACTATTTTTTTTCTTAATTCTATGTGTTCTGCCACTTGATCAAGAGAGGGCGATAATTCATTAAATTCAGAGCTAATTGAATGTATGTAGATAGCTCTGATTAAATTCTTGTAACAGGTGGGAAAAAACACTTCAGATTCCAAGACCCACCCAAGGGTGATTGTGTGTGTAGTGTACCCTATTGCTGTACAGAGTGAGTGGGCTCATTTTAGTTAGTTTGCTCTTTGAGTGAGGTTGTGTTCTGAGGAGCCAGCAAGCAATGACCCTCAGTTTGTGTTAATTCTGGAGGAGATTCCTACCCACCATGTTGGTGAGTTTAGTAAATTTTCTACCAAGTTTTATTTCAGTGCTAAAACCAGTTTTCAACATGAATTTTTTAAACAAGAGTTTGTGCATGTCAAAAACTTTGAAAGAAAAATTAATGTTTGTTTTAAAGTCAGTCAGCTATACATGTACATGTTATGCTGTGAAGTTCTGATTATTTGTGAAGGCTTTTAATTCAGTCATTTATTAAAGTGATATTTAAGATAATATGAGTAGTTCAATATTGCTCAGATTGATGTGAATTTATGCTTACTTTTAATATATGGCTAGTAAGAATTTCACAGACAAATTAATAAAGTTTAGATATTTGTCTGTACTAGTTAATTAATAAGGTGGACAAATACTAAAGAATAAATTACTGTAAATAATATGATCTGTGAGAAAATTGATTAATAAAATAAGGATATGCATTTTGGATAATGGGAATTTATTCAATTTGTAAAAGGGTCCTTTGGTCAGGGAGCTGTTGTCACTGGGACAGCACCTCGAATATGGAGCTACTGCTACAAAGGCTTCAGTAATTTGATTTCCTGAACCATGGCGGTGAAGCTTTTATCTTCAGAATTTGTATCCTGAGTTTCCATCTTGAGTTTCCAGTTGGACTCTGAAACGTCACGCAACTTCGTATCGATGACCACGCCTACTCTTCAATGACGATGGTCATCCAAGATTTCGCCAGCTATTTGGTACACCTTCAACCGTTCGAGGACTCGCGATAGCACCACGTCGTTGACAGCGACAGGGCCCTGTCGTCAATCCTCATCGACAGAACTTTCAGTGGACTGAATCCATTTAAACAGGGAAGTCCTTTAATTCATGACCCTTTAATAATAACTATCAGTAACCAAATGACTAATTCTTACAATTCATTATAATACAATTCATTATAATTAATTCTGCATATGAGAAATGTTGTTCGATCTGTAATAGAGTTGTGAATATCTGACAATAATTTTCACAGCAACCAGTTAAAACATAAATTCTTTTGAATGAGAAGTTTTGATTATTTGATTGAATGCTCTTTGAACCAAATTTGATACAGTTGTAATAAACAGCATGAAACCTTAAAATTCATTTGTACAGTGCAATTACTTTCGTGTACTTTGACCATGTCATAGCTCTCTTCACTATAAAAAAGGATGCTTGGGGTATGTGAGGTCGTTTATGTGATTTTGGGTATTGGTAGCCAAAACATTAGTTAAACGAAAACCCAAGTTTGATCCTGACACCAAACTTTTGGAGGGCAATGTGTGTGTGTGTATATATATATATATATATATATATATATATATATATATATATACATATACATATACATATACATGTATATATAATATATATATATATATATATATATCTACATGTATATATAATATATATATATATATATATATATATATATATATGTGACCCATCACGTCAAAATGAGACAGAAGTCGCTGGGCTAGAACTTGAGAAAATTGGGCAAATCTCGAAAAACTTCAAATTTTTGGATTTTTTTCTTCTCCAATGATTTGAATCCTCAATGTTTCATGAATGCTCTGTAAAAAAATTGAGTCCTAAATATAACGGGAAAGGGTAGAAAAAGCAGTTTTTCTGCGAGTCCTTTTTCGGTCAACTCTTCTATTTTTTCGGACAGCTGGTACGTGCCAGTGCTGAAAGAAAGCCATCCGCTAGGCCCCGCCCCTAGCTACGCAGGGCTTTGTTCATTGGATGTTCGCAGTCACGTGATCTCTGTAAAAGAATTCGCAATAAAATACCTTTGTAATTGTCGTGTGCTACGCTCGTGCTTGCGCCGTGTCTAAGATTAGATATTGCTTCTGTTATCATCGCATCAACTACGAATCGGTCCTGTCATCTTATTCCAATAATTGATTTTTCTTCGTAAATCGTCCGTTAACCGTTCAAACCATGCCTCGTTGTGCAGGTTTTATTATTTCTTAAAGATCGAGTTAACTAGAGCGGAGTGAAAAGATGACTTTCAAACAACGACACTGTTTTACACGATAATAATAAGGGGTAAATTCTGTCACACTTTTAAAAGCCGAAAAGAAAAGAAGGTTGGGCTTTTAACCAGACAGAAAAGGACTCGTGTCGAGATTATGAAACAAGCGCGTGATTTGGAAGAACAATGAGAGAGAGAGAGAAAAAAAAAATCAATAATCGTCTCGCACAGGAGGTGACTTAATCCTTGTTCTTTGAAAGGGGAGAATTCTATACCTTTTTATAACATGGCGAAAAGAAAAGAAATTTAGCTTTTAGAAACCAGTAGATTGTATACAATTTTTTTTAAAGCTCGAGCTTACTAGAGCGGAGTGAAAAGATTACTTTCAAGCTAAGTCGCAGTTTATCTTCATCATGTTCTTCCCACTAGTTAGAATGAGGATAATAAGCGGCCAATTCTGTAACTCTTTTAACAGTCGAAAAGAAAAGAAAATTAGCTTTTTAACCAAAAAGAAAAGGCCCTTGGTTGCGAAAATGAAACAAGTGCCTGATTTGTTTTAAAGCTCGAGTTAACTAGAGCGGAGAGAAACGATGATTTTCAAGCTCATGAAGACGCAGTTTATCTTCATCATGTTCATCCCGCTAGTTAGAATGAGGATAATAAGCGGCCAATTCTGTAACTCTTTTAACAGTCGAAAAGAAAAGAAAATTAGCTTTTAAACCAGAAAGAAAAGGCTCTTTTTTGCGATAATGAAACAAGTGCCTGATTTGCTTTAAAGCTCGAGTTAACTAGAGCGGAGAGAAACGATGATTTTCAAGCTAAGACACAGTTTATCTTCATCATGTTCATCCCGCCAGTTAGAATGAGGATAATAAGCGGCCAGTTCTCTTATTCCTTTAAAAGCCGAACAGAAAAGAAAGTTAGCTTTCAAAACAGAGTTAAGAAGAACTGTTGAAATCATGATACAGGTGAAAGATTTAGAAGGAGAGAGAGAGAATTGTCTGGGCGTTAATTTTTACAAAAAGCAGTTATCATTACTTTTTTAAAGCTCTAGTTAACTATAGAGCGGCGCTATAAGAAGCAGTTTATCTTCATCCCGCTGTTGAACATCAGGATAATAAGCGGCAAGCTCTGTAACTCTTTTATCAGCCGAAAAGAAAAGAAAATTAGCTTTTTAACTATAAAGAAAAGGCTCTTTTTTGCGATAATGAAACAAGTGCCTGATTTGTTTTGAAGCTCGAGTTAACAGAGCGGACAGAAACGATGACTTTCAAGCTAAGACGCAGTTTATCTTCATCATGTTCATACCACCAGTTAACATGATGATAATAAGCGGCCAGTTCTCTTATTCCTTTAAAAGCCGAACAGAAAAGAAAGTTAGCTTTCAAAACAGAATTAAGAAGAACTGTTGAAATCATGATACAGGTGAAAGATTTAGGAGAGAGAGAATTGTCTGGGCGTTAATTTTTACAAAAAGCAGTTATCATTACTTTTTTAAAGCTCTAGTTAACTATAGAGCGGCGCTATAAGAAGCAGTTTATCTTCATCCCGCTGTTGAACATCAGGATAATAAGCGGCAAATTCTTAACTCTTTTAACAGTCGAAAAGAAAAGAAAATTAGCTTTTTAACCAGAAAGAAAAAGCCCTTGGTCATGCGAAAATGAAACAAGTGCCTGATTTGTTTTGAAGCTCGAGTTAACTAGAGCGGAAACGATGATTTTCAAGCTCATGAAGACGCAGTTTATCTCCATCATGTTCATCCCGCTATAGTTAGAATGAGGATAATAAGTGGCCAATTCTGTAACTCTTTTAACAGTCGTAAAGAAAAGAAAATTAGCTTTTTAACCAGAAAGAAAAAGCCCTTGGTTGCGAAAATGAAACAAGTGCTTGATTTGTTTTAAAGCTCGAGTTAACTAGAGCGGAGAGAAACGATGACTTTCAAGCTAAGATGCAGTTTATCTTCATCTTGTTCATACCGCCAGTTAACATGATGATAATTAGCGGCCAATTCTCTTATTCGTTTAAAAGCCGAAAGAAAAGAAAATTAGCTTAATTAGAAAGAAAAGGACCTGTGTCGAGATTATGACATAAGTGCATGATTATTTTTAAAGTTCGAGTTAACAGAGCAGGAGAAACGATGACTTTGAAGTTAAGTTGCAGTTTATCTTAATCCCGCTGTTTAAAATGATGATAATAAGCATGATAAGCGGCCCATTTTCTATTTTGTTTAAAAGCCGAAAAGAAAAGAAATTTAACTTTTTAACCAGGCAGAACCAGGCAAAGGACCTGTGTCGAGATTATGAAACAAGCGCGTGATTTAGAAGGACAATGAGGGAGAGAGACAAAAAAATCAATAATCGTCTCGCGGAGGAGATGACGTAATCCTTGTTCTTTGAAAGGGGCGAATTCTATACCTCATTAACATGGCGAAAAGAAAAGAAATTCAGCTTTTAGAAACCAGAAGATTGTATACACTGTTTAAAAGGTAGAATGAACTAGAGCAATGTAAAAATATTTCTTTATTATAAAGCTGTTTTAACCCATCGTTGTTTAATCTGCTAAAAAAATAAAGAACAAACAGAAAAGAAAGTTAGCTTTCAAAACGGAATTAAGAAGAACTGTCGAAATTATGATACAGGTGTGTGATTTAGAAGGAGAGAGAGAATTGTCAGGGCGTTAATTTGACCAAAAAAGCAGTTTTTTTTTAAAGCTCTAGTTAACTAGAGCGGCGCTAAGAAGCAGTTTATCTTCATCCCGCTGTTGAACATTATGATAATAAGCAGCCAATTCTGTAACTCTTCTAACAGTCGAAAATAAAAGAAAGTTAGCTTTTTAACCAGAAAAAAAAGGCCCTTGGTTGCGATACTGAAACAAGTGCCTGATTTGTTTTAAAGCTCGAGTTGACTATAGAGCGAAGAGAAACGATGACTTTCAAGCTAAGACGCAGTTTATCTTCATCATGTTCATCCCGCTAGTTAACATGATGGTAATGAGCGGCCAATTCTCTAATTCGTTTAAAAGCCAAAAAGAAAAGAAAGTTAGCTTTTAACCAGAAAGAGAAGGACCTGTGTTGAGATTATGAAACAAGTGCGTGAGTGAACTAGAGCGGAGAGAAGATCACTTTCAAACAATAATTGTCTCGTCAGGGAGTGTTAATCTTTTTTTTTTTTTTTTAGAAAGCGGGAAGTTATCTAGCTCCTTCAAAAATCGAGAAGAAAGGACAGTTAGCTTTCAAAAGAAAGAAAGAGAACTCTGTCGAGATTATAATACAGGTGCGTGATATAGAAGAAGAGAGAGAAAAATCAATAATCGTGTGTTAATTCTTAAGCTTCCAAAAGTGGCGAATTCTATTGCTCTTTCACAAGACGAAGAGTAAATAAGTTAGCTTTATAATCAGACATCAACGATCTCCGTCAATATCATGGTTGGTAAAGATTCGTCTATTCAGTAATTTTACCAGGCTTTAATCACTTTGCGACAATCGAATCCAAGCTTGGAAAAAGAAAGCAAATGACATTGAAAGAAATCAAGTTTACATGATTAAATTAGAAAAAATAAAATGAAATGAGAACCTCTTAAAGTTTGAACTATAATCTAAAAATTTCCCCGCACAAATGACAGACTTATAAAAATTTTGACTAAAGCTATACGTTATTAAACCCTTTATGGAGAAAATAAAGAAGAGCATACCGGCATACAATGTATAGGAACGGCTCAACGAAAAAAGCACGAAGTCGATGCGGGAAGCGTTTTCAGTGCCGTGAAACTACTTGATTTTCTACCCCTTAAAGCGTTAAAATTCATGTTTTCATGAGAAGAGATCCTAAAGAAACATAAGGACTAAGTTTTATTCAAATTAATAAACGGTTGCTAAGGACTTTTTCCAAATCTAGTTGACATTCCAAACGGAAAATGCTGCATGTCGGCAAAACGGAAGTCAAACTTTGGAAGCGCTTTTCTCGAAGAAATGTTTTTCCAGAGTCCTACTATATTCAAGTTTCAAAAGCTATTATCTCCACTAATACTCACTCTCTAGAGTTGAACTATATACCAAATTAAAGCTTGTGAAACGGAGAATAATAATAAATAATAAAATGAAATTTCAAAAAATGCGACTTCTGTCTCATTTTGACGTGATGGGTCACATATATATATATATATAAGTGTGAGGATGAGAGAGGAGACAGAGACGTGGGACGTAGCTGTGCTTCAACTTTATTCAAGCTTTCGGCCTTCCCGGCCTTCTTCAGGATCTGAAGACAATACAATGCAAACATAGCATACACACTCGTATAATTTTGTATATTTAACAAATACGTACAATTACATATTTATATAAGCATAATATGGTGATATGCATTAAATATTACAATTAACTTGTGTGAATGATAAAAACATGGCTCTAAAATATTGTACCAAAATGAAATGTAAAAGAGCTTACCTAAAGTGAGGTTTCGTTACGGCTTACTGATGTATATGTGTGGTATTTGGATGTGTGTGTGTGTAAATATTCTCCCTTATCCACGTCTCACTCAAACCGAATCCCAATGCGTTCCTTCACTCTTTCTCTCTTTCTCTCTCTCTCTCTCTCTCTCTCTCTCTCTCTCTCCTTCTCCCGCTCGCACTCACCTGCTATCCCAGTTTCCCCTTAGACAGTGTCAAAGGTCAGTAATTTATTCACACTTGACCGCACTCCTTTACACACACACACACATCCAAATACCACACATATACATCAGTAAGCCGTAACGAAACCTCACTTTAGGTAAGCTCTTTTACATTTCATTTTGGTACAATATTTTAGAGCCATGTTTTTATCATTCACACAAGTTAATTGTAATATTTAATGCATATCACCATATTATGCTTATATAAATATGTAATTGTACGTATTTGTTAAATATACAAAATTATACGAGTGTGTATGTTATGTTTGCATTGTATTGTCTTCAGATCCTGAAGAAGGCCGGAAGGCCGAAAGCTTGAATAAAGTTGAAGTACAGCTACGTCCCACGTATCTGTCTCCTCTCTCATCCTCACATTTACCGAGACGCCGTCGAAATGTTGAAGTTAGGTATCTTCGCATCTATATATATATATATATATATATATATATATATATATATATATATATATATATATACATGTATATATATATACATGTATATATATATTATATATATATATATATATATATATACATGTATATATATATATATATATATATATATATATATATAAATATATATATATATATATATATATATAATCTACTCTATACACTCACTACAAAATTAGGGGAACACCACGAGGAAGGCCGTTGCATAGATCGAAGTAGATTTCCGAATAAAGGCCTTGTAGATCTATATATTAGTTTTGTTTTATAGCCCTTATCAAATACTAAAAGCCGTAGATCTAGATCTAACTTTGATCTATATAGGTAGTCTATAATAAACAATTTAATTTTAGTCCTGTTGAAGGGTCTAACTTAAGTAACGTTAGATCCAGTTAAGTAAGTAAAAGCTACACAGTACCGGTACCATAAATTAATCGTTGAAAGTCCGCGAGAGAGAAAGTAAATATTATATGGCTAGTATGAACTGCACAGCCACAGGCACACAGTATGGTCAGCCTCAGGGGTCCTAAAGCTACGCAGGTCCTAAAGTTGCTCACCCCGCAAATACGCGCAATTCAACGCGTTCAGTACTCCAAACTTTTGATCTGAGTAATGAGATTATAAATTACGTTTGCCAAAAAGAATGAGTAAATTTCCTTTATTTTGTGACATTTTTACTATTTGAAAATCGGGGTATAATTCAGCTTCAAAATCAAGATTTGCATTCATTTATCACGTGTGCGCAGCTTTAGGATCCTTTAATTTTGTCGACCAAATTCGACATGGGTATCGACATCGACTTGAAAATTAATGATATTGAATCTTGTCAGTCGTAATTTTCTTAAGGATTTAATTTAAGTGTATGTAGAATCAAGATGCATGTACATGTATATAAAAGAAATTCGCATAAATCACTGAAAAGGTGACTTTTAAGCCGCTGGAAACAAAGTGCGCAGCTTTAGGTCCCCCAATCATACTAGACTAAAACTTTAGATCTAACATATTAACATTTTTTTTAAAAATAGGCTAGGCATAACTTAGTCTTAGGGTCGGCTAGCACTTTGTTCAGTGTCCGGACACCCCCCCCCCCCCAAACACACACTTTTCTTTATATGGATTCATGAAAATTCTCGGGCTCGGCGAAATTTCATTGGTGCCGGTGTCATAGTCGATCGGTTCCTGGTTCCGGTGGAACAAAAGGACTAGTCGATTCGTTCCTCGGAACCCAACGACTAGCCGATTCGTTCCGGTGGATTCAAGTGACTGGTATCAACTTTGGCCGATGTCATGGTCGATCTGTTCCGGGTTCCGGCAGAACGAAACGACTAGTCGATTTGTTCCCCGGAACCAAGCGACTAGTCGATTCGTTCCAGTGGACTCAAGCGACTGATATCACTTTTGGCCGATACGTAACAAAAGCCGCCGTTTGGTTCCGACATTAGTTTTCCATTGGGGCAGTATTGTTTACCTGCATACTTCATTTTTTCCCTTTTTTCATTTCTTTTTCTTTTCTATTTCTTTTCTTTTTCTTTTCTTTTTCTTTTCTTTTCTTTTTCTTTTCTTTTTCTTTTCTTTTTCTTTTTCTTTGCGCAGAATTGAGGGGGGGGGGGGGCTACTGCCCCCAAGCCCCCCACCAGTACGCCAGTGATGTATACAGTGTATATATGCTTATTCATATCTTAAGTTCATCTGTAATGGCCTGATGGGCAGTGGCGTATCCAGGATTTTGTAACGGGAGGGGGGGGGGGATCTCCGAAAATTTTCTGACAAGCAAAAAAAAAAAAAAGAAAAAAGGTTAGCACATTTTGGGGGTCTACTTTTCCTCCAAAATTCTCTGACAAGCAACAAAAAAAAAACACACACACAAAAACGGGGTTTATCGCATTTTGGGGGTGTAGCAAACATTTTTCATTAACCCGATAACCTTTTTTTGTGTCCCAGTGCTGATGGGGGAACATGGTATGTATTTTACACTAAAAATGCAATACGTACTTGATATGTAGTTATTATTGGACCACATAATTTTGAAAGACAAAGCTTTACAGATAATAAGAGCTAGAAATGTGCTTATCTTGTGTCACTCTCTATTTCCAGCAAAGATTTTTTTTTTTTGGTCACTAAAACCTGGGGGATGATTGTACACACCCCGCTATCTTTGCCCCTTTCACGTAGGGATCCCATTTGGAAGCATCTAAAAGAGTTGAATAGTTCACAATACAAGTCACATGTATGATATCCAGTATGCTATGTGTTTCATGTATTAAAGGGTAAACATTATGTATACTCTGTTCTAGCTTATATTGTTGTATTTACTGTTGCACCTTAACTGTCAAAATGACAAAATTCGCGAAGAGTACATTTTTCTATACAAAATTCTCAAATAGGCAACAGTGTCCGTTCTGTTGGTGTGGCTGCTTTGGAGGACTTTGATTGGTTACAAAAGGCGACCAGAAGAGTACATTTTTCTTTAGGGGTGTTACCATGACATGATGCTTGAGCACAGTAGAGATTCGGATCGCATGAGCGGCTAAATATCTCGTCGATTGGTTCCAAGGAACGAATCTCCTGGCTGGAACCAATCGCCTATGACGCTCGCATCGACTCGACCAAAGCGGATCCAATCGGCGGGTAGACATTCAGTCGATTGGATCCTGTTGAACCAATCGCCTGCTCGGAACAAATCGCCTATGACACCGGCCAGGAGATTCCCCCCCCCCCAGTCCGCCACTGTATACACTGTATACATCACTGGCGTACTGGTGGAGGACTTGGGGCAGTAGCCCCCCCCCCCCCCCCATTCTGCGCAAAGGAAAAAAGAAAAAGAAAAAGAAAAGAAAAAGAAAAGAAAAAGAAAAGAAAAAGAAAAGAAAAAGAAAAGAAAAAGAAAAGAAAAAGAAAAGAAAAAGAAATGAAAAAAGGGAGAAAATGAAGTATGCAGGTAAACAATACTGCCCCAATGGAAAACTAATGTCGGAACCAAACGGCGGCTTTCGTTACGTATCGGCCAAAAGTGATATCAGTCGTTTGAGTCCACTGGAACGAATCGACTAGTCGCTTGGTTCCGGGGAACGAATCGACTAGTCGTTTCGTTCCGCCGGAACCCGGAACAGATCGACCATGATACCTGCGCTGCGCTGCGACAGTGAGGTCAACGTTTCTTATGCAAAGAGCATAATATAAGGACTACACGTGCAAGGTAAACGAACCCTCATCATACCTGTCGATTTTTTTTTTCTTTTCTATTCATTGTTTTTTTACGCGACGAAAAGATGACCACAAACATTTTTGAAAAACTCAATTAGATAGCTAATGAATACCAATAGCAAACATGGGCGCAAATCCAGGGGGGGGGGGGAGGACAGGGGGACATGTCCCCCCCCCAACTTTTTTAAAATAGGCGAATGTCCCCCCCCCCACCTTTTTGAATAACCTTTTTTCTTTTCTTTTTTCTTTTTGTTTTGCTTGTTAGAGAATTTTGGAGGCAAATGCTCCCCCCCCCCACCCCCACTTTTTTGAATAACCTTTTTTTTTTTTTTTTTTGATACAACAAAATTCACAACGATTTTCAGAATACCAACTTTGTATGGTGAAGATACAACAATATTAGAGATAAAACAGTTTTCAGAATACCGCCCCTGTAGTTGCGGTCATTTTGAAAGATGGCCCCATGGGCCCGATCAGGGGCTGAAATTGAGATGTCTCCACATCTAAATTTGCTTATAAATCATATATCCACCCGTGTGCCAAACTTTATTGCTTTTATCACAAAATGCACAGTTGATCGGGTAATGCCGCTCCCCTATCTCACTAAGCTAAAATTTTTGATAAGCCCCATCGGCCAAATTGTTTTCGCGCTATGGCACGCATTCTATAGGCATGCATGTCGGCCAAAAAAAGGACATATTTTTCAACTTTGAAATGATCATATCTCTGTAACTACTGGAGGGGTGGATCGGGTGGATCCAGAATTTTGTAAAAGAAAAACTACAGGAGCAATTTTTTTTCTCAGTTGTGTACTTCAGGTATGCCTGTTGGAGGGGCATGGGCCAACCCCCCCCCCCCCACCCTATAGACAGAGGCGTCGTTAAAGGGGGGGGGGGTGGGAGGGGTGTCATCCCCTCACCCCCCCCCCCCCCCCCCCCACACACACACAAAATTGCTGTCGGCAACTGCGCCACCTCTGTCGGCAAAAAAGGAGGGGGGAAGGGAGAGGAAAGAGAAAAGGAAAAGGAGAAGGAGAAAGGAGAATTTTAAAAAAGGGGAAAAAAGAAAAGGGAACGGAAAGGGAAACGAAAACAGAAAGAAAAGAAGGAAAGAAAAAGAAGGAAAAAATTGTCAATTTTTTGCTCCCTTGCTCGCTTCACCCGCGTCGCAAAAACACTGAAAAGTTCATATTCGGGCAAAAGGTGTTCCCCTTCGGCAATGGGCTGCATCCCCCCCCCCCCCGAGGAGTTTCAAATTTCTGATATTCGGACAACCACCACTTCATATTCAGGCAGCGAGGTGCCAGAACAGTGGTGGATTTAGGGGCACATTCGGCCCATGCCCCCCCCCCCTTTTGGAAGAAAAATATGCATTGTGCCCTCCCTTTTTTTGATTGTGCCCCCCTCCATTAAAAATGAAAAACTTTTCACATTTTTTTTCTTGCTTCTCAGAGAATTATGGAGGGGAACTGGACCCCCGGATCCCCATACTCCCCCCCCCCCCCCATTGAGCGAATTTTGAAGGGCTGGCGAATTTTTTTTTTATCGCCACCCCCCCCCCCCCTCCTATACAAAATCCAGGATTCGCCCCTGTGCCAGAATATCCGAGATTCCCAGATACTTATATAACTTCTGTATGTAACTTCTGTACATTTTCACTACGAAAAGTTCAAGAATATTATAGAAAAAGGCGTTAGCCCCCGCCCCCTTGCAGAAATGGGCCCATATGATGAAGATCTCTACATTTGCGATTTTCTTATTATTATTTGTGTGTGTGGGGGGGGGGGGGGGTAGTGTGCAGCATTTTTGTCGGCAAATTCAAAATGTTCTAGGCAACGCCCCTGCCTATAGCTATGGGCTACGTGACTCATGCAGCCACCGACTGAACCTTTCTTCCGAGTTATTTCAGATGGACAGACCCAGTTTTTGCGAAGATAATCCCCATCATGATTAACGTTTCCCCTTCATTTATCCATTTATCCTATCAGAATTACAAATTGTGAAAGAAATTTGGTCGCAAGATTCAGCATTTAAGTCAAGATGGCGGCGCCCATTGGTGAACTCATTACCCTGAGATTTGTGAAACAAATAACTGTTGAATTCTGCCCATGGGAGAGAAATGTGCGATCTATCAGGTAATTATCAATAAAGAATTATTTAATATTAAGCTTTTATGCTACCATGGTGTTTTCTTTGAAAGGAAATGTCGTTTCCTTCTTGTCGGCACCTACCTTGTTAACGAGTTGTCTGTTGAGCCCGGGCTCGGTCCCATACATGGTGAGTTGTGTAGCTCTCGACTAGTCATCGCTCGCCCATTGAAGCATGTATTGAATTTGAAGCACTCATAAGATACATGTACAAGCTTATCTGAAGATAAGCTTGTACTCCACAATAGCTTTTACGGGCGAATAGACTTCAATAGCTTTTGTGTGTTAGCAGGCTATGACTATGACTACGAGTATGGCGGCTGGCCCATTCTATCAGTAGTACTATTCTAGATCATTCATATTCATATAGTGGATCACTCATGGGCCTTGCCTATGTGGGACTGTGTCCAACATTCACTGTTGCAGCAGTCAAAAACAGACAACAAAATTGCTCTAAGCAAGATTTAATTTTCTTAAATTTGCTAGATTACCTGATTCATGGACTCTTCCACTCTTACTGTGCCACAAATTAGGGGATTCAGAATTGAAAGTGAAATTTTAAATAATTATTTTTCTCTCCTGTATGAATGATCTAGCCTGGAAACGGGCCTGCTGATACACACAATAGCTATTGAAGCCTATTCACCCATAAAAGAGCTAGTCTGAGTACAAGGTTATCTTCAGATAAGCTTGTACATGTATAAGTGGTCAAGGATTGTAATTCCGAACAGATTGTATTACCGAACGTGTACAGTTAAGCGCCTAAAATTGAAACAAAGGTTGTGTCTTTTTCCCATGGGTTTCACACGTTCGGAAATACAGTACCTTTTCCAAGGGACCAAAACGCCGCGTCGGGAAGGGGTTCACTCGGAAGGGAATATTGTATTAAATCTACATTGTCTTTTTAAAATTCCATCAACTTCTTTTTCTGTAGGACTTTGAGCATTCATTATGTAAGTTTGACAGATATTTGTTTGATATTTTATTTGCTATCGTTGATTTTCTGAAAAGTGTTCGGACACTGGATCCACCACCATACATGAGAGGAAATTAATTATTTAAAATTCACTTTCAACTCCACTTATAGTATACATACATGTACAAGCTTATCTGAAGATAACCTTGTACTCCAGACTAGCTTTTACGGGTGAATAGGCTTCAATAGCTTTTGTGTGTATCAGTGCGCAGCGGGCCTTTTTTCAGTCTAGATCATAAATGAGAGGAAAATAATTATTTAAAATTTCACTTTCAATGCTGAATCCCAAAATTTGTGGCACAGTAAGAGTTGAAGAGTCCCTGAATCAGGCAATCTAGCAAATTTAAGAAAATTAAATCTTGCTTAGAGCAATTTTGTTGTCTGTGTTTGCTGCAACAGTGAATGTTGGACACAGTCCCACATAGGCAAGGGCCTATGAGTGTTTCAACTCTGAACATGCTGAAAGTGAAATCTCAAATTTGTAGCCATAGTAGATCTAGTTGAAGGGTAACTAACTGAATCAGGTAAATCTAGCAAATTTAAGAAAAATAAATCTTGCTTAGAGCAATTTGTTGTCTGTTTTTGACTGCTGCAAAAAGGCCTGCTGATAAAAGCTATTGAAGCCTATTCACCTGTAAAAGCTATTCAAGCTTGTCTTTAGATAAGCTTGTGTATGTATTTTAAAGTGGCAAGGGTCTATGAGTGCTCATAGGCCCATGCCACTCATAGGCCCTTGCCTATGGGACTGTGTCAAACATTCACTGTGACAGTAGTCAAAAACAGACAACAAAATTGACTAAGCAAGATTTAATTTTCTTAAATTTGCTAGATTACCTGATTCAGGGACTTTTCAACTCTTATTTATCAATTTGAGGTTATTTTCCTCTCATGTATGAATTGAAGTAGATCTAACTCCAGGGAACTCCAGGTACAAATCTACTTACTCAGAATCTGCATAATTTGGTTGCTTTTTTTTTCAAAACGGGAAAAAGAAAGATCAAAATTTGTACTTAAATATTAAGAAAAAATTCTTTTACCTCACTAGCAGGCATCCAATATCTACGATTTGACAGATAATTTGATGAAAAAAAAATGTGTTTTGCTGGCATTGCCGATTCAAACGACTCAATTCACTAGTGCACTATCACTTGTACTGCCATTAGTTTCCTGGTATATGCAGCGGGAGAAACTGTAGGCGGTAACGGTCCTAGTGATTGCGCACTAGTGATGCCGAGTCATATCATGTGTGCGTGTGTGTAGGATGGGGTGGAGGTGGGGGGAATCGTGTGTCCAGATTTTCATAGATCCTACTGCTCTACTACTAGCTATTTACACACTGATCATCATGGATCAGTGTGTAAATTTGTCTTGTTATTGATAATTTCACTCTGAAAGTTGAATAGGAAAAGTACAGAATTACATGTATATGTAAATCATAATCATCTTTTAACTCTCTCTCCTTTCATTTTTTCCCATGTTTGTTTTTTCTCCTTACTGTCTCAGACAATTTCTTAGCTACATTGGCAACAGCAAAGTGAGGAATACGAACCCAAAGTGCCTTCTGAAGACGAGCATAAAGCATGATGGGACATCTCCGGTAGTTCACATCAACTATGGTAAGCTATGATGATGTCTCATTTTGCGAAGGTCATTTTTCTTAAAGGTACTACTATCGTATAGTTGGCAAATTGTACAGGGGTTTTGGAAAAAAAAAAAATTCTAATTTGCTTAAAGGTCATGTAAAGTTTTGGTAAGCCCTCAAAATCTGTTCGTCAGATTTCTTCAATTTTTGTTGATAAATAGCAAGATACTAGCAATACTAAGACACTGTGAAGATTTCGTCTCCTAAAGTTTAATATTAAACAAATAAGAGGCAAAAACTAATTTATGTGCCGGGACAGGCACGTAAAATCCCAACAAAGGCAGCATGTGCTGTACACTGTAAACACACGTGTAAAACCAATGATGAGTAGCTACACACAGTGCACACACGCTGTCTCTATGAGAAGCCCCAAGATTGCTGTGCGGGGAGCCGTCGGGGTGGAAGGGTCCTAGCATAATGGCAGTGATAAAGCATTCCTTACAGATATTTACACCTATATTCACCAGAAATCATAGATGGAATACCAAATGATCTCTTACAGACATCTTTTGATATAAGGAAAACAACATGAGACCATAATTTAACATGTTTCTTTCCAATTTCCTTTTTTCTACCAATACTGTACATGAGCTTTAATACCCTATGAGGATACAACCTCTAAAAAGTTTGCTCGGGGATACAGCATTTCAAAGAAAACCAGTGACTTGCAGGGATTTGTTGGTTGATTAATATCAAGTAATGGGGCTGACCCACTCATAGGCCCATGTGGGACTGTATCAAACATTCACTGTTACAGTAGTCAAAAAACAGACAACAAAATTGCTCTTGCGAGATTTAAATTTTCTTAAAGTTGCTAGATTACCTGATTCAGGGACTCTTCATTTCTTACTATGCTCCAAATTTGGGGTTTCAGAGTTGAAAGTGAAATTTAAAATAATTATTTTCCTCTCATGTATGAATGGTCTAGACTGGACCAATCCCCGCTAATAAACACAACACTTACTGAAGCCTATTCACCCGTTCAAGCTATTGTGATGTACAAGCTTATCTTCAGATAAGCTTGTATATGTCTAAGTGGGCTGACCCACTCAATTTTCAATAATAATATATCGAAGTGTTGTGGTAAAGTGGTTCATTCACTTGACTCTCAATCAACAGGTTGTGCAACATACTAAGCTGCTGATATATAATTGGTGTAATATTGCACTGGAAAGTGCTTTGAGCAGTTGCATCTGGAAAGGCGCTATATAAATAAGTTATTATATTATAATATCTCAAGAAGAGTATTGTGTCAGAACTTACATCTCATGAACAGACACTTATAACACACAATGTAGGAAAACTTTGTAATTAAATGTAATTAAACATATACTTCCAGCAAAACAGACAACCTCCAATTTGTTGTCTTCTGAAAAGTTTTGATTCCAGGGCTACATGTATTTGAAGGAAATGGATTGTCTGATCTTGGTCTCAGATCATCTAGATGCACCAAGGGAGAAAAAGAGGGTTCCCCCCCCCCCCTTCTAAATCCAAGACCTTGAGTCCTTGACCAACATAGTGTGTTAAGGGATTATGTCACATATAAAATGAAAGGTGTCATTTCTTTTATTATCCTCCTGGAATCCACAGTTGATGGACAGAACCTTCTCTTCAAGACTTCCAACTTGTCTTTGTCAGAGCTGGTTCAAAAGTTTGCAGAGTCAAATGAAATGCGGGTGAATAAAGAAGCAACAGAGAGCTAACCGAGGAAGGGCCCCTGCTCAACAACAACGCCATTCAAGGTTTGAGATGTTGGGAGAAGTTAACAATGTCAGATTTCCCCTCCTTCAGGAAAGAAAGAGTTGACAATGAACAAGAACTGATATGAACATGTGATCACCGAAGAGAGCATGTGACCATCAAAGGGTTCATGTGACCAGTTATGAGATCATGTGACTACAACTACGTATATATATATATACATATATATGAATTATTTGTGACTACTGACATTTGACTGCTACATAAAGACCTATAAACTTGATGACCGAGAAGCTGTGCGACTTTTGAAAGAGAAATGCATGTTCATGATATATATATATATATATAGGGAGAGAGAGAGAGATGAATAGTTGAATTAACCTGTTGGACTACTAAATTCTCCTAGTCCCATAGACTTAATACAGGGAACACTCGGTTCCAGTAGACAATGTGTTAATTGCTGCCTTGTGTACTCCTGATTCATTTAATCATTTAACCCTTTCAGGACAGGAATTATTTCAGGGCTAAATTGATCACATTTCGATCTTCAAATTGGCAACAGTAATGTTTTTCTTTTAGTGCTGCATGGTTCTAATAAGGTGTAATGTCTTTGAGAACAATAAACGGTTAAAATTTTGTCGGAAAGTTGAAAAAATTGCCAATTTTTATGAAAATCAATGATTTTGAACCTCTCAATGTGTTGCCAATTTAAGGATTTTAAATCTTATTCTCCTTTTTAAAATTCCTGGGATCAAACACAATATGGTCATGTAATAAAAATGGACATAACATGTGCAGAATTTTTTGCTCTTTCTACTCATACATCTGGTATATTTTTTAGAGCTCTGAATCAAATGTTATTGAGCCAAACCACAAAATGTGGTCAATTGTCTTGAAAGGGTTAAAGTATTGCACTTCATACAAGATTCAAAAACTTCTGTTTCATTAGATTAGGAGATAAATTGGAATATTTTTTTTCATTTCATTTAAAAATCAAAACAATGTATGTACACATGTAAGTAGGATTGGCGTACTGTGGAAGTGTAAGAAATTGTTGTGTACTGCATACATTATCTAAATCTAAATTCTTAGCCATGCTTTTATATTTGAATCTGATTTTAAACTGTTTAAAGATAAAGCCGAGTTCTGGCCATGTCTTTACATTGTGAAAGAAACTGTTCCAAAGCAACTGGGAAAGGTTGATCACACTTTTAATTAAAGTGCACTGGTTTGATTTTACATGTTTAACAAGTAAAATGTCCACCAAAACATAATATGCGCATACAAATTGCGGTCATTTCAGGGTCATTTCAGGGTCATTTGTACCATGTACTAATTACAGACCGGCTTATTAGCACCCCCTGTATCAAATGATGTCAATTATAAGAGAATCATAATAAAGGTTTAAGCTTTAAAATGAGTTATATATTGCCATATTTTGATCCCAAAGGGGAGAATAGCTTGGACCTACCCTAATCCAAACTATGGCCTCGAATATTCTGTAAGGGCTGTATGTACATTTTCAGCAGATTTGGGAACAAGTCACTTCAGGTGATTCTTCACGGAGTTCATTTGTATGTTTAGTAATCTGCATGATTTTCATTTCAACTTGTTGCATACATGTATGTCTAATTCTTCCAGACTAGGCAATAGAAAAGTCATTCAAATTAGGTGGTTTAATCTAAATTATATTTTATTTCCTTTTTCATGTAAAATATAAAACAATTAAATAATAATTAAAAAAAAAAAAGTTAATGTACAATTTTTTATGAGCATTGAAATCATTAAATCATGTGCTTGTTTCATGAAAATAGTGCTAGAAGAAGTATAATCATTGTCCAGTAGGAGATACAACAATATATTGCATAAGTCAGCTCCAGAATGATGATTGTAAAATTTTCTTACATCACCCTTACGAAAGACATACAATTTTATAAAATTGCATTACCTCTTATAATTTCCTCACTATTTCACATTAGGCATAAGCATACGGTTTGTCAGTAAATATACCTTGCACTGAGAGGCTCCAGTTGATATTATGGATTCTCTGAGGTGAATGGCATATAGCACTAGTAACATATGCCAGTCACCGAAGAATCCATAATTTCAAATGGTGCCTCGAAAAGAGTGTACGGTATATTTGATTTATATCCTACAAGAGTAAGCCTAGATAGACACAAAATAAAAGCTAAATGTAGAATCAGAGTAGACCTACATACACTGAGAGGCTTGTCACGCACAAATATTATTGATACATTGTTGCGATATCGATAGCTTTGAAACTAAAGAGTGATGTCAAAATATCGGTTATGCGAAAAATATTTGGAGGTCTAAGAAATTTTTTCTTCATGGTGAAACTATTTTATGTCACGTGAGACATACCTGGCCAATCTTTGCATGAGAATTTCATGATGAAGGATATAATTGCAAATATCATGAAACGTCATTGTCATCCCAGTAAATTTTGTGTCATTCATTATACAAATTGATTTGAATGTGAAATGGCAACATCAAGGAAAAAGCAATTGACATTTTTAGGCAGTTTGTTCCTGCTGAGGTGGGGTTAGTTTAGTAAGTGGACCCAGTGATCTTTCTTCAAAGGGAAAGTCAACCCTGATATTCAGTTAAGAGAAACAGATCAGTGAAAGTTTTAGCAAAATCCAGTAGTAAATAAGAAAAGTTATGAATTTTTGAAGTTTTAGTTGATCAAACATTGGCAACTTTGTTACATATCTTTCAAGGTACTTCCCATTTGCTCTTCACTAAAAGTTTCATCAAGTTCCATTTTCTTAGTTATTGATGAAGAAATAGATTTTTTTGATACAGGGGTTATGTAAAAACATAAGTGCAATGATTATATCTAGAGTGCATGTATGATTGAATATTTTCCTTTTATTAGAGGAATTAGAAATTAATGATTTATTTTTTAGTACCGAGCAAATGGAGAAGGACATCCTAAGATATGGCACAGAGTTACCAATTTGTGATTTATTTTTTAGTAGAGCAAATGGGGAAGAACCTCCTAAGATATGTCACAGAGTTACCAATTTGTGTTTGATTGATTACAACTTCAAAAATTTATAACTTTCTTATTTCTAATCAGATTTTGTTCAAACTTTCACCAATCTCTAATTTTTCTGCTTCTCTTAAAAGGCAACTTAATATCAGGATGGACTTCTCCTTAATAAATATTCCAGGTACTTGGTTGACAGTGACAACTTTAAAAAGAAAACAGTTATAAAGATGATATATTGTAATGTTACAACAACAATAAGATATAGTAATAATAATAAAAAAAATAATGATATAACAATGATAATAATAATAATTATAATGATAATAAGTAATGATAAATAGTCCACAAGGTTCTGATAAGATGCATTAAAAACTTTGTTTAAAAATTTAGAAGTGAATGTTGTAATAATAAAAGTGATTTAAAAAATTTATGAGTTATGAAATTTTGCTGTTAAAATGATGATGATATTCGGATATGTAATTGTAATTACGTTTTCATGTGCAATAGTATAAAAAAGTTGATAAAAACCAGAAAATAAAATCATAAGAAACAACAAAAAATAAATTGGCTCAAGAAGAATAAAGTTGCCAAAACATGTATTAGGTATGAATACAATAACGAAAAGAATAAAGAATAAAGTTATTAGTTATGCCTGTGGCATGAAAAATATACCTGCATTAAAGATAATTAAAATGAAACCTATAACGTTATCGAAACTCAAAAGGGGTATTTACATATTTCGTTTTCTTTAGGTTTTTCTTTTTAGGTTTCATTGTACCGTCAAAAACAACTGATTGTCCCTTGCAGGAAGATTCGCTCCCCTTATGATTTCTCTTTATCGCCCCCTTATGATTTCTCTTTATCGCCCCCTTATGATTTCTCTTTATCGCCCCATAATACTCCCCCCCCCCCCCCCCCCCCCATTCACAAATTCCTTCCCCTACCAATTACCACTTTACCGGGTGCCACATTGACTATATTGTGCCTATCCTTTTCAACATTAAAAACAAACCATGTAATTACATGGCTTGGAGAGATTAAGAAGTAGGGATTTTGCTAAACAGTTTCAGTTGGCGTCCACAGATATTGTTAGCCTGAATTTTGCCGACTGGAAGAAAAACAGGTCGGGAAATGGTCCAATCAATTTTTGCAAGAAATTCTGATTTGGGGTATCATTCCCCCCCCCCCCCCCCCCCCCCCCCCCCCCTTACCCCTGCTCGAGAGAGCACTTCACTGGCTCTTGAGGATAAAGAGGGCGTACTGCTTGAGACCTTCAAATGTCTCTTGGCCGGTCGGGATGATCTGGTTGGCTGGGAGAAGGAAGCCGTACTGCCCCATGTCACGGAGCTCTACCGTGGCCGAGTAAAGGATGCCGGCGTTGTCGTATGTCCAGTCGACTGAGTTACCCGATGCCGTATCTAACGTGATTTAAAAATGCGGGAAATATCAAAGCGTCTCAATAACAGCGAAACTTGATCTTTCCCTGATATTTATGTCCATTTCATTTCATGTATTTGTCTAACGCGCCTTTCACATTTTAATTTGCTTTGCTTATAGAAGTCATGTAGTAGACCCAATGGATAAAACGTTTCGCACAAAGTTAAGATGTAGCTTTCAATATTTACAATTTATTTCACCACTGTGGAGGACGTGAATACTATTCATTATTTTATTAGTTAGCTCAACTTAGTTTTAGAGCCTGATCTAAAATGTCAGTCACGGACTGACATTTAACAAATTTTGAAAGTTTGAAGGCCTGTAGAAAATAAGTATTTAATTGAAGAGAGCTGTTTTATGTTTTATTGTGAAGCGCATCACTGATAGAGTTGAAATTTCATAAAGTTTGGTTGCCATGGTCACCTACTAAAATTATAATCCATAAAATATTCAGTGTCACGGACGGACAAATTGCCTACTCTTAACCGATCAGGCTCTTTATTTGATTATGGATGTCCCAATTTCACTATAAAGGCGGCTTCACACCGAACACGACACACGACACACGACACGACAAAACGACATACTACACGACAAACGGCGAAAAAACAGTGCACACCGCACACGACATTCGCTAAAAAGTCGTGCTGGAGAGAGGGCGATGTCGTTTTTGATGATGAGAATGTCGTGATAGTATTCATTTGAAGTTCATCATTGTAGTCATCAAAATAATTCTATAAGAGTTTTATATTGTTTAATTTTGAAATCATTTATTCTTTATTTGGATTTCTAAAAGTTGTTAAATTGGTCAAGTGACACATGTTGAGAAATTACAAAAGTGATATTTGCCGTTTTCTATTCGGAATAATCATAGCTGCGTTTTTTTTTTTCTTCATATCGTGTATTTTAAATACATTAAAAAAAAATGATCTTTGTCGTCTATTCGGAATAATTCAAGCAGTTTTGTTTTATACACTCACGACTGACCATGTTTTACAGGGGCGGATCTAGCTTTTTTCCAAGGGAGGGGTTTGAGGGGCTGAGCTGGGTATTGCGAGGGAGCGTAGAGACCGAGCCCGAGCGAGCGAAGCGAGCGAGGGGGGGGGGTGTGGGAGGGGGGTATCCCCCCTCCCACAGTAGGGAGATTTTTCATTTTTAGGGTTGCTAGCTTGCGATTTTAAGCATACTTGCATGCTCTATTTTTTTCTCTTTTTTGCCCAAATAAATGTTTACTTGGAAGGGAGCGAGGGGGGAGGGGGGTATCCCCCCTCCCACAGTAGGGAGATTTTTCATTTTTAGGGTTGCTAGCTTGCGATTTTAAGCATACTTGCATGCTCTATTTTTTCTCTTTTTTGCCCAAATAAATGTTTACTTGGAAGGGAGCGAGGGGGGAGGGTGTGGGAGGGGGGTATCCCCCCTCCCACAGTAGGGAGATTTTACATTTTTAAGGTTGCTAGCTTGCGATTTTAAGCATACTTGCATGCTCTATTTTTTCTCTTTTTTGCCCAAATAAATGTTTACTTGGCAGCCCAAGGGGGGGGGGGGGTTAAACCCCCTAAACCCCCCCCCCCCCCCCCCCCCGTAGATCCGCCACTGTTTTAGAGACAAAATGATCTGAAAAATATATTTCCTTAATTGAAAATAGTGGTGCAGGCTTATAATTATCTAGAATACGGGTACCAGACATTAGGAGAGTAGATCTACTTGAATTTCTTGCTGGACCAAGTCTAACGGAAATTTTTGTTTTCCATTTATGACGAGTAGATTGTCTATGACACATGGTCATAACCTTATTTCTGTGACATACTAGTAATATGCACATTTTCCCCAACCTTTAAAAAAAAAATTCTCTCTGCAATTTGGATTTGGTGCAGCTACCGGGGGGGGGGGGGGGGGGGGGTGGAAATAAATGGCTAAGTGGGAGGTTGCGATATGATAGGACTCCTCACACACCCTCTCCTTTCTAATGGGTTTGTTTTATTACTTCACATTCTATCAAGTATACTCACTTCCATACCAATATACCTCAAATAAAATCGCAGTCACAACTGCATACCTTGCAATTTTCTCCTTTCTTTCAAATTGTAAATACAGGGGGAAAGTTGTCGGTATTGTTGGATATTCTATGTATCTGTGTATAAGTTATCTCAAAACACACTCATGGTTGATAAAAAAAAAAAAAATCAGATATTTTTCAACAAAGCAAAAGCAATACTTTGCCCCATATTATGGAAAATCTTTAAATGACTCCAGAGAATACGTTTTCAAAGTTGCATTGAAAAAATACACACTTTTAAATGTCTTTCCCTAATTCTTCTCCCTCTCTCTCTCTTCTCTTAATTCCCCTCTCTCTATTCCCTCCCCCCCCCCCCTCTCTCTCTCTATCTCTATTCCCTTCCCCCTCTCTCTTTCAAAATTGTTCAGTACCCATTGTATTCTGTTTGAGAGCTGAAAAAAAACTGAATATAATTGGAAAGATTATCATTAAACAATACAAATATTTAATACTGTGATTCAAAACTTTAAATGAGATAGATTTCTACAACAAGCACCTTTAACAAAATAATAGACCAGTATGGATTTTCCTTAAAACAGTATATTGAGAAATCATGTAAATATTTTCAGTTATAGTATTGTATTCAGGTAAGTTTAAGCTCCATCAGCGTGGAAATGGAATTCATCCCCAAGAATGTATGATGTAGTAAGCAAATACAATTAGCTCATACACCCCCCCCCCCCCTTCCAGAATACATGGAACATACTGCTAGTAAGATGCATCTAACTGCAATGATTATGTAGGGGGAGGGGAACATAAATTGATATTCAACGACATTAACCACAGTTAAATTTTGAAATAGAGATTTGACAAAACTTTGAAAAGCCCCACTGAAGAATTTACTTATAATTGCAGACTAAATAACATTCTAACCAGTGGTAGTGCATAACATAGTTAAATTAAAGAAGAGAAGTAAGATAGTTGTAGGGGCTGTGAAATGAAATTCTTCATGGGGGTAAGACTGTTATTCAAAATACTAAAATGGATGGACTGTTATGCCTTTGGTGTGTCCTTGCACACTCCATTGTGAGATCATTTGAGGATCGGGGGGGGGGGGGGGGGGGGGGGGGGGAGGGGGAGCAAGGGGTACTGGGGTACTAGGAACCAGTGGCGGATCCAGGATTTCTTGAGGGAGGGGGCTCAATATTCACAAAATTTTCTGACAATCAAAAAAAAAAAAAAAAAAAAAAAAAAAGCTCCTCAGCATTTTTTTGGCCCCTTTTTGGTCCCAGGAGAGGGGGCCCGGGCCCGGCCCCCCCCCGGATCCGCCACTGCTAGGAACTACAAGGAATTGGAAGGGTGTGGTGACACAGTTAGTATTAATATTAGCAGCCGATGGACTGGGGAGAGACACTGCTATCTGAGAACGATGAATGGCATCAAGTTCATTCCCTTCGACTCCCTCTTGTTCTTGAGAGCATCCTTTTGCATCAGCTACCAGGTACAATCTCTTGTAGGTGTGTACATGCCCTGCAAAATAATAAAAGAATTAAACAATGATATAGCTTTCCTAACGACAAGCATTACATCATAGCTACAAAGTGACTTGTATAGTTGTATAACATTTTTGAGATACAATTCACAAAACACATACATCAAAATTACTAAACATTTTCTTGAATGAACAGAAATTTAATAAGATGAGAAAATAGCATCTAACATAGCAAGAGACCACAAGCATGCATGGTCAGTGTTTATGTATTAAATGCTATGGTTGTGTAGGACCATGACAAAGCTTATGTTAGTAAATAGAAGATCAGGGTATAAATTATTTCCCTGTTAAAACAAAGCAGCACAACTAATTGACATGACTTTGAATGAACACCCATCCCCAATTTCCATGAATTGATGCATTGGGAAAACAATTGGATTGTTACATGTACTGTATTATAAATAAAATTGTACTTACTCTTTTAGGTAAGGATGTGAAATCAACAATACTAGTACGTTAGTAAGTGTTTATCCTTGAGGATGGGAAACAGGTGTGTGATGACCTGAAATGATGATGGCACCAGTTCTACTTCTCTTCCCTTGTTCTTCCTCATGTTCTTGTACTGCATGAAACAAGCCTGTAGTATGTTGACCAAACTACATCCAGCACTTTCTCCTTTAAATTTAGTAAGAAAGGAATTTAGATCATTATTGTATTTTTGCCAGGATAAGAAATAACAAAGCAAAATGAAAATACTAAAAAATAATAATAATTTACTTTAAAAGACAAAATAGCAATGCTGAGAATAATAATGATTTTAAAAATAAAAGTAGTAAATAAATTATTTGACCAGATGAATTCTGACTTGCTTTATGTCTTATATATAATGACATAGTTGATGGGGGATGTTGTACTGTATGTAAAGTATCTATATAAAAACTACTTATCAGTTTCCATCTCCAAACAAATCTTTAACTTCATTTTAGAGTTGAATGAAACAAAATAATTACCAGATCTTTCAAGCTTGTTGGCAATCTTTCAGCAAATGTGTCTCGCCCTTAATATCCTCATCTTTGTACAGGGATTAGCCTGGTTTTCCAGTGTTTAATCCTGGCCCATTCTTTTATGCTGCAAAAAATAGATGGAGAAAGTAACAAACCATAAGACTACAAATAAACAGGTTCATAAATATATAAGGTTCTTTTAATATTTCTTCATGGAATGGACTTTTATTTCATATTAGAAATTCACATTTAGTCCCATCTCAAATAGAATGGTTGGTCTTATGATAGAAATTTATGTAATTATTCAACTTGAAAAAAAAGTGAAACATAAAATTTAACCTATTTCAATTTATCAAGAGTTTATATAGCGAAATGGCAAAAGATAAATCATAATAAAGGCCATAGTGACATATAATTTGATTTACAACTTACTACACTCCCACTCAAACAAATGTTGGGATTCGCCCCTTTTTCTCAATGTAGACTTAGGGGTTTATGAACAGCAAGTGTACATAATACATATACATCTACTCTAGATCCAGAGGCGGATCCAGGAATCAGGATTTTGTCAAGGGGGGGGGGGGCACATATCTCAGAAAACTTTCTGACAAGAAAAGAAAAATAAAGGTTATCTTATTTATTTCTTCTTTTTTTTTTTTGGTCCAGACTCCAGTTTTCCTTCAAATTCTCTGAAAAGCAAAAAGGGGATGCCCCCTAAATCTGCCACTGCTAGATCTTTGACATCCCTGTTTCGGATTTGTAGCCCTAATGAAAAAATTCTCTCTGAAAATTTCAGTTTTACTTATTGCCATATGTCAAATTGATCTAATGATTATTTTTATTTCTCCCTTTTAAAATTTTTTTTTATTGGCCTGTAACTTAGACTGCTTCTAGATCTACTGGAAATGCTTTGATCAAAACAAAAAGAATCAAAACTACCTAAAACAAACAAATA
The DNA here is from genome assembly GCA_025618425.1 of Heliocidaris tuberculata. Taxonomy (NCBI): domain Eukaryota; kingdom Metazoa; phylum Echinodermata; class Echinoidea; order Camarodonta; family Echinometridae; genus Heliocidaris; species Heliocidaris tuberculata. Next base: position 36,175,430 of record CM046835.1, on the reverse strand, counting down.
ATAAAACAAAAAAGATAAGGAGCCTGGAGGAGTTAGTTTAAGATCTAGACTAACTGTTAGATCTAAATGTTAGACCTACAAATAAGAAAAAGGTCTCTAACTTAGTTCTAGATCTACATAAACTCTAGATCTAATGAATGTTAGTCAGTGACATGTATGATGTAAATTGATGTTAGATATCTTAAATTTAGAGTCTAGAGATTAGACTCTTGCCTAACTTAGAATCTAGACCACTATTATTTGGCCTATTTAACGTTAGGTTCTAGATCTGGATCTAGTAGAATTAACAGCTTAGTAAGTACACTACAACTTACAAGCCCCCCCCCCCCCCCCTTCCCCCAAATTAGGCTCAAATTAAGAACCAACAATAGTGAGACTAAATCATGTCAAGTTGAGTAGATGGTCTAGTAACGTTAACAGTCAGTGACACTGACAGGTTCGAAATTTGTAGGGGGGGGGGGGGGAAGGGTCTCTCTCTCTCTCTCTCTCTCTCTATAGATTTTTAAACGGAATGATGCCCATACCATGCCCCCCCCCCCCCCCGGGCCTCCAGATACACTGCCTGGAGTCTGGACTCCTGGACCTGTACTGTAATGGTCCTGGGGCTGGGACTGGGCTGGAGTTTAGCTTTAACAGTTAGGCCTTGTTTAGTTTAGTTTACATGTTGTTAGGAATTAGGCCTAGACCCTATAATATATCTAGACAGCTAGACCTAACTTAGATCTGGAGCCAGGGATCTAGCTCTAGATCTAACTTTTACTCATTGAATTTGCTCATAACCTAGCCTAACTTAGGGCTAGGTAAAGTTAAGTTTAGCCACCATTTATTCTCTCCGCAGTCTAAGTTAGATCTATAGTCTTATAGACGATAGATTCTCTAAACGTACTGTTATTGCAAACGTTAGTTTTGGTCTTTGTCAAGTTGATCAAACATTGGCCTTTGTTAAGTTCGTCAAGCATTAATAAAATATAGACTAGAGTCTATAGTGGGTCTAGACCTCTCATCTAATTAGTCTTAGTGTTACTTACCGTAGATAAACTTTCAGCAACCTTTCAACCAAACTTCCAAAGGATCAATCAGACAAGTAAATCTATGTAACTTAGGTCTCTCGTTTTGGTTGGACTTGACGAAAACATAACCGATGCTGTGTTTTTGTCTATAGCTCTATGGTACTTTTTGTGCGGTGCAATAAAATAATTTACACGTAAAATCCCATAGAGAAATGGGCTGGAGAAGTGAAAGTTTCTGCAATGCAATTAGCGGTTTTGGATGAATATGACGTCACTGCAAATCCTCCACGCTAATTGTTTGTGGCCAAAATGTCGTTTTGTCGTGCTGGGAAAATCGCTCACTGAGCGATTTTCTGAAACGACTAAAAACCCCTAAAAACGTCGTGCACGACGTTTCGAAAAATGTCGTGGCAGGTGTGCACGGTGCCATAGGGTTTGCATTAGAGCGATTTTTCAGAAAGTCGTTCATGTCGTTTTGTCGTGTCGTGTGTCGTGTGTCGTATTCGGTGTGAATCCGCCATAAGACCACTTGTTCAAAGAGGTACGATTGGGACATCCCAGTAGACTGAAGGCCCACGAGACCGACAATTTCCCGTGAACCCTCCTATAACTATCCAGCAGGCCACAAGACCGGTGTAGCGGCAGAGTTGGTTTCCGGCAGATTCGGTTTCAGTCACAGAATCCGCCGGCGGTTTATTCAGTTCTAGAACGATATCTGCCGACGGTAACGATAGCCGCCGGCGGATTCAGTGCTAAATGCCGTATCTGCCGTAACATCTGCATTGTCCTTCTCGTGGTCGTTATCGTGGGATGTAGCCCCTGTCGTTCTAATACATGCAAGTTTGAGGGTTTAAAAAAAAATTATGAACATAATCGGTGATTGACTTACATAGTGTATTAGCAATGGTCCCATACTCATAGTTTGTCCCATGCACGGCTTCAAGAGCCTGAACACTCCTCTCGCTCTGCGCATTCTGAAATTTAAAAAAAAAGTATAAAAACGCATAGAAATGTCAAAGTAAGGATATCGATACAGAGCTCCTTGCTACACATCCAAGATGATGTTTGCGGTTAAATAGCAGGGAATGGAGGGATGTCCAGGAGAAAGACAAAAACGGGGGAGACAAGAAGAGGACGAGGGAGATATATAGAAATCATAGAAGGCAGATGAAAGACAAAGCCAATACATCAACAGAAAATTATTATAATGTTGAAGATTCAAAACTCACGAAGTGGGTGTGTGTATGTGTTGGGGGGGGGGGGATGCCCCCTACGTGTACCATAATTGCCATAATATTCCATGAAAGGCGTATGCTGTTGATTACTGTGCCCCTACCCATTTCTAAACAATAGGACGGACGTCCCTGAAAAGGAGAAAATCACAAGAAAACGAATATGTACGTCCAAGATGTCTAAATACAGTAACTACCCACCTGTTTGAAGTAATCCTGTGATTTTGGAAGTGTATTGGTCCATCCGTAGGGGGTCATCCAGAGCTGAGAGTAACTGTGGAAATCGATGAACCCAACAAAATTGATTCCTGATGAAAGGAAACTCGACACGGCCTGGACCTCGACCTCTGAGAATGCCTTCGAACCGCAGTATGTCTCGCTGCATGGGTTCCGACTGGCTCCATTCGCTGTGATAAATAACGTAGCAAAATTGGTCACACACGTCCGAAACCCATTTCATGTAATCTTCACGTATTTAGGTTGCGCATGCACGAGGCGTCATCACTGCTGACTCTCGCGGTGCGTGAAAGGACCGCACTATTCGCTGATGCATTAATTCCTTCGTCAGGTGAATGATGATGCCTCGTCTAGTAGCAACGGGCATGTATCAAACGTTTGAAACATACAACTTCTTTGTGTACGCTTGTCCTGTGTCGGGCAAATGACACCCCGTGTGCAACGGGCGTAACAAACGTTCGGAAGATATTTCTTGTCTTGCGAATCGACGTATTAAAGTTTACAAAGTTTACAAATCCTTCTGTTCGAGGAAATGCCCGTTGCAAACGAGATGTAATTTTCGAGTGTTGATTTCCCAAAGCGCTTATAGCTTTCATTTTATTAAATCGTAAAATATTTAGATGTAGAAATGGATATGAATAACTAAAGTGTGTTCTTTTATGGTCCATCCCTTCCATATACAGGAGTATGTCGTCTGTTTAGAGCCAGAAGCGCGTTAACTCATACTTTAACGTCCTTCTGGCTCTCAACAGACGATATATATTATATTTTGTGTAATGACTCGTTAAACACTGGATACTGAAAACAATTAGTTTCCTGATGATGGACTGTTACATAGCTCATTGTTCGAAACGCTTCGAGACAGATGTACTCCATTACCAAAAGATTACTCTTGTTCAGAAACTCTCTTTCATGCAGAACTACTCTACAGAGGAATACAAACAGTTCTTTTCAGAACTACAGAGTCCAAACTGCTGTGACCTGCTCACACCTTTCGTAATCTCGATCACTCTTTCTTACTCTTTCCTCTTTCCATTTCTCTTCATTTTTGGTGTATAAGCACCGAAAACAAAAACCAAAAACGGTCTCGCGTAAGTGTTCAATTTAATTTCATTCCATTTTCATCTGTTTTCTTTCTTTCTTTCTTTCCTTTCCTTTCACTTTTCCAAAATTCTTCTAAACGCCTCATAAATGGGTTATTTTTCACGAAAGAATATATCAACAGCCTTTTCACAGCGGCTCCCACATGGTGTTATCAAAAGCCTTCAATTGTGAATCAAAATCTTTTCGTAACCACCTTTTTTTTTCCATGTCGTATATAGTAGGAGCGTGGGTCCGACAAGTGAGAGGGCATTAGTGTCATATAGGGCGGGGGGGGGGGGAGGGGGGGGGGGGGGCAGCACCGGTTTTACTATTAGTAGATGGCTCTCATATGCAAAGAACACGGCGAAGGAAGGGTGCAGGGTGTGGGAAGGAGTCGTATCATTTCCTTCTCCCTCTCCCTTTCTCCCCTTGATCGGGGCCCCCGTGTCCCCCGTATAGCTGCGCCATGAAGGATACCAATGGGAACAGACTACCTACCACACCAGTGGTTATCCCAGTTCCTGTTCGGGTCTGTTCCCGTGCACAAGGGATTGGTAGTTGGGGAGCGAGTCTTGCGCCACAACCGATTCTACAGACAAAACGAAAAGAAAGCAAACAAGAAAGGAAAAAAAAAAATCATCAGTGACATATCATAAGAACAATGGCATTCGGCAAATATCCAAAGGATCTCAAAATTTGATTCAAACAAATAAACGTACCGTAATTACAAATTTAGCGTGAAGTACATGTAAGACACATTTTTAGACACATTTTTTAGACACATAATCCTTGTTATCATATTGGTGATCGGCCTGCACCTATATAGTCCGCACTGTACTTGCATGTCATTTTGCTAATGTGTGTTATCAAATACTTTCAAGGTTTAACTAATTATTCAAGGTTTTCATTGACATTAACCATTCATATTTTTGTTTTGATTTATCTATTTTCTTCACCTTCGTCTTCCTCTTCTCTTTGTTCTTTCTTCCTCTTGTCTTCCTCTTCCCTTTCTTCTTTTTATTTTCCTTCGATCTTTTTCTTCTCCTGTAGTTATTGTTCTTGTTCTCATAATTTAACCTCTTCCTATTCTTCTTCTTCTTCATCTTTTCTTCTTCTTCATTTCCTCCTCCTCCTTTTTCTTCTTACTCCTTTCTTATATCAATGCACATTACATTCTTTTGTTATCCAAAGTGAAATTCGAATAATCACAAGAAGCTCTGAATCATTACCTTTGTCCATGTGAAAACATATCCATCAACGTTAAAGACAGGTAAGATATACCAGTCAAATGCAGTCAGAATCTTTGTCACCTCCTCGCTTTTCTGATACTGCTTCAATAGCTACATAGAAGTAAGAGGAAACAAATAAAGAAGATACTATGTACTTTAAAAATCAAAACATAGGTTAGGGACTAACTCATCTTGAGCAGATTTCTAGGAAGATTATCTTATCTTACATAGTCTATTTGTAATCAAACTTTATACTTGTTTTGGGCTATTTAGGTACATATCCGAAACATTTCTACTTTTTCATCGTATGACTTTTCACTTCGAGTCATTAACCCTATTATTTCGAACAGTAAACACTTCAAACAACTGAAAATTCGTGACTTTCTTGTATATTTCTATTGTACTTTACTTTGATGAAACCTTGGCGCACCCGCACACATTACGATGATTTTTATATTAATTTATCTACATACAAAGCAGAAATCCTTATCGGATTATCCGAAAGCAGATATTCTCATCCCTAATAGTATGAAAGACAGATCAAATTTGTAATACATGAAATTATAGGTCTACACTTTTGCTTTAATTCGGTCATCTAGGCCTTTAAGGTATACGAGCATTCTTCGCTATTTTCGTCTACCTTGAAAATTGATATACATATGGAAGACTATCTTTCTAAGATTTTTCTTGTTTTTTTTAAGGTAAAAGAACACTTAAAGGGAGCCACCGCTCGATATCCATGTACGTTCAATTTCATTCGCTTGCCCCTATTGCAAGGCCGTGCATAACAACAATCTTGGATCAGCGAACAAAATTGCCGTCGAGGGAGGGGTAGTTTGTCAGTTGGGTTGTTCACTTCGTCTTTCTTCGGTCGAATGCGTACATGTATCACTACAATTGCGTGCTCGTTTACCGAAGATGTACAGATATTCCTGAATATTACCCGAGGCGGGCCAAGCTCCAAAACACCACGATTGGCGACTTTTCGGTCCCTTCAAGTATTCAGCTTTACATAATGCTAATTCCGTACAAAATGACAGATATCTTCGCCAAACTGTTGAAGTATAGGTCTGAGAAAAAAATTATTACAGCTATCCATAATAATTTATAAATTTACCCTTTTGAAATAAAATCAATGCAACTGGAAAGTATCTTAACACGATAGCAAAGACTTTCGAAAAATCATCTTAAAGCAATTTAAATAGCCCTGTCTATCACCTTTAGAAGTATGCGAACATTACAAAGACGTATTACGTAATTCGAACATGATTTCTATGGGCAATAAAGTTGACTATTGAAATTGCACTTAATCAGTTGATTTTTCGAAAGTATATGTGTTTTTACAAACTTTTCATTGAAAAGTTTGTAAAGATTGAAGAAAAAAACCCCTATACACTGTACAGTGTTATCATGAATTATAAGTGGCATATTTTCATTGTTTTTCATGGCATATTTCATAGCAGATCGATATACCTGATTGGTCATATAAACGACAGTGGCGGGAGAAATCCACTCTCGTGCATGTATACCCCCTTGGATGAAGATAGAGGGTTTACCGGCATTGGTCCGGTTGCTATGGTTACGTGATGTCTTTGCGGGAACGCTGATCTATGGACAAGAATATAATTACGGAATATGACGACAATACATTAATACACACAAAGAAAAAGTCAATTACGAGATTTTCACAAACACTGGAGTATAAAATAGACCCAAAAAAATAAATAAATAAATAAAAAAAAAATAAAAAAAAATAGGCCTATATGTCTAAGTATTCTTCAAACAAACATTGAAGTAATTCTCGTATATGAATATATTTTGATGAAAAGTAGTCGGCTTAACTTTTCCATTTGGATGACCAGTACACGTTAAATACATTAGAATATTAATTGAATGCATGTATTTGAAAATTACGAAAGGGTACATTTTTTAATGATTACTGAAAATGATGATAATGATTTACTTAAGCTCATTGATTACTGTTATATTATAGAAATATTCCATGCAATGTGCAGCGCCAGCGACTACTAGTATAACTTTTTTGTTTCGAAAGATTAGCGGGTGTAGCGGCCAATTTTCCACTTATGCCATATACTGCGGAGCCGACCATAAAATCCTCCATGAAATACGGCTTTCTTTTCTTCTTTATATCCTTATTCTATATCCTTATTCTTCCCCTTTCTTAAAGCGCATAGAGACGCAATGGCAGTGATGTGCGCTATAAAAGCATTGTATTATTATTATTCTTATTATTATTCTTTATTTTAAACCATGAAGGGGTCCCCTTGAAATCGTTTTACTACAATTATGCTTCGGAATGTTTTGCACTACATTTTTCTAGTTTCCATGTAAGATTAGGGGGGGGGGGTTGATAGCCTATAAAAATCTACCCGTTTTCTGCAGAATGGGGAATGGTTGTTTCTGAAATCCTGGAACACCTATACAGAGTGGGTGAATTCAAGTTCGGTGTTGAAAGCTGGTGTTGGTGTTGGGGCAAAACTAGCACCAGCCACAACACCGAACCTGAAATGAAGCTGGTGCTGGGATTGACTTCTCTAGGTGTTGAGCTATCAATAATGTGATTGGTATTATTTTTATAAACCTGAATTCGGTGTTGGGGCTAGAATCAGCAGCCCAATTCACGCTCTCAACACCAACACCAACACAAACACCAACACCGAACTTGAAATCACCCATCGAACACCTTAGGCTAAAATCTCAATTACCTTGAGCCCACTTATTATCCTCTCCTCGTATGATGTCCCGATTCTTATTTTTGTGACAAGGCCGCGGTGGTTGCTCACCATAGTATCCATCCATGCGTCAATCTATAACAAAAAAAAACAAACAACAAACAAACAAACCAACATTCATTTTCATGCTTACCGGTTACTAAAGTTGAGGATTATTACCCACATTTGCTTTTCCTTTCTTTTTGGTTTGTTGTTCGGCTAAATAGCTTATTCTTTTTTAAATATACAAACATGCAGAATCCAGATGCATACATAGTCTCATTTTGTCGCGTTATCAGTCATTTTTGAAAGGGAAATAAGCATAAATATTCTTAAATTGGCAACAAGTTGAAAGATCCAAATCATCATTATTTGCTATACAAATTGGCTTTAAAAAAAAAAAACTACTAAAAAAAAAAAAAAAAAAAACTATTCGATCTGTTGTTGCTGCCCTGTATATTTTTTGGCTGTAAATCTACTTGAAGTTAAAAATTGTCTTACGTTGTTCGGTCAAAAATAATAAATCATCTTGCAAGAAATAACATAGCTAATACGACCATTTACCACATTTAGCGGACACCGTGTGCAGCGGGCATTATTTTCAATATTGGTAGTATACGGACTTCAATTTAAACCTTTCATGACAGGAATTATACAAGGGCTAAATTGATCACATTTTGTTCTTCAAACTGGCAACAAAAATATTTTTCTTTTAACACTACATGGTTCTAATAAACTGTAATGTCTTTGAAAACAACATACATGGTTATTAACTATGTCGAAAAGTTGAAAAAAAATTGCCAATTTTTACCAATTTTTAAAATTTTTTGAACCTATCAATGCGTTGCTAATTTAAGAATTTTGAAGCTAATTCTCCTTTTTAAAATTCCTGGCATCAAACGCAATATGGTCATGCAACAAAAATGGACATAGTGTGTGCAGAAATTGTTGCTCTGTCTACTCGTGTATCTGGTATATTTTTTAGAGCTCTGAATCAAAAGTTATTGAGCCAAACCACAAAATGTGGTGAATTGTCTCGAAACGGTTAATAATATACAGTATACCTCTTCAAGGCTGTGGTATTTGTCATACTGATACTCCAAACCAGGTAGAGCTCTGTCTTTATACTGCTCAGTAATGAGCGTCTGGATGTCCGTCTGTAACACCTGTACAGTGATAAAAACCAATTACAAAAAAAAACAAAAACAAAAACAAAAAACTGTTTCAGTCAGGTCCCCATGAACAGAAAAAAATTGTCACAGTGAATGGGCAGGTCGGGGGGGGGGGATTTTTTACACCGCTTATTAAGCAACCTTTTATTTTTATTTTTTTTAGAAAGCTCTGATAATAAGCAACACTGAAGAGAATAAACAAATACAATGATATATATCTAATATACTGTATTACCGTATAGAGTAAATTAAGCTATAAAAGCAATAATCTATTCATTGTCTGGTCCTTTTATTGATTGTACATGTAAATGCAAGGGACTGATGTGTAGGGAGGGGGTGCAGACGCGGATTTTTTTTTTCATAATTATTCATATTTAGTGTTTAGGCTGTTCGATCTTACCTCAAAAGAAGAGAAAGATCTCTTAAAGAAAGATGTGAGTTCATAGAGCGAGGAAGGTGCTACCATGATATCGACAGGCCGTCCTACAGTTGATGGCTCTAACCAGTACGATAGCTAGAACCAAGATTGGAAGAAAGAAATAATGAGAAATACAGCAATGGAGGGAAAAGTCTCAACTATTAATTTTTACACAAAATCACACAATAGGATGATGTATCGTTATGTTGTCAATTTTGGGGCGTAGCGAGACCTTCTTGAAGGATCGAGGGCTGTCGATCTAATTTACTAGATAGATGATGGCTCTAACCTGTACGATTGAAAATAACAAGAATGCGAGTTGATAGTCATGAATTAAGAGGGGAAAAGCTCCTCAATAAACATTCGGACAATAAAGTTTCGCATAATTCTTAATTAGTCAGGAGCTTCGCTAAACCATCTTAAATAGGGAAAGGGCACTGGCTTACTGGCGGGGGGGGGGGGGGCTTGGGGGCCTGCAGCCTCCTAAAAGTTCCACGCAAAAAATACCAAAAAAGAAAAAAAAGAAAAAAAAAAAAGAAAGAAAGAAATTCAAATTACCAGATCTATGACAAAATTACATTTTCATTAAAAAAAGGGTCAATTTTTTGCTCGCTTGCAAGTATTCCGAAATTATGCACCATACGCCTATTCTCCGCCCCCTCAAAATTCTTGGCTCATTACGCCACTGAAAAAGGGCGTCAGACCAATTTTCTCGCAAGCAGTGAAAGGTACTCAAATTTTTGGTCTTGGCTTTATAAAAGAAAAGAAAAAAAAAAAGCATGGGAGGGGGTTGCAACACCACACTCTCCCTCTAGACACAATCCTTTGTTACTAGCATGGATATGGGCTTTGAACCCTACAGCGATTCCAAAACAAACAAAGTTTCTTCTTTATGATAAAAAAAATCAGCAGATATGAAAATTCGACTATACTTTGTAGTCTTTGTAGTTAAAAAAAACTATCGTTTTTGATATTTTTAGTGGTCTCTACACAATATTCCCATATTCATTTTTTTCTTCTTACGCATACACCATAGGTGGCGACGCCGTTATCGTAACAATACTTACTTGTAAGCGTGTTAATTTATAGTACGGTATATGTATACAGGTATATATTTTATATAATAATTAGGATTGGAATTAAAATAAACAAAAGCAACAACAAAAACCAAAAACAGCAACCTCATAAGAAGGTGATGCACTGAACATTTCACAATGATAATTAACCTGGTACAGTCTTAAAATAAAAATTATTCGACTATTCACTGCGGAACAATTTTCGCTCGAGTATATGTCGAGCAATGATCGGCGAAAAAAAAGAGTTCAACGATCTTAAAAGACAACAATTATCACAGGAAAAGAGGGGGGGGGGGGGTAATAAAAATGGTTAACCGCCAATATCAAGGGACTTACGTTGTGTTTATCGGAGAGAAACGTTAACACCTCGAATTCCACATCTGACCGCGGTATTACACGCCAAAGCTGGTACCTGTTGACAAATGAAATAGAATCATTTTATTGACTTAAATTTTGCAACATTGGGTTATTATAAAAGATAAAGATGTGGAAGCATATTAAGAAAAATAGTGAACATTGAAGCATACATTAAAAAGGAAGAATACAAATCTAGAGAAAATGAGAAAGCGATGGAGAACAGGAAGATAAAAGGGGGAAGAAGAAAGACATATAGAGGAGGGAGAGAGAGAGAGAGAGAGCGAGAGAGAGAGAGAGAGAGAGGGGGGGGGGGGCGGGTATCGGGAAAGATATAATGCAAAAAGACAAATGCTTGGGGGGGGGGGGGGGGCTAATTGGAGCTCATGCCAATTTCATAGAGATTTGTCAAGCCTTTGAGTTACTGCCGGATGGTGACTCAAACATTCTAGTATGTATTGTTCATATTCAAATAGTAAATATAATGGTGATGATGATAATAATAACAATAATAATGATGATGATAATAATAATGATAATAATAATAATGATCTATTACTACTACTACTTCTACTTCTACTACTATTACTACTACTACTACTACTACTACTACTACTACTACTACTACTACTAATAATAATAATAATAATGGTAACTGAATTCAACTGAACTGTATAATAACAGTTTCTTTTTTAATATTTCGCACATGAGCCATTACCGGAAATTTCAAGGCGCCTGCGAAGTTCGCTGGCTTTAGCCCAGCTACCCTAAAGGCTCTGAAATCATTCAAGAAATGTCTTCCTAACTGCTATCCATTTACTTCACCAGGGTTATGAACGGCAAATGTAATGTCTTGCCAATGTACATAGTACCGCGGCAAAGACGAGAACCGCGAACCATATCATAAATATTTCTGTATTCCGGCGATATAAATGTCAACTTTCAGGAATTCCAACAACACTGGTGACAATTTTCTGTCAGGTTGACATAACAATTCACCTTGCGGTCATTTTCCTAGATTATAATTTCATATCTGGTCAAACAACATTAAGCCATACAAATCCAATATTTCTCATTATATCGAATCATTGAGGCAGTTGCGGGCTTAATTTTGTCTACACCGGTTTGTCTGTTTACGTATAAATATAAAAGAGGCGGAAATGCTAAAATCTATTTAAATCCGTGCCGCAATGATTTTCCATCCAGGTTCACAAAAATCTGGTGCAGATATATTCGGCAACTGAATGTGATGTCGAATTTGTTTTATTCAGTGGGAGTTTGTTTATGGTATTGCGAGTTATGTTGTGTATTATAGCAGATTCATTCAGCGTTTTCCAGTATTAAAATGTGCGACTATGCATAAAGCGCATAAAAGGGTTAGAGGTATAATGTTGCACTTTTGGTTCTACGAAAGTCAGATTCCCTATAATTCACCTATGAGTGATGATTTCAAATTCCATATTCAAAATTTATACGGCGATAATGTTGAATGCTGATTTAAATAATGTCTGTATTCCAATATTGATATCATGGTGAAAGACTGAGTACATTTGTAGGTGATTTTGGTATTTCTCTTCTATTTGTGATGTTGTCCAATGGACAAAATTAAAAGAATTATCTTTAAAACATAAACGTTATATTAGTTTGCGTAAACTTCTGAATGTGTTTTAATACGATATTGCAACCACAAGGAGACAAATTCTAAAATCCTGAATCAAATCAGATCTACTTTATGTCACAAAATGTTTCCCTATACTTTCCTCACTGGCAGTTTCATGAATAATTCATCCGAAGATGATAGCATTAATTTTGTTAAAAATGGGAGCGCACAATTTCACCAGAGAGGTGAATTTTCCTGCTCAAATAACAACCTTCGAAGTTTCTTGCCCTAACATTACTGCCTTCCACTTTCTAAATTTTGCGAGCGAGGGAAGCGAGAGGGCATACATTTTGACATTTTATTACACTCAAAATGGATTTTTTTTTTAAAACTCAAAATATAATAAGAGTACATCTTTAGACAAATTACCACAGTATCACGTCTCTGTGTTAATATGGGGCTCAGTGGCGGATCCAGGGAGGGGAGGGGGGGTGGGCGGGCCCTTTGGGACCAAAAAGGGGCTCAAAAAATGCTGAGGATCTTTTTTTTTTTTTTTTTTTTTGCTTGTCAGAGATTTTTTGAGTTAAAATGGGGCCTAAAAATGCTGAGGACCTTCTTTTTTTTTCTTTTTTTTTTTGCTTGTCAGAAAATTATGTGAAAATTTAACACCTTGAGAAAATTCATACCATCAGAAAGATTGTAAAATTTCCTATCTGGTCATGTAAAGGACAAGTTTTTTGACATTAAGTATAAAGTCGTAACAGGTCTCGGAAGCTCAAAATTTGCATTTGTGTGTGTCCCATTTCTTAACTACATAGCCTATGGCAGGAAAAAGCTGAAAAATGGTCTGATTTCATTCTCTTATTTTGCAGCAATTTTTCATGAAATGTCATATTTCTGTCAGTTTGATGGTTATTATTTTTCAAATCCAGAAAGAAAATCCGCGTTTGCCCGCCCTCCCTACACATAGCAGTGTGTGTATGTGTGTGTGTGCGCGTGTGTGGGCGTGTGTGTGCGTGTGTGTGAGAGAGTGAGAGAGTGTGTGTTTATTTTCTTTTAAAAAAGGTTTATGAAGAAATGGACTTCGCTCAGGCAAATTTCATACAGTTATCTATATTGGAGACCGTCTCGTACATGTCATAATTAATATCTGTATCAATTAAATACAGATGGACAATTGATTTTAGATGAATCCAATAGCGTTCTTTAGGAAAGTCAGAAAGAAAACACAAAATCAGGAAAGCCAGAAAGAAAAACAAAATCAAAACTAACAGAGATAATAATTCCACCCGTGACCTGAACGAGATATCCTCGTCGGAAAGACTGATTTCAAAGTCCAAACGGATGTAATTGCGGGTCAAGTCTACCGTGAATATAGGATCATACTTAAAATTGGAAATAATTAACATCTACATAGGTCTACAAGTACAAAGAATGGTTAAAAAAAAAAAAAAAAAAAAAAAAAAAAAAACTACTGTCGTTCATTCCTCGTTCATGTCCCATTGAGACATGTATATCATCCGCGTACACGAAAACGGATAAAAGGGTTAGGCGTTTAGGGTTACCAAAACAGCAAAAATCAAGAAATCAAATTTGGAGGTGATGAGAAGAAAATCCGCGGAAAGGGGTATAAAAATCATTGGTGTTATAGACGGGTTTCCCTGTTTATGGTATCAAAAGTACTTCTACTGCAATCCCCGTTTAGGGTGCTTTTTAGAAAGTGATTTACGCGGATGATATACAGGTCTGAGGTCTCAATGAGACATGCCCCCCTGGGGTTCATTCACATTTATTCATTGGTGTCTAAAATCTAATCACAGGCTGCAATGACTGGTGTACAAAAACCCTTTAAAAATATGATGACAAATTCTAATTAAAGGTTATCTGTAATCTCGATTATTGATTCAAATTACGACTACTGACAATAGTCGAAAACTATTTACATAGTGTATATCCCACTTCACATTTTGACAACTCAACAATATGTCGGTATACCGTTATATATATATATATATATATATATAAATGTATCCCACCCCCCTCCTCCCACACACACACACTTTTTCAAGTACTCTACCTTCTGATAAGTGCCCCCTTTAACCTCAGACATTATTGCCTTTTGAAATCTAATAAGTGTCCTTGTTTTCGTCTGATTAGTGCCCATTTTCCGTTCTAATAGTGTAATTTTTCCTTATGATAAGTGCCTCTTTTTAAGTGCCCCTTTTACTTCTGATCAGTGCCCCATTTTCTTTGTAATAGGTATTATTTTCCCTTTCGATAAGTGCCGTACCTATATACCTATATATATATATATATACCTATATATATATATATATATATATATATATATATATATATATATATATATATATATATATATATATATATATATATATATAATTATTTTACCTATATGCCCCGATTTCGCTTATAAAACTGTACCCTAAAGGGCACAAAATAACCATTATACCTTGCTCCAAATAATCAGAGAGTCTTCATAATAATAGATTCCCCTACTGATATCAGCACAATGTGAGGCAGTGGAGCAGGGGGTAGGAGGGGCACAGTTCCCTAAATTATACAAGAATGAACAGTGCCCCTAAATCATAACGGGAAGGAGGACAATTTCTTTCTAATTTTTTTCCAAAGCTCGCCCGCTACGCTCGCTCGCATTTACCATTGTCTTATCATACTAGGAAAATCGCTGCTATTCAAAATATCTTAAATATTTTACTCGCTCGCTTCGCTCGCTCGCAAATAAAAATCAGACCATTACACTCAACTGCAAAGTAGTTTTATCTAGAACCATATTAAGACATAAACAATAATGTGTCGAAAATGATCCTCGATAGTTTATTAATCAGAATGTAGCGGTAATGTCTCAAAGTGGCATTTTCCGCCTTGTTTTCACCCTTTGTAGGTGCCCTTTTTTATCCAAAAATTGTCCCTTTTTGTTTGTCCCCCCCCCCCTACTTTGAAAGACGCTCCGCCGCCCCTGGTATGTATAATTATATAATATTTCTAGAATGCCCTTCGAGCTAGTGGTATTATTCCTCACTGTGAAGTTTCTTGCATGTGGCCAGTTTGTATCACGCCATATACCATTTTCATTCTTTGTCATAGCTAGGCTGTACCAAAATGCAATCTAATTATCAACATTGATTCTATGATATTTGTACAGCTGTGTAGGTTACACATACTTCTTTAATTTTGTTCCCATTCAAAACCTTTGCAATTGTGCGGGATGTATGTTTTTGTGTAAATAATATTTAACATTTTGGTTCATGTACAAGCTAAAGGCATTTTCTACGTGAAAAAAGAAAGAAAGAAAGGGGCACAGTGGCTCTGGCTATCACCGAAATGTGTAATTTGGGGACTTGGATAGTTTGTAGGGGGGGGGGGGACTATTGGTTGGGAGATGTTTCACAGTACCTCTTCGAGGCACACCCCCTCCCCCCCTATTTAAACTTCCTCTTATAATGATTCTTCCTAAGTGTGTTAGATTTTCTTTCAAGGCAAAATTATGAAGAAACAGGGTCTTTCTGGCATTGCTCGCAAGCTCTTCTCGGGGACATGTTGGTCCTCTATTGGAATAACTTTATATCCCCATCTCCTGAGAATGATTGCTGCCAAGTTTTTAAACAAGTTTCTCTAATGAACAAAACAGAAGTTACCCTAAGTTTGCTGGAGGCCCTCTGTTACCCTTCTATATAAGAAGAGAGAGGAAAAAAAATTGAGATCTGTCATAAATAACTTTTATTCCTTAATCACAAAGATATTTTTTATATAAAGCAATATGGATGAAGCACTTCCGCTCCTGAAAGGAAGATCTTTTTAAAAAAAATAGACAATTATAATAATTTTTTTACTTTGAGGGCGCTACGCCTGAGCCCATGTATGATCTGCACAACGGGATGAAACATTTTGTTGACAAAAATTAATACATGTAATAGGTTTTAGCCCCTGCTGCAACACCTGACTTAATCTGTCATTGTGTATGCAGTTGATAACGAGTGAAAGTATTAGAATTTGATTTCAAGGGTGTTTTGATCGATATATTTTGAAATCTTTTGTTTTGAGTTCTGTGATGTGACTTTCTTCAATAAAAGTAGTTTTTCACCTTTGAAAATTATATTTCTGCTGCAGATGCTCCCCCACGTACCAGCGCGTTCACTGTTTCTGAAGTAGAATATGGCCTGTTAGAACGTGATATTTTGAGGTTATTAAAATAAAAGAACATTTAAGGAGATAAATGAGGAAAAGATGGAGGGAGAGAGAGAGAGAGAGAGAGAGAAGGGCAAATGAAAAGGAGAGGGGGAGGGAAGAGAGAGAGAGAGAGAGAGATTCACAATAAATAGTTATGGCTCAATGTATTTTTATGACGATCTTGTGATTTTGATCCTTTCGGGAATTGGAATACCATAGCCAAAATTACGCATCCTTAATTGCAGCTTGATTTTTAGTAATTTTACTTGGTAGATAAACAATATTCAAATCTAAGATTAGTTCTTTCATATTATGTTACAATTATGTAGTATTTGCCCCCCAAAAGAAAAAATAAAATCTCCACCAAATAATGCTTCTATCAAAAGATGTGTATTCTTGATATAAAGAACGAATAGCTTTACAAACGCAGGTTTAGGCCTATAGAATCAATAATATTATTTCCAATTTCATTTCGTGTTGTAATGAAGGAAAGTAATCTTTCTGTTATGTATTCGATGTTTTTTCTCTATGGTTATGTATGTATAATTCACACAGGGCCTCTTAGAAGAACAGTTATCCAACTGAAAGAGTTTAAACCCTGTTTAAACAAAACAAATAAAGAAATAAAGAAATCGAAGTACATGTGTTACCCGACTATAAGACCATACACCAGTGAAACAAAGTAGCCAAAACAAAATAATCTTGTCTTCCCCTGTTAGAGATACTATTTTGAAATGGGGTTGGGCTAACTCGGCACTAGGGCGAACTCGGCACTGCGCGGTGACTATGTTTCAAGAGTTGAAGTCCACGCTACGCACCGTACCCTTTTTTAGCCTTAAATTTCATGTTTTGCATAATTTTACTTCTTGAAACTGTCAACATTACTTCTCTGCTAATCATTTTACACATTGATATCAAATAATTTGAATTTAAGTGTTTTGAAATGTGTAATTAAATGCGAAATTCGCCACAAGTGTTTGCGATCACTTTGACGCTCTGGGCTCACTCCGCGGCGATTTTCCGCCAAGGCCGAGTTCGCCCTAGTGCCGACTTAGCCCGCATCCTTTGAAATCATTATCCATACACATAACAGAGTCAATATTAGACGTTTAGAAATATATGATATTATGAGAAGCGATCATGACCATGATGACAACGGAGCAACAGAAACCCTGGACGTCACATATGATTGTATTGTTACATAATTCATAGGGCGTAATATGATAATGAAATTTAGGGTCCTCGGTGGTTATTTCTTACAGTATATGCATCAGTGCCAAAATCGAAAAAAATCGCGAGGCTACCAAGGCCCAACTGATTTTTAAATGATAAAGTTACTCAGTATCTTTTACGTTATTCGTTACATTTATAGTCTTAAAACAAACTTGTCAATACTTCTTTACAACTCTTTATATACCTTTTATAGCTTAGCCAATATGCTAAAATTTTAGCCTGAATAAGAGATCAGAGTAAAGAAAGGGGGTGGGGGAGGGGGGGGGGGGTGGAGAGAGATGTTCAGGCGCCTTGACCCGAGTCAACATATGACTGATTGAAGTATAAATCAGAAAATGTTGTTACTGTCAACATGGTAAAATTGGGCAACGTTTTCAAAAGTTTGCACTCGTCATTTAAATAACGAATCTGTATTGCATATCGAGAGGCCTAATCATTGTATTTTAGTATTTAGTAAACAATTTTTTAAAGGGTGAATGATTACATAATTATAACCGCTCAGTACCAAAGATTGCAGATTCCGTTTAAAAAAAAAACAAAGAGGCTTGCAGCTTCTTTTTTGATAGATTTTTTTCATTAAAATATATTTATTCTACATCACAAGAATCAGATATCAGGAAACAAGAGATCTGTATTACCATGATTACTTACAGATCGGTCTTGACTAATAAAAATGTAATACAAATGGAAATCAGTCATGCTAACAAACAAATGTAAACACGGATGTGTATCTAGGGTGCCCTTTTTATTTCTGAAAAATGCCCCCTTTTCCATGATAAATGCACTATTTACTACTAAAAGTGCCCCTTTCTTTTCTAATAGGTGCCCGTTCCCCTTCTGATAGGTGCCCCTTTCCCTATCTAATATGTGCCATTTTCCTCTTCTCATAAGTGCACCTTTTCGTCTCTTATAAGTGCACCTTTCCACCTCTGATAAGCGCCCTTTCCTCTTCTGATAAATGCCTCATTTTACCTATATTTCCCACTGTTTCTTACAAAAAGAGCCATATCTATAGCTTCAAAGAATCAGTGCGGCTTTAGTAACAGGTACTCATATTACTACAACTACAATGTAAGGCAGTGGAGCTGGAGGCAAGAAGGGCATAATGCCTACACCCCCCCCCCCCCCCCTCCAGCAAAGGATTTCTCATTCTGCTCTCTTAAATGTGCCCATAATTTACACCAAGTGAGGGCAATATTTTATGAAAATAGTCCCAGAACTCGCTCGCTATGCTCGCTAGGTCTTATAATACATAATGAAATCAAGCAATGACAAGCATATCCCATAAAGTATGTTGATATCGATGTAATCCTAAAGAAAAACGACAGGGTTAATGTACGAATTAAAAGATCATTCGACATCCCCCAAATTGATTTGCTGTTGTCATTTTCAATATATAGCTGTAAATAATGCACAAACCAAGGACTTCAGCGTTAGGAAAAAATTTTGAAAATTTTGCATGCTCGCTTCGCTCGCTTGCACAAGGATCATTAGACCATCACACACAACTGCTAATTAGGGAAGCTGAAACAGTGTCCACAACCACAATAAAAAGGAAGATCGAAGATGATACTTGATAATGTATTAATCATGTTAATTAGACTGTTGGGTAATACCAATGTGACCAAATTCTCCCTTGTAGGTGCCCCTTTTTTGCTGGTGCCCCCCCCCCCACTTTGAAAGACGCTCGCTGCCCCTGCCTGCTTCATGTAACCATGGAGAAGCTGGTAATTGAGAGGCGTTATAAGAAATCACAAAGGGTACTATATACCTTCATTGCCCCCCCCCCCCCCCATCCGACACCCCTGCCCATGAGGGAAGCAAAAGTCCATTCCAAATGGGGAAGTTGGACGTCGGCTCTCTATGCCCCCCCCCCCAACCTCTCCCTCCACATCCCACTCCCCTCTTCGTTAAAAACCAATCCACAACAACAACGCAAGCCTATACATATTCATTTCTATGACGTCATACTGAAAGGTAACTGCGAGTTGTAGGAACTATCCTCTACCGTCAAGGTTGCGATTCAAATCCTACATGTCTTGACCACCATTCAATGCGAATTATAACCATCGTTACTAACTGCACCCACACTAGCCCGCCCCAAAATCACCAAGCCCCAAATCACCACGCCCACAGTCATGAAGAACACATGCCACACCACACGCCCAAGCTTGACCAAGGAGTTAACTCCTTGGCTTGACCACCACAGTCACAACTTACCCATCAAACCGGACCGGTGGCTCTTCTTGCCCCACTGCTACCCCGCAAAGTGCCGTGCAAATTACGATGGTCACCGCCACTAGCTTACCATTACCAGAACCTGTCATTATCGTGCAGTGCATAGAACGCAGTACCTTGTCAGCAACCTCTGTCTGTCTATTCAAAGAGATTCATGCAAACTGAACAAAGTGTAGCTCGTCCTGTGCACACAGAAAAAAAAAAAACAGTGCTGACACTGTCCGATTGAGTAAAGTGCACTCAAGTGGAGATGCGAGAGTGAAACCTCAGAAACCCCAACGAGACTAGCCTAATCACGGCGACTTTGCTGCTCTCTGTCGATCCCATGTTCGATCCTCAAAACGCGCGGAATAGTCCTTTGCGGGCGGTTGTGTTTTTGTATTTTGTTTGTTTATATATCTTTCATATACATGTAATTATTATGTTTTTTTAATTCTTAAGGGAATCTACAATAATTACAAGCCTAGCTTCTTATTATATGTATATAGATATGCTCGCCAAATTTGTTTGTATTGTAATAATGCACTGTTCATTGTTTATATTCCATTTATGTCATATGAAATATGAAATAAACTGAAACTGAAACTGAAGCTTTATATATATATATATATATATATATATATATATATATATATATATATATATATATATATATATATATATATATATAAATATATATATAAATATATATATATATATATATATATATATATATATATATATATATATATATACATATATAATTGTTAAAAATGAAAATGAGAGAATAATGGTTGCGTAACTTAAATCAAAGTTCCCAAGAGCTGTCCTCCCTTTTTGAAATTTTTGCAAAGGACGAAAAAATGTCTCCACCGGGAATTGAACCCAGGTCGTTGGCTAATTAGAACGCCATTGCCTTAACCACTAGACTACGGAGACGGGCCAGTGGTTTCGGCGACACCAGATTTAATTGACCGAAAGATAATGATTGACAAATCTTCAACCTCAATAATGGTTGAAGATTTGTCAATCTGTCGGTCCATTAATCGATTCCCGGCGGAGACATTTTTTCAACCTTTGCAAAAATTTCAAAAAGGGAGGACAGCTCTGGGGAGTTTTGATTTAATTTACTCAATCATTTTTCTCTCATTTTCATTTCTCACAATTACATTATTTTCACAAGAGTTGCCAAAGCTGTTGTATATGTTATTTTCTTACAATTATATATATATATGTATATATATATATATATATGTATACAGTGCGTCCCAGAAAAAAACGAAACCCTAAAAAAAAAAGAATTATTGTGACCACACTATGTGCTCTATGACAATAATTATCTATTTTCCATAAACTAGAAGAATTACGCTTTTAAATGATACCTTGATGGCATCCATCCGTACATGCTGTATCGAGCAGCAGCATTTTGAAAATGACATGTAAAAACTCAGTTGTGCCGGATTTTGGTAAAACCGTGAAAACATTAGGATCACCATGATCACATGCAAAATGACTAAATTGAAATGCAGCTTTAAGAAACGTGATACGTGAAATTCCCTCGTGTGATGCCATACTGAACATTCAATTAGAAATTCACACCTGTCAATAACCAATTGATGGAAAAAGCGCCCCTCGGGAGGTAGGAAATTGCCATAATCTTGATATTTTTTCTGCCTTATGTGCCCTTTCTACACTCTTATTTCTGCGGAGTCAAATTTGACTCTGAATGGCGTCAGCTGGGAGTCAACTCTATTCTGAGTTAAAGTGATTCCGATTTCCGAATTAATTTGACTCAGAATGGTGTACCATCAACTGAGAATCGACTTAATTAGAGTCAAAAGAACTCGGAAAACGAGTCACTTCGACAAGGATGGAGTTGACTCCCAGCTGACGCCATTTCCGAGTTAAATTGACTCAGCAGAAATGAGAGTGTACCTTGTACTTCCATTTGATGAGAATGGAAAGTGTCACTTACTTTACTTTTATGAAAAATATCACCTTTCTGTCCGCTTTGTTCTTAAAAGAAATTTCACTTTAAAAAAAAATTGTTTTTCATTTAAACTATACAGGTACTATTTCAATACAAAACATGCCCTTTCTTTACCCCCAACATTGACTACCTTTACTTCATGATGAGGGCATTATTACACTCATTATTAAGAAACAGATTAAAACAGTTTTCTCATAGGGATTTAAAAGTCATGTTGTATTTGGATCATGGTCGCATGTGATCCTAATGTTTTCACGGTTTTACCCAAATCCGGCACATGCAAAATGACTAGATTGAAATACCAGCTTTAAGAAACGTGATACGTGAAATTTCCTTGTGTGGTGGCATACATTCAATCAGAAGTTCACACAGGTCAATAATCAATTAAAAGTGGCGGCAGGGGCATACGCCCCCAAATTTCCAATATAAATAGATATCCCTTAAAAGATGAAAAAGTGCCCTTCCTGTGAAGGAAAAAGCGCCCCTCGGGAGGTGGGAAATTGCCATAATCTTGATATTTTTTCTGCCTTATGTGCCCTTTCTACCTTGTACTTCCATTTGATGACAATGGAAAGTGTCACTTACTTTACTATTCTGAAAAATAGATATTAATTGTCATAGAGGACATAGTGTGGTCACAACGACCTTTTGTTTTAGGGTTTCGTTTTATATATATATATATATATATATATATATATATATATATATATATATATATATATATAATATAATCTCCGTCGTTTACTGACTACCAATTTGAGCGGCTCTAATCGAGAGGGTAACAAACAATGCGGCAAAACAAGGTGTCAAATATGCAAGCACATGATTCTTGATCAAAGTATCAGGCTTTCTGAAAAATGCAGAATCAGACCCCCTCCATGTAACTGTGACATAACGAATGCTGTGTATGCTATCAAATGTGCTAAATGCCCGAATGCCCTGTATATAGGAGAAACTCTCAGATTTAGGGAGAGATTTAACAATCACAAGAGCAGCATTGCTCGCAACCTCCATCACCCTGTGGCAGAACACTTCAATACAGCGGCACACTCAGTGAGCGACCTATAATGCTGTATTCTTAGAGACGGACTCGTGTCGTTTGAAGACCGACATTTGTATGAACTCAAAATGATCGTAAAAAATGAGAGCTTCAAGAAGCCAGGCATGAACATAGACATGTCTTGGCTGACTAACTACACTTTCTTTCGTTAATACTCCTTATATTCTATTGTCAAACACCTATTTGACGTTTCTATTATGACGTCTTATTTCAATTATGACGTTTTAGTAATTATAATGCTCTCGCTCACTTATCATGCGCCTTGCGCTTACAAGCGCCCCTTATATTATTATACGCCTTGGGTCATAATCTACAAACTTGTATTTCAATTGTGACGTCTTCGTGACGTTTTAAAGATATTTTTGAACTGTAAAGCGTTTCCAAGACAATGCGCCCGGTTACTTATAAACTAATTGCGCATTGTCTTGGAAACGCTACGGATACAATTTCAAAAGTTTGTCATTCACTTGATAAAGACGATGTGAACACCGGCGAAAATTCGTGAGAGTAAATAAAGAAGATGGATAAAAGCATGAAATGTCTAATAGTTTGTTTATATATATATATATATATATATATATATATATATATATATATATATATATATATATATATATAAACAAATATATATATATATATATACATACATATTTTCTTGTTAATGTATTACGGAATAACTTAATCATCGTATTAAAAAAAATATATCATATATTTATTGCTTTGACTGTATATGCACCACCTATGAAAATAATAAAATAGCATTTTTTTTTAATTGTATGTTTTATTAAATCTAAAGACAAAAATCAAAATATTTACATGTCATCAACAATGAAACAATGATTTGTACACAACAAAGAAGATATTACAATTTTTTTTTAAGGTGACAAGAAATAGAAGATATATTTAAACTGATAACATATTTTCATGTCATCAACAATGAAACAATAATTTGTACACAACAAAGAAGATATTACAATTTTTTTTTTAAAGTGATAAGAAATAGAAGATATGTTTAAACTGATAACATATCATAGTGAGCAATTTGAAGCCATCAAGAAAAAAAATAGAATACTGTTTATTAAAACTGCGCATTGGGGAGTCCCCCTATAGCTGCCAGGACCCATTCCATCCTGTCAAGGGCCACCGAAGCCTGGACACGCTCCACAAAAACACACGTGTTCCATATATAAATACCACATGCATGGTCAGACCATCACTATTTAAACATTGCCTGTAACCTACTATAAAAAATAGCATGTTAAAACGAACATTATCCTGAATGATTACGATTTTGTTGATCGTCGGTCGGTTTGGAGTCGGTTTGTTGGTGTGGCGGAGGTAATGATAATCACATCTGGATTCGACTGACCTAAGGATTGCCATTCTTATTTCCTCTGGAAAATCCCCGCTTAAAACATGATTACAAAACCGTGCATATAAACGGTACGGAAAGTGGAGTTCGGGAAACCTTTTTGATCACATGATTAAAAGCACTATGGACAGGTATACATGCCACATAATTACCATCTTGTCCTTTTAATTGCTAATCATTGTGGTATACGAGTCGTCTACCGGCCCTGCATGTTAAAAGCAGTCATCATTTGACAAGCTCTGCTTCTTTTAGTTCCTCATTTCTCATGTTTTCTTATTATCTCTTGTATAATCATGTCAGGTTTCGTACATGTACTTGATATTTATTGCCAACTTATTTTCATTGTTGTATACTATTGTTATGTTTACATTGTACTGTTTTGTTTTGTTTTATGGACACATGAGAAATAAAAAACGCTTGAATTGAAAAAATTGAATTGAATTAATGTCACAACGACATAATATGGATTATTATTTTCGGCTGAATAAATTGATTCTTGACACTGAAGTTCTGGCGCGTAGCCAAGGGGCACGGTGAAGGAGGTCGCCCCTCCGAAACGCCAAGAAATAAAAAGGAAAAGAGAAAGAAGAAGGGAAAGAGAAAAGAGAAGAAATGGAAAAGCAGACAGAAAAAAAGCAGAAGGAAGGAAAGGAAGGCCAAAATCATTTTCCTTACTACACTAAATCTTAGTGAAAGATGTATATTCCTATATAAGATTTCGGGTGGCCTGATAAACCGCCCCTCCGAGTCCCCCAGCCAAATAAACCTTATAGAACTGCGCATTTTATTTATGTTGAATGAAAAATATTTGGAGAAGTATGTTTTCTTCCTACATAGTTTCGTAGCAATTCTTTTTATATTACAAAAGACAACGTGAGAAAAACATCTGTTTTCAGGCCCCGGAATGTCATGAAATAAGGAATAAAAAACCTTTTTGCAATTCGTTTTCTACTTTCGTTATTTAAAATTTCTCATTTGACGTTTATATTGCTACCTGGAACCGCTCGCATTGTGTCCTTCAGTATGTATTCCTGTTGCTATAATGTATGAGGTTCTAGACCTATATATATATACCTAGTCAAATTATCTTCATTTATATTTTTAAAAAAAGAAGACATTACAACGTCCAAAAAGAATCTGTGCTTCGGTTCTGAAGATACAATGTATAAGCCTACCACCTACAGTAAATACCCATTTTGGATGGTTAGTCTATAAAACCATGTAGGATCCATAGTCTAACTGTAGAAAAAAAAAAAAAAAAAAAAAAGATAACCGCCGTAAGTTTTATTTTCTCCTTCTTCTTTTTGTTATCATGTTTATGAGTGTGAAAGCTATCAATATGAGTTCCAGCATGAGCTCTTTATTAAACTCATATCCAAGCTAAATCAACTGGGGCACCAAAACAACAAGAATAATCCACAAGTGGAAATTTGAAGTTAAATCAATTTAGCTTCCTATAATTTAAGTTTGAAAACACATTTTTAGCATTGCATACTACATGTTAGCATTCCTGCATGGAGCTATCGCTGGAGTATATGCATGTCGTAGCACCATGCTAATAATTATGTCTGTTTAAAGTGTTTCAAACTTGAATTCTACGCAGCTCAGTGGCGCAAATCCATTTTGAAATTCGGGGGGGGGGGGGACAACACATGATTTAACTTTTGTACCTGTCCGAAATGTCTGAAATTTTTCTGACAACCCCCCCCCCCCCAAAAAAAAAAGGTTATCACATTTTTGGGGGTCTAGTTTTCCTCCAAAATTCTCTGACAAGCAAAAAAAAAATAAAAAAATATATATATATATATATATATATATATATATATATCTATTTTAAAAAAAAAAGTGATTCAAAAAGGTGTGTGTGTGTGTGTGTTTATGTGTGTGTCTGTTTTTTCTAAATGATAACAACATCTCTTTCAGTAGAGTAAGTAACACGATACATATACATTTTTGAAAGAATATAATTTACCTTTGTTTCATTGAGGTTTTGCTTCTATTCATCATTCCGTTATTTTTTGTGTTTTGCTTTGTTTCTAAGAATAGCAACATTACTTTCTGTAGAGTATAATCCTATCCTACATGCCAATCGGTTCTGATATAATTTTCTTATGTGTTGTCAAGGTTGGTTTTCTATCCAATATGCTGCTATCATGATTTGTTTTGTTTTGTTTTGTTTTGATGATAATCCTATTATGTCAGGATTTTATGTCATGTCAATAAATTGAATTTGAATTTGAATTGAATTTGTGTGTGTGTGTGTGGGGGGGGGGGACATTCGCCTATCTTCAACTTGGGGGGACATGTCCCCCCTGGATTTGCGCCCATGACACAGCTAAATGAATTTAACTTTAAATTGACAATCCCATTAACTTAAGTGCCAGAAATTAGTCCATCGAGCAGAAAACAATACGACATTAATTATGTGTCGTCGTTGTGACAGTCATTATGCGCCATTATAGTGTGACATTACCGGTTGCAACAGGCCCTACTGTACACGCTATAAGTTTTTAATAACATAAGGGAGATGGGATTTTTAAACTTCCATCTCCCTGTTGATATCTTAAGTTTTATCATGTGTTCCCAAGTACAGTATTACTTTTCTCATTATATGGTATCACATAATTTGTAATGATAGTGTAAAGAAAAAGAAAAAGAAAGAAAAAAACTTAATATAGTTAACATTTCGTTAGATATATTTCATCATTTTCTTCATATTCGATACATGAATAAATATCGGCATCGGATCCGGCATTTATATGCCGGAGTAGGGTGGAGGGGATGCTGAGGGGTACAAGTAGGCCTATTTCTGTCAAAATTGTAAGACCAACGAGAAAATAAAAGTTCTTCACACTAAGAAAAAAAGGTACAATTTTGCACCCTTCAAATGCAACACTGGCAGCACCTTTTTGGGTGCAACTTTGCACCCTATGAAGCTTTTTGCACCTTTAAGGGTGCAGTTAGCTGCAATTTGGGGGCAGAGTTGTACCCTTTAGAAAAGGTACAAATTTGCACCCTTTTGAATGCAAACGTTTCTGAACCCTTAAAGGTGCAAAGTTGCACCTTTTAGGGTGCAAACGGGCATTAAAGGGTGCAAACAAGAACAAAAAGGTGTATTGTTGCACCCTTTTCATGTAGGGTGCAAGATTGCACCCAAAAAGGTGCTGCCAGTGTTGCATTTAGGGTGCAAACTTGAACCTTTTTTTCTTAGTGTGTTCATAGGTTTGGTGAGGACCAAAAGTCGTCAACTTGCAACCAAATAAATGAAGAAAAAATAAACATACAAACAGATATACATGTATAAATAAATCCCCTCCTCCAAATTTTTCTCCTTCTTTCTTGTTCTTCTTGTTCCTCTACTTCTTCTTCTTCGAAAAGAAAATGGTAGGTTATATTTCAAACGTAATAGTCTTTGACGAATTACCCCCCCCCCCCCCCCAGTCCTGAGTGGTATTCTTTGCGGGCTGATGAGATTATTAAACGAGCGTTCTCTTCTAAAGTTAGATGTTCTGAAAGTTCAACCATTTTACGAATTCATATCACACCGTTTTATTGAATTCGATTCTCCGTCGGGACGGTCCTCTCTCCTGTGTACTCCCCCTACTCCTCTCCCCCCCCCCCCCCCCCTCTCTCTCTCTCTCTCTCTCTCTCTCTTTCTCCCCTTTCTCACCTCTTGCATCTCACCATTGCTTCACAGCCCAACTACTTCTAAATTAAATTTCCCTCCCTCTCTCGCTATGTACACATTGCC
The DNA here is from genome assembly GCA_025618425.1 of Heliocidaris tuberculata. NCBI lineage: Eukaryota > Metazoa > Echinodermata > Echinoidea > Camarodonta > Echinometridae > Heliocidaris > Heliocidaris tuberculata. The sequence continues at coordinate 36,147,458 of CM046835.1, read as the reverse complement.
TGGTCTCTTTTTCTCCTCTCTTCTCTCTCTTCTCTCTCTCTCTCTCTCTCTCTGTCTGCATTAAAATGAAATATGATGAGAAATGAAAAGTAGTGAGCCTAAAATCAAAGGAACATAATCCTTTATGACAGCACTAGAAAGGGGGATCCACATGTCTTGGGGGCAGAGGGAATGTGGTGTTGGTTATTTTTTTTTTAACGATCCCCCGTAGCTTTGATGAAAAGACCATTTGAGGCACATCCCCATCTTGATCCTTGGTGGATCAGCCTAAGATGTTGTAAGAACGATTAATCACGTGGCAATGGGACCGATGGCAGGTTGTAGTTTAGTATCAAGGCATATAATTATGGAGAAAGCAGCGCGCCTCTTTCAACTTTTCATGGGCGAGATTTATCCGCACAATCAAGCTGATCTTGTTTTCTGCTAAGCATAGGCGTTCGAGCGCGCGGGGGTGGGGGGGGGGGGGGGGGGGGAGGGTTGCTACAAAATATGTCAAAATTTTTGTTCACTTGCGCCAACTCGCAAAATTTTAGAAACTAAAAAGTTGATTTTCAGGCAAAAGACATCAGCCCCTCTCGCAAAAAAATGTGCCTGTATGCCTAAAAATGTAACACTAACACTCCTATGTAAAAAAATAAAAAAATAAAAAAATAAAAAAATTGGGGGGTGGGGGGGGGGGGGGGTAAGGGTCGCTTTGTAGGGGCTTGATAAGCATGAAAATTTGAGGGCTTTTCTCTCTGCTTCCGTAATGTTTTGTGTGTGCCCCCTCCTTTGTCTAAAAATAAAACTTCCCCTTCTCATTCCATTTTGTATAGGCTAGAATTCAAATTAATCATATACATGTAATCCTATTAATACTAGCTGGTACACCAACTCGTTTTGAACGATATTTTAAGATGTTTTACAAGAAATAGTTTGCAAGAAACACATACTGTGCATGGCCTATTGTTAGTAAGGTTTGGAAATATACGAACACTAGCACAAAGAGAAATTTTCATTTTGAACTAATTTATTATACTTTGATCGCTAGCTCTTGACAAAGTGCATGGTGAAAAGGTTTACACAGAAAGACGAAAACTTGTAAGAATTATTGGACGGATAAGTCAAGTGCAAAAGGAATGAGAATATCAATAACACATTATTAGTAGAATTATATCTGGCAGAGTTTGATACATAGGAATAGTTGCATGAATAGACAAATCAATATAGTATACAATGCACATACAGAATCAAAGCTATTCTTTTGTAGATTTATATATTTATACCCCACAAATTTTTGAAAAATAACTGTAATTAAGAAATAAATGTGGGGAGAAGGTAAATGCACGGACAGATTTAATTTTTTTTTTTTTTTTTTGGGGGGGGGGGGGTGGGGGGAGTGGTGCAAGACCTTTTCCCCACCCGTACCCCCTTCACAAAACCCTGGATTCCCCATGTCCCAAAATATAGACAACCAGGGAATCGTTTTCCCCACTGTACACCTATTTTCCTCAATGACATAATGTTACTGGTACAATGTACTTAATTTCTTTTTACACATACCCAGCAAAACTAGCCAAACTACAAGGAATAACCATGCATAGGCCTACCCCTGTTAACATAAGGCACCTGGGAAGGCATTTTGCCAGACTTCATTTACCAAAACAAAACAAACAAATATCACTGACATTGCAGGAGATAATTTTTGTCTGTCATATGACACAAGGAAAAGGACAACTGATTCAAGATAAGAATAGAGTCGGTAGACATTAAACACGAACCTATCCACACTTGAGACCCTAAACCTACTAAGCAGGTAGTCAGCTACGTGCAAATACAAGTCTTCCCATAGGAATACACATTTTCAGGCCTCGACCCCCCCCCCCCCCCCCCATATCAACATGAGGACAAGGACCTGGTGAACATAGACCAAAAATATGTTGTTCCAGACCCAACAAACAAAAAGTTAGTGTGATGTCCTGTACTTATAAAGACAACATTTCTGCTGATCTTATAGTACTCGGATATCAGATCGCAAGAAGATGTAGAGTGCCAAATGGAGAGAGATACATGTAGATAGGTGTAAATCTAATCTTCGTAAATTATACATGTTACACTATAAATTCTGATGATAATGATATATCCATGAATGTACCAGGAGAGTATTCATTTTCTAAAGTCATATTTTCGAAATCTACTGGTCATGCACAACTGAAATATAAATTTTATGCCTAAGTTGTATGTCCATAAGACCATAACCAATACATCATAAATATGAATATGAATAAATGTGGATGACTGTCCGGCTACATTCATTGACAAATGGCAAATAATCACACAGTCTAAACAGCTACATGCAAGCAGGTGATTTATGACTCCAAGTTAATCGAGGTTGTGTGCAACTAGAGATACCACGAAACCTAAAAAATATTCATAATGTGAAGCACAGTTCTTGAAACGGGAATACATTAGGTGCTATCACATCATAATAGTGTGCAAATTACAGTATAGGATGTGACAACATGTAATAAATTTGTAACAAAATATAGGCACATTATTACCATCTATGACTTTATTTGAACAATTTGAATCAGAATCGCCAGTTACATACATGCATACATTGCGGCTAAGGATAGCCTCATTACATTAGATAGATCAAATTGCCAATCCACACAGTATAATTACATCTAAATTTCATTTCATGTTTAGGCATGGGGAAAATGCTAAGAGAATTAATATTTTCTGTCAAATGGAAAAGAAATCTCGACAAATTTTGATTATGAGCCCCTCAACCTTTCTAGGTTCAAATGAATCCCACTAGTATTAATTAACACTGTTTAAAACAAATTAACAAAATTAACTTCAGTTCAACAACATGCATAATGCTCTCACATCATGCTGAATACTAAATGTAAATCACACACACTTTACTTTTAAAGCTGCTACATGATATCAGATGCAAGTATTTTTTTTTTTTAGTATGTATTCTAAAAGAAGCACTTTCGTACCAAAATATAGCATGCTTTTAGTATGGTACATGTACCTATAAAACATTCCATAGTGAAATGAACAGAAAAATATCTATTTGCAATACAATTTTTACAATCCAACCTATATATAGTTTACAAGCTGACAATAAGCAATCTTGACAAGGTAAATATTTCTCTTTACAATTCATGTACTCATATATATGCAACAATCAATATAAAATCATTTTCATGACACTCATTTCAAGGTGAAAATACGCAATTGCCGAGAGTACTTTATAGAATTTCATTATGCACGTACAGTAAGAGCATACAAGATCATGATGAACAGGCACATTTTTGGTATCGTAATGATGCGAGACAGCTCTATTCAAGGTCAGATCAATAGTCATTACTATTCCACTCCATCATTGTACACTATTACATGTATATTGTATGCTTTAGAGCCAGAAGAGCAACTGGTATCATTTCACACAAACATAACGCCTATCTGGCTCTAATTGGGCTATTTCTTGCAATTAAGGCTTCCACCCACGTCCAGTTGTTCTTACATGTACATGTATGTCTAAAAACTGCAATTTGATATTTTTGAAAATTCATCTTATATGATTTACTTTGTCAGAAAATAGGATGTGATCCCCAAAATCTGAGACAACAGCTGAGACCATCACACAGGTCAAAAAAAAAAAAAATGGTTTTCAAAAATAAAAGTACATATGACTTCAAAGACATCTACATACTTTATGGCACATGGATTGATTTTTACATATATTCTGTTGAGAGACAAAAGGGCATTATCTCGAATACTTTTACACAGAGTTAAAGCCCTTATGGCTCTTGGGAGATGATATGATTTGATACAAAGGATTACATTTATTTCCTATGAATATTGTAAGGCTATGCAAGTACATGTAGAATTTTGGCATAAATACCTTTTCAACAGAAATTCCTGATAAAATCCATGATTTTTCAAAAAAATATGAAACTCTTCATGTATGTACAGGTGTTTTCATATGAATACACAGAGCTGCCAACCTCACTTGACCAAAAATCCTATATGATTTTACCATAAAATCGTATTTTCAGAAAAAAAATCCTATTCTTAACTGTCGTGTACTTTCCTACACAATATCTAAAGGATTGCGAATTTTGTTTATTTTGTAGTAATTTATACATGTATACAAGTACATGTATGTAATTTATTTAGTGACTTAACTACATGTACAGTGTACATGTTATTGATGATGAATGATCCTATTCTAATAAGGGAACTTCACTTAACAATTACCTCATTTACTTTTGAGACCCTGATGCCGCTGCTGCCGCTGTTGTTGCTGCTCCCTTACACTTTGTTAACAGTCTATCACTAAATTTCATTTCATAGCAGTTTTGTCCTTTAGACTGGCATTTGTTGCCTTCTGAGTGAGAATATCACTTAATGGTGCAGTACTCAAACTGGACCTAAACTCTGTCTTGCATACGCAATCATGTACAATGTCAATGAGAGATACATAAACACACTGAGACACATAGTTATTTTTTTGATAAATCGTATTTTATTGAGAAAAATCCTAGTGTCGTATTGTCACTGAAAAATCCTATGAAATAGGATAAAATCCTACTATTTGGCAGCTCTGAATACAGGATACTTTGGTGAAACTTTATTCACATCCTACCTAACATTACAATCAGTCCTCAAAGCTAAGCAACTCACAAGGATGGTTTCCATCTTCAATTGAAAATGAGAAATTAATTACCAGGTATACATAAACCTATTACATATGAAGCATTAAAAAAACATATTTATCATAAAATCACTGCTTTTTAATAAAATAAACACATTTTCCATTTAAAAAAAACACTAATGCACTAACTTAGACTCCAAAGTATTACAGGTTTATGATACAGAAAATTGCACACTATAACAACAAAGTTTTTCAATTTAGATCAGGTTAATAATGCCCTATGTGGCTATGTCTTTCAGTTAGTATTTCAAACAAAATATTACAATTTTTTCAATATACAAAAATAAGTTGGAAAATATTCAACATGATATATTATCAGGGATTGTGAGACAAAGTGTGACATCAAGTGGTTACATGTGTATCACATGAAGTAGGTATCATATGGATGCATGACAAGATTTTCGGGCCTCACCCTGGTTTATCAATACATGCCATGAACAGTCAGTTCAGAAACCACCTGTATTATAAAGACCACATTTTTCATTCCCATAGAAGAGTGTTTCTCATGGAAACTTGCAAAAAGAGATCTGTATAGACAGACCATTTAGTCTATTGAAACCACTTTTCTTGTTTCTCTAGTGTGGTCTTTATACATAGGTTTGACTGTATCAAACCCTGAGGTGCTGTACTTCCTTCAAACTACCAAATAAACTCTCCCGTCTTCAGAATCTCCTCAATCTCTTCCGCAAGTTCCTGTGTGACTTGGTTATCCCGCACAAAGTTGATGGAGGTCAGGACACTGTTATCCTTCACCAACTGCAGAAGAGCCCGGGCGCTCTCGTCCGTGATGGCATTCCCTTCAAGGTTCAGCTCCCGGAGCGTCGGGTGGTCGCGCACTGCCTCGATGATCTCCCTGCAGCCGCTGTCCCCAAGTCCTGCGTACTCAATGCTGAGGGTCCAGAGGCTCTTGTTGCTGCGCAGCCCGGCGGCGAGTGCCTTGCAGCCGGCACGGCCGAGGGAGTTGTCGCTGAGGTTGATATTGGTGATGGTGGTGGGGAGCTTGAGGAACTCTGCAATGTCCCTGGCACCGTTGTCAGTGATCTTTGTGTCTCCCAGGTCTAGATGGGTTAGCTTGATACCTGTCTTAGGACGTTCTTCTGTTTCGTTCGTTGCATCAGGGATTTGGTGATGAAGGGTGATCAGGGATTGCATGATGGATGATATGCCTTTGTCCTCTATCGGATTAGCGCGGAGTCTGAGGAAAAAAAAGAGGAAACTAGTCTTACGTATTTTTCAAAGGAAACCCAACACATGAACCAAACCATGTGCGGACATCCTAATATCATCACGAGCAACTTTAAGATCTACATCTTGCACTGCTTTAGTTAGCTTAGCAAAAGATAGTGGTTCATAAAGACGAGTTTGGAATGCAAAATGTATAATTGTCGAAAACTATAATTTCATTGCACAGCGGTATAACCATATCATTAGGACATGGAGATGGTAAATACCTCAGCTATAATTAAGGCTCATAATATTACTGAAACTATCAGTCAGATATGTCAATTGACTTCTTTTGAATTCATCACTATCACTTATACATGCAATTATGCCTTTTGTATTCCAGAGGCATCTTTAATCACTAAGCTGCCTGTAATATGAAGATTGCCTCATGCATGCTGCATTCCATGCAGGAGCATAAATTATGTAGCACATCTCTCACAACTTGCGCATAGAAAATGAAAATCATGCAGCTGGTATATACACACTTGCTTACTTCGGGCATGAGATGTGAAGTGCTTTCTTTTTTGGAGTGAACCAATGTGTAACACACAAATAATCAGTGTTAGTATCCCTGCTTATTCCACACAGCACTCATAGAAATAGCATCAATCTTCATCTATGTGTATTCATCAATTTTTTTCTTATATGCATTTGTACAGATAATTGTTTTTATCTCACTTAATCTTCTCAATTGTAAAGAATATAATCAATAAACACCAATGTGTCTAAATGAGGGTATATGACTTGAAACAGAGAAAATCAAGTTTAAAAATCAGGTTCACTTTACAACACTCCATACAGTTTGTCCTGGGATACAGAAATATTGACTTATATTTTGACAAAATCTGATGAAGAATAGGTCTACTTGTATTCTGAATTCACCATTTGCTGCAAAGATTGAGTAAAAAAAATGGAATAGTTAATTTTCAAGTCTTTCAAAATTTATTAAAGTTAAAAAAAAAAGTATCCTTTTTTTCTTAAACATCTTTCTTCCCTACTCTAGGTACATGTACTTCTTTATTAAATATTGTAGCAGGGGAAAAATAAGGAAAAATGTATCTGAACTTACAGGAGGTATTCAATGGATTTGTACTTGGGGTCTTCGAGCAGGGCCTGGGCCACTTGCTGGGCCTGCTCGGGCCCTAGGTTCTTCTCATTCATGTTCAGAGCCAGTCGACTGTAAGACTGTGGACAAATTAACAAAACTACTTTGAAAATCGGTTTCTCAAGGATGTAGCAGATTCGGAAGGTTAAAGATGAGGATTTTGAAAAAGGATGATTTAAAAAAAAATATTTGATGGTTTGTACAAACTTGCATTAAATTAATATAAATGTTGTCGGCTCCCACTTTATCTACCTCTGGTGGTAAATAAAAAGGTACATTTAAAGGACTTGCTTACGTTTCTTGAAAAAAAATGATTCAAAAAAAGAAATCAATAAAAATTTGCAAACCACTTTATAATAAACCTTCGCATAAAAATGAATGAATATGAAACAATTTTATTGACTTAAACATTAACAATGAAACAAAATGCACTATGACTTGAGGTAATTATCTAAAATATAGCTATTGTTACCAAATTTATTTCACTGGCGTTATCATTAGAGTTATTTCAATTCAAAGCTCTTTGGATACAGCATACATGTATCTGTTACAGGTATTTCAAACTTTGAATTTAACAAAAGGCAATAACAAGACTATCAATATTTTTTTTTCTTTGATATGCATTCATTTCTTCAACATATTCAATCCCCCTCCTTTTTTTACAAGTTTGTACAAACCTTTGTTAGCAGTGACATGAAAACAGGGATATATGGTGTATTGTTAAGTATTAATTCAGAAGGCAAAAATGAAATATAAATATGAGCTTAAAATATGACTGAAACGGTATAAAGCTGCAGTGTAACAGGATGTTTTACATGTGAGTGTGCTGAGAATGACTATCAAGATCAAGACAGAAAAAGGTTTTCAGCAATGAAAGGCACAGCTAAGATAGTTTTACTACTGACTGTGTGATTGGACAGAAATCGAAAAAAGTTAGGTTGTGATATTAATATCATAACTAATCATTCTACATTTAATCTCTATGCACAGACTTTACAGTATTGTCAGCTGAGAGCCAAAAGGGCATTAACTCATGTCAATTTGTACAGAGTTAACGCCCTTCTGGCTCCAAACATACGATATACACAGAATGTGAATCCCATGTCTACACATGTACTTTACCCATAACCCCCTTTTCAATGTCATTAAGTGAAGACTGATTTCTAGGTTCATTATCTCATGTCAATTTTGATGCTTATTTACCACACTGCGAAAAAGCAAGCATATGTCCTAGGTAAGCAAGACCGATAGGGATGAATGGCTTTGTGGGAGTTTAATGATTATTTAGGATTAAGGCATGATTACAGAATGTCTAAGCACAGTATCACATTGGCTTAATATGAATTGACATTTCCTAGAATGCTTTTAATGTAATTCATTTCTTACATTCATTGAGTGCTCAATATGAGCTGACATTTCAAAGAATGCTTTTAACTCAAATTAATTTCTTATTTTCATTGGATGCTTGTTCAATACAGTATATGAATCAAAATGTTCATCAACTGTCACTCAAAGAAGGGGAAATCTTTAGCTTTAATCATTATCCAAAGACCCATGTTTCAAGTTTACAGTCCTCCCCTCCGCACAAACCTGCAGGCCTGCCCAAAGCCTGTCAATGAATCTGTTCAAAGCCTTTAATTTGTTACATGGTTAACTGAATGGTGTATTGCAATGTTCCTCTGAAATGCAAGCTTATGGTCAGCTAGTGGCTTGTTTTAACAGCTGTGCTGAGAGAAATAAGCAAAAGACTATTAATCAAACAGCAAAATATAGTGCAATATGAAGTGCAAATGAACATTCCAAAATGGTTGCAGATGGAGATTGGGTAACAAAGGGAAAGCGTCAGGCATTTGATGAACTATGGTTAGAAACGAAGACATGTAGAAAGAAGAAAAAGGAAAATTGAACCAAAAGTACATGGAAAGGAAAGATTGAAAATGATTCAAACAAAAAAAGAAACATTTCAAAGAAGAAAAATATAAACTCTTGCAAGAAGGAAAGACTACATGCCCACGAAGCAGTAAAAAAGATAGGCAGTCTTTTCAAATTTATCAGATACATGTACATGTAGCCATCCTTCACAAAACCTATTAAGGCTTAACAAAAAGACATTTATAAGGGAGAAAAAATAATATGCTTCAAGCATGATACGATAGGTAGGAGAAAAGTGACAAAATCATTAATTTTGTTCATTGCTATAGTTTTGTGATGATGTGTACACATATAGATCGATGTACATGTAAGTGCACATTTCTACGTTTACGAGTGATTTCATCACGGTCCAATATGTCCACTCTGCACTATGTACTATTATCACTAAAATATGCAGCAAATAATATCAGCACATTATATAGGTATATCTGCATATACTGATGAAGCACATAACAGAGCAAGCAGGTGTCAAGTGCACACAGCGATGTCAACACTTTTGAAAGTGCAGGGATGATGGTTATACAGCGGCTTTGCAAATGCAGAAGCTTAACACCTCTTAAGCTAAAAAAAATCCATGGATTCTGGTATTTCTGCCCACTGATATGGACAGGCTTAATAAGAACATGTGGTGGTCTTGTATTGATTAATCCAAATGTAAGTTCTCAGCTGACAGTTGGTGATTTGCACTTTATACTGGTTCATACCAAGACTGATATTTACTATCCACTATAGTTACTTTATTAAAAAGAAACTTTTCCAAGAACTAAACGGCCAATCATTAAAATCTTACATAAGCTAAAAAAAAAAAACACCTCCAAAAAATTTGAGCACAGGGTAAGCAAAATAAGCACAGATAAGGCTGCATGCAAATAATCAGCTGGGCTGACCAATTATCCTTCTTTAGTCATTATGAATATCTACATTCCAAATAAAACATTATTTATATTATATGAATTCCCCATTCCAGATTGGAACATAAAAATATGCTGCATTTATTTACCAAAAATATTTAACCCAAGACCATATACGATTATTGAAAAAAAATGGAATTTAGACTATAAAAATGGAGGGAAAAAAGCAAAGCAAGCAAAATTTTGAAGAAAAAAAAAAGAGAGAGAAAACGGTCACCTGATCATTTTCAGGAGAAATTTCATTGTTGTTTGAAAGAGACTGAGTTGGTAAAGTTATATTATCAGGCTTCTGAAGGATTAAAAAAGAGAGAAAATGATGTACAGGATGACAGGAAAAATGGAGATGAGGAAAAAGACTGAGATCATTCATTTATTTGTTTTCCTCTCATAGGGTTGAACATCCTAACCCAAGGTGGATCCAGGATTTTGTAAAGGGGGGGGGGGGGGCACAGTGCCGTAAAAGTACACAATAAAGGGGTTGAATATTTTTGATTGTGTACTTAGGGTATGCCAGTTGGGTTTCAAAAGGGGGCCACAGGCCAGTTTTCCCCCTATGTACATGTATATCAGCCACTGACCCTAACAGTAAAAGATGATTTCCATAGGGGTCCACTTGATACATGACAAGCATTTATAGAAGGAAAAAAATGTTATCTCCGACTCTGAAAGATGTCAAAATTAAGGGATTATCAGATTAATTGTGATCATGATGGTTTATAGACGAATGGGTTATATAGGAAGTGTACTGTTAATAATCTTAATCATAGATAGAAATATTGTAACATGTTATTCAAAAAATTTGATTTTAATATAACTATACATATATAGCTACTTTATATTTAGAAATATTTTGAGAAAAATGAGACACCCAAACGTTGACCTCTTCTTATGTAAAAGGTAAATGATTGTCCACACATGTATTTTTAACAAAAAATTATAGCAATCTTGCAACCTGCCAGAAAGTTTTGAATGCGTGTGGAACCCACATTTTTTAAAATTATAATTACTGAATTACTGAAGAAAGAATAACCAGAGAAAACCGTGCATGTCTATAAATACAAAATAATAGGATTCCCTCTTCAAACCAAACATCAAACACATAAACCTGTCAAAAGATATCCGTGTGAATCAACGATAACATTTAAAAGGTGCAACAGTTTGATTAGTGTAGTCAGTAACTGATAGCCTTACAGAAAGTAAAACATATATTTCCAATTATTTGAGGTAAACATTTGTTGTGATAGATAATGAATGAACAGATAAGAAATTCACTTAGTGGAATTACATCACAGTCCAAAACATTGCAAAAATATTAGCTTCATTCATTAACTATAGGTACATTTACATTTTTTTCACAAACCCCTGAAAAAAAGAATATGTAGATGCATGCATATTATACCTTCCAATAACCAAATAAAATTTTGATTTTTCGTAAAATGCTTTCACTCGTTTTCTCCTCAATTACAAGAAAAATAGTTTAATAACCCTCCATAACCCTCCATTATCATATCTTGTTCAGATGAGAACAAGAAGGGTGTTACAGTGGTTTGGAAACATATCCCTCCATCATCATATCTTCAGATGAGAATCAAAAGGGTGTTAAATTTTTGTGAAAATGATATGACTTAATGCTTTCCTGACTCTCAAGAGAAAATATATTACAGGTGAAAAACATGAATTATTTAATGCAGACTTGACCCACTTCTACTGTACTTTCTATTCAAAAGTGTGAAAAGGGGTCAGTATCAAAATAAGAAATAGAAAAAAATGGGACAGATTTCAACTTACTGAATCAGTTGCCTGCTCCTGAATGAAACCGGACAACTGGAGCTTCTGTTTCTCCTCATCTTCAGAGTCTGAGCTAGAGCTGGAACTTGAGGAATTGGAGCCAGATTTGTATCCATCCTCTTTCTGCTCCTTCTCTTCATCCTTCTTTTCATCTTCCTTTTCTTCTTTCTCCTTGACGGTTTCTGTCTCATCCTGTTCCATCTCTTGATTCTCGATTTCTTCTTTATTCTCCTGAGCATCATCTGTCTTCTCCTCTTCTTCCTTTTCCTGCTCTGGTTCTTGAGATGCTACCTGTTCTAACTGTGCATCTGGATAGTCTTTGGATTGTTCCTCAGCAGGAGCATAAGGGGTATCCACGGGAGGCTCTTCTTGTTGCGCCTTATCACCTTCAGTCTCTTGAGAAGCATTGGCAGCAGTTGCATCGGCCTCATCCTTGACAATATCGTCATGGGGGTTGTCTTCCTCTTGAGGCTCTGTAGGGACATCAGCATGTGTCTCCTCTGATTGTTCCACTTTTTCTTCTTCTTCTTCTTCTTCCCTATCAAGGACATCCTCTTGTTCAGGATTACGGACTTCTCCATCTTCAGGACTAGGGTCTTCCAGGTCACTCTTTGCTTCATCAGCTGACTCGGTATGCACTTGTCCTGGAGCACTATAAGTAGTTTGCTGGGCCTCTTCTTCCTCTTCTTGCTCAGCATCTGAGGCATCTTTATACATGTCCTGATCATCTCTACCTTCATCTGCCTCTTTCTGTTCCGTATGGCCTCTGTCAGGTTCAGAATCACTCTGGGCAGGATCATCCTCTTCCTTTGTGTCATCTTCTTTTGTACTCTGACTGTCCTCCTCCACATTTCCAGCAATATCATCTGTTGGGGTGAACTCTTCATTTTTCTCTTCTCTGTCTTCCTGATATCTTTCGTCTTTTGATTCTTGCTCTTCCACAGGTTCATTGTCCAGAACCTGCTCCTCTGCCAGTGAAGCAGCATCCGCGTTGTCTGCTCTCACCAAAGCAGCCTCCTTGATGAGGACAGCTTCTCGTGGAGGAGGCTCCACTTCAGCTTCTACGGTAACCTTGTGAGTAAGACTCTCTTCAAGGACTTCTTCTCTCTCCTCTGTTTCATCTTTGGCACTCTGACTAACGTCCTTATCTGATTCTTCTTCCTCTTCCTTGACTTGAGCAACCTCCTCCCTTTCATCTTCCAATTTTCCATCATTCAAATCTTTCTTTGTAAGTCTCTCGACCTCCTCTTCCTTTTCGTCCTCATCGCCAGAGCTTGAAATCTTAAAATCGGCTTCAGACTCGCCGTCTCTCTTCTGATCTTCCAAAAGACTCTTCCTATCCTCATCATCTTCATCGGAAGACAAGAGTCTGTTTTCGCCTTCAGAGGCACTGAAAAGACTCCTCTCATCTTCTTTCTCCTCTTCATGATCATCTTCCTTTTCTTCTGGCACAGCCTCCACTTCCTCCTGAGTGTCTTGTTCAAACTTTTCCTCCACTTCTTCGACATCATTCTTCTTCTGTTCGCTGTCAGAATTGTACTCTTCTTCTCCAACTTCCTCTTCCTCCTCCTCTTCATCTTCTTCCTTCTCCTCTTCTACTTCTTTCTCTTCTTCGACCTCACTTTGTACATCCTCATTCTCCTGCTCTTCTGCAACTTCCTCTGCAACATCTTCTTCTTTCTCTTCCTCTTCCTTTTCAGATTCTGCCTCAAAATCAGAATCACCATAATTATCTTCTGACTTCTTGTCTTGACCTTGGGCAGACCCTTTCTCACTCTCAACTTCAGAGAAGAAACCGTCTGATTCATTATCTATTAGACAGTTAGGAGAAAAAGTAAAATAGATAAGGATACAATTGTTTCAGGAGTTACTTCCATATTTCATATGTCTCCAACCCTTAGATACATGTACGTATTTTGACAGATGGGTACATATTGACTACATTGGAGGAGCCTGCACCTTTGAACTCTTTTAAAGTAATATGCTTCCTCAACACCACCATCATCAACATCACTATCTTCATCATCAACATCACAATCATCATCACCTTCATCACCATCATCTTTTTCATCAACACCACAATTATCCTCACAATCACCAACAGCATCATCAAAGTCATTTAACATTATCTTATTTATCAACATCATCATCACCACCATCATAATCATGACCTTCCTCCTTCTCCTCCTCTCCTCATCAATATCATCATCACTTTCATCATCATCAACATCACAACCATCATCATCACTATCATCATCATCATCATCATGGTAGAAATACACTGAATCACTACAAAAAGGTATTTATGGTGACGGTCCTTAGTGAAGTATTGATTTGTGATTTGTTTTATGTATTTTTCCTTAAGGGATCATTTCCAACAAGCCTTCATCTGCTTTTCATGATCCTGCCACTATTATTCATCACAATGAATTGTCAATGATTTTTGTAATGTGTTTTTTAAAGTGGAAATAAAATCCGATTGAAGTACTTTCAGTGCAAGGCATACAATCTGTTCTTATCATTCTCGCTTCTTAAGACTGCTTGATAATCAGGAATTTACTCGAAAGCTAGTAGAAGTACTGACCTTTAGCATGTGATTGGTTCTCCTCTTCCTCCTCCTCCTCCCTATCATCCTTCTGGTCTTCATCTTCTTCAAACTCATCATCATCATAACCGTTAGCTGCAGAGCAAAATCAAATGCATATCTCTGATCACAGTGTCTACCACTGACATAATTCTATCATATGCTTTCCATCTATACGAAAAGTTATCTAAAACTGCTTTTTGAAGTAATTTTAGATCTTTTTTAGCAGATCAAATTGGATCTTACATCTAGAAGGTACATGTAAAGTTACTGATATTTTAACATTTTAAATATGAAAACTGCATGTTTAATTATCAGACAGAGGATCATAAACCCAGTTTAGTAAACCTCCTCCAATCACAGCTGGTTATTATGCTGGATATTTTTAAACTAAACACTAAAAAATACAACCAAAAAATGATTGTCAAATTCTAAAATGTGTTAAAATTTAGGAATTGTATCAGTTTGTATTATTTTTGTTGATTTATTCAATAATGATTGAATAACATTGGAATTCACACTCTTACATTAGTAGTATTTACAATTTGATTTTGTTTAAAATTTAATTAATAATAAAATATAAATGACAATATTTCAAGAGGTACTCCTTTTTCATAGCATTCTTTACTTTTCTCCTTCTATATTTGTTTGCTTTCCTTAAGAATATCAAATGTATGAAAATTAAGAATCTTTTAAGAAGTCTTATAGATGATACATGTATATCGCTGATCTTCATGTATGAGGGATCCTCAATTTGAATTTTCTCCATTTCAACACCATGAAAACTCAATACACAAAATGAAAAAATTGCCCTCCCCTCCCCCCCCCCCCCAAAAAAAACCAAACAAAACAAAACAAAAAAATTGCTCAATCTATCGGGGTTAAATGTGCACATTGAATACATTCATAAAATGAGCTGCACAAATATAAATGTACAACTGATGAGATTCCTTTTCAAATCTTCTTTGGTTTAAGATTATTGCCTGCCTGTTTTGTTTTGATTTTTTCATCTCTCTCTCTGTCTGTCACAGTACATAAATACACATACAATTTCTCCTTCTGATTCACATCTGGTCGCATCAGTGTAAAAAGGGGATAATGCCCATGGATTGTCAATGATCGCTATCCTCTTTTTTCACTAATGCGACGATCTATTCCCTACTCTTTTTCTGTTATTTGTATGTTTATCAATCTTTTTCTGTCAGTCTGACTCTAAATGTCTTCGCTGTCTCTTTCTTTCATTCTTTTTCTCCTCTGCTCTCTCTCTCTCTCTCTTTCTCTTTCAAATCAGTCTTTCTCCATTACTGTCTCTCTCCCTCTACTTCATAGCTCATGATGCAGCATTTCCTATTTTACATGGCAATGTGGTATAAATCAGAAAAGTAACCACTAAAAAGTTAGTTCAAGATTTCACTATACCGTCCTTTCAACAGAATTGCAATATTCCTTTTGCATCTTACCATCGCCATTATATATTGCCCAATTGTGAGACATATGCTCTGGCAATAATTGCCCCATGGTCAATTTCTAACAGTGGTTGATTCTCTCACTTTAAACCTGGCGTAAATATTGAACCATGCCGTAACCTTAAAACGTACACCTAACCTAAATGAAAAACCCAAATTGCAACTCAAGGCCTAATCCAGTATCTGAATAAAATACAGCCAAGAGTAAATATTGATGGATCACAATATTTCCTAGCTTCAGAACATTTAGCACATGTCATTAATGGAACTTCAAGGACTGATAATTACAAAGAAATATTCAAAAGGAACCATCCATCGGGTATTCTACATTTCTGGGCTAAACAATGTGTCAGTGGGTATAAACAAGATCATTTTTACATTTGGATGAATATGTCAGGAGAAATGTGCATGATGTGGCATGTGCTTATGAAAATGAATACTTCAATGAAAGTGTAATTGTGATTGCAACGCATGTGGTGTAGGCCCTACATGTTCATGTACATTAATTTACTTAAAGGAGAATGAAACCCTGGGGAAAAAAATCAATTTGAATGAAAAGACAGGATAGAGAGAAACAATTTTTAAAAAGTTCCATCAAAATCGGTTATGAAATGAGAAAGTTATGAAAATTTGAAAAGTCTCAATTTACTTTCTATGGTGATCCTCAAATTGGCAATGTTGCTTCAAAGTGACAGGGTTAGTAGTACAACTCTCCATATTTTTTGTACACAAAATTTCATATTTTCCCCATTATCTCCCAAGGTGCAGCTTGTCTCCTTCTTAGCTCAAGATATATCATGAGAAAATGTATTTGACACAACATATCTTCAGTTCACAAAAAGACAAGCTGCATCTTTAGAGATAATTGAGAAAATATGAAATTTTTGTGTACAAAACATATGGAGAGTTGTACATGTACTACTAAACCTGTCACTTTGAAGCAACATTGCCAATTTGAGGATCACCATAGAAAGTAAATTAAGACTTTTCAAACTTTCATAACTTTCTCATTTTGTAACCGATTTTGATGGAACTTTTTAAAAATTGCTTCTCTCTTTCCTCTCTTTTCATTCAAATCGATTTCCCCCAGGGTTTCATTCTCCTTTAATGATAAATAGAGATTTGTTAGCAGAAAGAGAATGAAGACAGATTTGCAATTTTGTAATGGAATCACAAATGTGTGCAAGTAATGTAATTTGATGACAGTGTGTAGTTTGAAATGAAAAAAAAAGGAAGAAAGTTATGCAATGAACACTCAAGCACAGTATAGTAAAAGTTTAAGATGAAGTGTTTATTAAAACAATTGAATATTAAGAGTGAGTAAACCACACACAGAGAAACAAAAACAGAGGACAAATTTTATAGCTCTGTACTTTCATATATGATGGGCAAAAACAAAGAGAGGTGAAGAATGGAGCAAGCTAGAGATTAGAAACTGATTAACCTTTTGCTTTGAAAAGGAAGGAAAAGGAAAAAGAAAGTACAGAAACAGATGTTGAAAAGGCATAAGTACATGTAAGAGATAGAAAAGTTTTGCCTTATGGAAATTTGACCCGGCAGAATTCTTGAACTGTAAATCACACCTTAGTTTTACACATTAAACATCATGGTTAGGTTTATGAAAATGAAATAATCACATCACATACATGTAGAACATAATTGCCTAAAAAGTGCTGATGTTATAGAAAAAAAGGTCAAAGCAGCAAGAGATTAATTTAGATTAAGCTCTATACCCAAGACAGTGTAGACTAAAATGCTTTTAAAAGCTTTTCAAAAAGTAAAAATGAGGCATACAATGTACACATACATGTAAATGTATCACTACTGCAAGACAGGCAACTTTAAAATGAGTAGATGATATTTTGGTTTCCCCTGAAATTGCTGGAAGTTATGTTCACAAAATGTAAACATTCAATCTATTTTTGAGCTCCTGATTCTGTTTGATTCTGAGGTGAAGTATCAATGACAGAATATCACAGATTTAAATACCAAGACATGTAACTGCAATTAAAAAAGTGACAAGAAGTGGCACATATCTATTCAGGTTTTGTATCACAAATAAAATCGCATTTAGATTGAAAAGATGCATTATAAAACTTGCTTTATAGAAACAGTGCACAAAGACTAGGGCCCCGTTGCATAAAACTTACCATTAACGGTAACTTTGCCATCAATAGTAACTCCCATGGAAACCTTGATTTTGATTGGCTGCTGAGTGATATGTTACCATGATGGTAGTTACCATCAATGATAGCAAAGTTACCATTAAAGTAATTTGGTAACTTTGTAGAGGCTTGATAAAATCAGCTGCCTGGCCTTACATGCTATCAGTGTATGTAATATGGTGCAAAAATGAAGCCCAGGAACAAAAAAAAGGACTTCAAAATCATCATGTGCTTCACAAAAGTAAACATATGCAAGTGACTGGAAATGCCAGACTCATTTTCCCCCATAGACTCAGTGTTAGACTAAAGCGTATGGCCATACGCTTTCGTAAATGGGAGTATTCAGTCATAGATATCTTAATAATAGCATTATATATTTGAAAACCTTTCTATGCCTGGCTATTTATTTATCCTTCTGAACATCATTATACAAGACAGATATCAAAATTCAACAATTTATTAAATCAAGCCTCCACAAAGTTACCGAATCCCTTTAATGGTAAGTTTTATGCAACAGGCCTAGATACATTCATGACTAGGAGAGCAATGAAATATATTACAGAAAGAGTTAAAAAGTATCCAGTTTAGAATGAAAAATCCAGTCCTGATTATACATGTATGACCATAATTATGTACACAAAAGAAAAGTACATATTATGTAGAACTTTCCAAGGACATGTAGTAAATATTATACAGATAAAATCTACATTCCTTTGTTCGAGTACAAAAGGGTGACATTTCAAGTCGGTCAGGGCTGCTTTGTGCCAGTAGTGTTGCTTGTATAAAAGCAGGTCTACTGTACAGTATCTCTTTAGTTTTTCCTCCATCCCCTTACAATATCTCTCACATTTCAACTGTAAACTTTGAAGATGCTTGTTTTTCCAGGAACACATGGTGAGAAATGATTCAGACTACTCATTAAAGAACAATTTTACAGTAATAAATAAAACAAATCATAAACTGTTGAAAGCAGTATTTCTCAGACAAATAAGATTTGCACGTTATCATGATAAGACCTTTTAAATGAGCCATATTTTATACATCAATTTGGCACACTTACGTAATTCACTTTCTTTACACTCTATCCTATTTTTTTGTCAACACTTCAAATAATTTTGTTTAAGTCAGCCATATGAGAAAAATTTCACAAATATTGAATAATGCTACATGTAATAAGTCAGTAGCTAATATTCTATGGCGATGTCAAGTCATAAGAAAAGTCACATAACGAATATCATTTTGTGATTGCTAATCAATGCAAACCCTGACAAAAATACACAGAAAAAAAAAATCAATTTGGCACATACATGTATTTTGCAGAACGATCATTTGTTCAGTAGCCTTGTAAGGCCAACCTAATGATATGACTTACTAAATTTCAGCCAAGAAATTGTTAAATCTACTGCCTCCTTGTTGGTATGCAAGTCTACAACTAAGCAGCAACAAACCATATTCGTGAATGATTTCTTACTATTGGTGACTAAATGGCATGAAATATGTGGCCTTTATCAAAAGGCACAAATAAATTTATTACTTTCAAAGTGAACTTTGGCTGGTTAGATGACTACTGTGAAATAAGAGTAGGCCTACATGTAGACTTCAGGCATGATAGAATGCAGATTATATGGATTCAGAGAAAGAAAGTCTGTTATTTATCTCTTTGCCTGAACACAAAAAGATCATGCTCTAAAAAGCTTTCAAACATTCACTGGGGAATGCATGATCTAAACATCTACATGTACCAATGCAATTGGCTTCAATCACTGCATATATGAAAAAGCATGTTAGGGGTCAAAGGCCTTGGGTACAGCTTAAAGCATTGATAGCGCACAGAGATGTTTTAGTTTACCCTGTGATCTGGGCCCCGTTTCATATAACTTGTTATCAGTAACAACTACTACATTTCTATGACAAATTTGGTCTCAGCCAATCAGATGCAAGGATTTCAGTAGCTTATAACAGTTATTGCAACTTGTTAATTGATAACAAGTTTTATGAAACAGGGCCCTGAAGACTTGTAATCTGAAGATTTGACTACATTCATGATTAGGGTTGCGGGTTATCAAGGGCTTTCATGCATGCACCTTTACAAATACAGTCAAACCTGCTTTAGCGACCACCTGTATAGAAAGACCACAATTTTGGTTTCCCTTGAGAATTGTTTCTCATTGAAAAGTGTTTTAAATGAACCTGCACAGAAAGACCACCTGTTCAAAAAGACCGCTTTTCTTGTCTCCCTCGAGCAGTCTTTGTATACAGGTTTCACTGTACCGTTACATTTACATGTAAAGGCCACCGAACACCTTACGATCGGTCTGCGATCCGATTTGTGAAATAAATCGCTACATGGCATTAAATACTGGCATTTTAACAAATGAAATCTACCCTATTCAATTTCTGAAAAGTAATATGAATACTAAACATAATGTTTTGGTGAGCTGTCAGCTGTCTACAGGGAATAAGGGCAAAATTAGTTTCAAATCGTAGGCAGTCGTACGATTTTTGTGATGTCACTACGACTCGGAGCCGATTTGGCCATTCCACCAACTAGAAAACTTGGCAAAGGCCGTATTATCGATTTTACTATCTGTGTGACTATTCAGACCCTCGATCAAAAATATTTTTCGTTTTTGAATGATTTGTCAAGTGATATTACATTTTCTTCTGAAATCGGATCGCAGACCGATCGTGAGGTGTGCGGTGGCCTTCAGGTTGTACGGCATAAGCTCCGCGACTATTTTTCAACAATCAATTTCCTACACTAACCGACTTCCTAACTTCAACCCTAAACCAAACATTATACCTAACCCTAACCTATATATTTGATGAAATAAAGCCCTGAGTGAAATTCACAAGAGCAAAATGGCGGACCGCCCCGTGTAAACTTCATCAAAGGCAACTACATCTTCCATGTTATTTCATCCCAACAATAAGCAAGTTTGTAATTACAATTTGCGTATATGCAGATGAAGGTCATTTGTACCAAGTGCAATTGACCTTTATACGCTGTCATAGTGTGCGCACCATGACGCGTATGATTTTATTATGATTTCAGTTTTTAAACAAGTAGCGCGTCCACCAAAACAGATGCGTGCGCGTACAAATTGGGGTCATTTCAGGGTCGTTTGTACCATGTACCAATCACGAACTGGCTTAATGCTTGCTAATCACCACATGCATCTATGCTGCAATGCTTACTGTGTTTTCCCCTGTTTTCTCTTTGAGTTTTATCACTATCATCATCTATTTTCCTCCTCCACAGACATTGTCATATTTTCCTTCAAATTCTATAAACAGAAGGCACATCTGACCATCGTTACGGACTAATGAGGCACCTAATCAAGCCCTAATCACGTCCAGTTCTCTGCAATTAACTGTACGTTGTTCCTGTCTTGAAATTTGCATGGCTTTGCTGATTTCCTCATTTTAAAGCTTCAGAGTGCTGTAGACGGAGAGTCCCCAAAGATTTGAACTCCCAATATATGCCAAGCGGTTTTGCGTTTGACTACAAAAGTGGTAAAATTTCTGTTGCATGGCTTCATTGATTTTCCGTTTTTAAACCTTCATGTGCTGTGGATGAAAGTCCCCAAAGATTTCAACTCTTACTGCACCAAGAGGTTTTGCTTGTTTTATACATGTAGATTTACTCAACTACATGTATGAATGATGCTTAATTTCAAAACGCCTGTACCTCTGTAACCATGACTTGTATAACAAAATGTGTACAAAAGCTATTGGATATTTAGCTGAAATCCACAACTGGCATTACTTACTTAGATAAAGCCAACGGAAGACTTTTCTATATATTACAGACCAACCCCCCCCCCCCTCCCCCCGCCCCTGGCTATGTACACTGTAGCACCAAACAATCTACAATGTATGTACATTTAAAAGAGAACTCTCAGTGAATTACGACTTACAGGTAAGGCTTAACAGAAAGAGATCAATCTAAGATCCCAAATACAGGCTACTTTGGTTTCTGAAATTGTTACTTGGGAGGTAATTTCGTAAAAAATGGACATTGCGAAAGTTTGAGAAAGAGTAAATACTGCCCTATAATGCAGTGTGTGCATGCAATAATTACTCTCTACAAGTTTCTACAGAACTATATGAATGCCTTATCTGCAATATCTACACATTTACCGTTAACAGATAAATATGGGTGAATATGAAATACATAAGAGCAGAATAGCTAACATATATGTATGTTATCTACAATATTTTCTTCACTATCTATTCATATTACTACATATCCATGTTCAACAGAATCAAAGAACAGGTTTATACAGTAGAAGCAAGCTAGCGAAAACACAGGGAGAGAGGTTGTTACATATAAGAAATAAAGATATGAAACACATGCTGCACGAAAATATTACCACCACAAGACATAACAAGGTAAACTGACAATGTGCAGCAAACTTGCATTCAAGGTATTAAGTTACATGTATTATGAAATAAGGAGTTCAATAATTTTTTTTGTGTGTAAAAGAATTTAGTGTGCAGGCATGAAAGTGACTTTGTACAGCGTGCATATCAATGGATGTAAAAGCAAATGAAAGCTATTGCACATGTGAAAAGTGTTTAAAAATGTTTTTAAAAAATTAATAAATTCTCAGTCTTGTAAATGATTATCCCAGATCACAAATTCTATTAAACAGATTTTCTCAATCCTGACTTGCACCTTAAAGTTCTGTTATATATGAAATTCTCATGTGCACTGGGATTTGGCAATGTTACATGTAACAATTGAGATGTTCGCTCAAGTAAAACGACTCTGATTCATACTTGTGGACTGAACATTCTCATGTGCACCTCTATTCAAATATGTTTCAATCATCACTAATCTTCAGTCCTCCTAGCGAATAATCCCCAGTGAAAATTTCCTCTGAATTGACCCGGTATATCCTCCCCTCTCCTTGGCCCTTTTCTTCCTTTTTGACCTTTGGCTTCTGGTCTCCTTTCATCTCAGATTTAACCTTCTCCCTGGGAACTGCACCGTTAGTCAAATCAAAATCAAAAGCTCCTTTTTTCTTTACTTCCACTGGCCTTTTCCCATTTGAAACCTGTCTTTCATAATCTTCATGGCTGTACCCCTTTTTTGTTTTTCGCTTTCTACGATTCAAGCCATTCTTTGTATCGTTTATCACTGGTAAATTATCTTTATGCTTTGCTCCACCCCTTGTTCTTGCTTTTGAGTTTTGTGCAATTATTCCTTTGTATCTCCGTATTTTGGTTGTTCTGGGGACCGTTACTACACTAGAGTAACTTTTCTCGGCAAGTTGATTACTTCTATTGCCTTCCCTCCCGCTGGCTTGTTTTCTGCCCTTTGTCTTGGCAGGTATCGTACCAACTCTGGACTGAGCATTAACACTTTTCCCTGGGTCATTACAAGTATTACCCTCACTCCCCCTGGATGATTGCTCCTTACCAGTTCTCTTCTTTGTTAAAACTTTTCTTCTTTGGCTTGATCCATTGGACAGTTGTTCATCTTCTACGCTATTATCTGTACTGGAGGAACTTTCAAAGCTGTTCCCATAGGTTACATCACTCCCACTGGAATCAACAGAGAACCTGCTACCACTATTCTCCTCCCTTTCTTTCTTGTCAGCATGACTTGAATCAGTGACATCCCCATTCTTTGACTTTATTTCCTTATCAAGCCTACCACTACCATTGCTGCCGTTCTCACGGCTGACCTCACTCCCACTGCTGTTAGTTTCCCTACCACCACTCCCTCCACCCTTTCCACTCTCCTCACCTTCCTCCGCCTCCTCCATCTGAGTCGATTCTTCTTTCTTCCCTTCTTCCTCATCCTCTTCCTGGGCTTCCGTCTGGGTGGACATACCCGCCAGCTCAGGTTCTGGCTCTGGTTCCGGTTCTACCGTATCCGTCTGGACATCCTTGTATCGTTGCCTCTCTCTCCTTGCCAGCTCTGCTTCTACCAGACATCTGCAAAAGCAAATAGCAACAAACAGGATAACTTTGAGATTCAAAATACTCCTGATTTTTAAGATTTTAAACAATAAAAACAATAATTTATCATTCAGGGGGCAATGTCACCCCCTGTAACCTTTTTGGTCTTATTTGGCAAATAACAACTGCCACGATTCTGTAAAAGATGTGCTCACAGTCACAACCTATCACATATTATGAATTCAACAGCTGCTATAAATGTATGTACCTTGTTCCTGGTACTAAATTTTATAAAACAAGGCCCTGGTTCAACAAGAAATATAAAAATATGGATTCCTTATTGAGAAATGGTAAAAAAAATCCTTACTTGTAACAGGGAGATGATCCATGGACTCCGATGAATTTGAAGTGTCCCTTTGAGCCTCCCAGCAGCGCTCCAGGGGTGTATTTGTACTCACAGCATGCACTCAGTCTCAGTACCTGGACGCGGTTCACAAAGAACGTCACGCTGAACGGGTAGCCACGGTGACGCCGCGACACAAAGATGAGGTCATCTGATGAAAGAAAAGGGTCCATGTTAGTTGAGTGTGTTACAGTTTCAAATGGCATAGATATCTACAGGGCATAAAATTGCAGTTGATATCAATATCGAAGATTGCAAGTCAAGGTAAGTTCATGTGATGCCATTGGTACAATTACTATGAAAACTGTATATGAAGACAGCTCAAGGGAGACATTACATGCGGTTTTCATGAGCAGGTGGTCTTTATGCACAGTTTACTTACGTACATATTTCAATAAGAAATGCTGTTTAAAGCTCAGAGACAGTCTCGGTAGCAAAAACATACTGGCAACAAACTTATCTAACATAGTCACATACTATTCTCCTTTTATCATAAGACACATGTACGAGATTATTTGACTTTCCATTCACGATTTCGAACAAATTTTGGTGTAAATATCTGTAAGAAATGCTTGGTAACGGCTTTTCACTGCCTCACGCTAAGACCATATCCACCCGAAGGTTCCCCGCACAATAAACCCAGCGCTTCGCACTATGTGTAGCGTATTCTATAACACACAGCAATCCCCATGTGTGTAATGTGTGTGGCCGTTGTTTGAATTTACATCCCCTCTTTTTTGGGCCAGGGATTTTTATTACTTTTCACCTCTCATTCGATAAATATTTCACTTGAGGAGGAAAAAACTTCACAGCATCTTAGTTATGTTAGTACCCTGCTATTTATTAAGTAAAATCAAAGATATCTCATGAAAAGTTTTTGAGAGCTTCCCAAAACTATCTTCTACCTTTAAGGGAAGCAAAAAATGTGTTATTGACAGGTGGTCATTCTATACAGGTGATTGCCAAGGCAGGTATCAGGAATCCGCCCATCCCTGGCTGAGATACATGTACCATCAAAATAATCTGATCTTTTGGGAATTAATACACAGATATGAATATTACTCTTGGAAGTTTTTTTTTGACTTACTCCCTTTCTCTGCAAAGCCCTGGAACACGACTAGATTCTCTCCTCCACAGTGCTGCTGATAGATCTGGATTTCGTCTCTCTTATCCTCCCTCTCGTACTGGAGTTTGAGACCAGTACCCCGGTATCGCACCGTCACGTCACACATGCTCTGTAGCTGGGTGGCATGGGGGTAGGCAGGTTCTTTACGATGCAGGGCCAGGGAACCCTTCAAGACAAAATTTTTTTTAAATGCAATCATCAATGAAGTATTTAGGACAGGAAATATTTGATAATATATGATCCATTTCAATTCATTGAAAAGTACATAAGGTACAGTTTCTTTCATTTGAGATTATAAAAAGGTATTGACATGTCTTTCCACATTTTTGCTTTTTTTTTGCTTTTGCTTTTTGCTATTTGAGTATCATCAGTTGCATGTACATACACTGAAATTTATGGCGACGGAGAATACCAACGACAAGACGCAAATGTTACTGGCCTGGCAAAGGCAGCAAATGAGTAAAAGTCATCTCGTCCGTTGAGAGCCAGAAGGACATTAAATCTGTGTTAAAGAATGTGATTTAAAGCCCTTCTGACTCTCAACTGATGAACTTCTCACTAACCTACCCAAAAAGGGGTATAAGATAACAACAAAGTCACAGAAAAAATCTGTCTCTAAAATTACCCTATTTGACCTAGGACGGTAACCCCTGCCATTCTTGGACACCACGCCGCCTGGCTTAGTCCTTGGTGACCTTTGACCTTTTGACCTGGCCCCAGGAGGTCGTGGGGTTACATCGGGGGAGTACGGGGAAAGGCCCTCTTTCTCATCTGGTCTAAGGTTGAGTGAGATCCTGTGGAGAATCTTTGGATCCAACTGCACAGTGAGGAAAGGAACAATACATCATACCGATTAGTGAGTCGGAGAATATTCGTGTTTAATCGTCAAGACATGACCTTCTAATACATGTAGGTGAGGCCCAGTATCCAATACCGATATTCATCTTCACTGCGTACAGGGAAACAGAGCACTATATGACACCTACGCAAAGATTTTCCATATAATCTTGCACATATCGACTGCAATAGCATGCATCTTAAGGAAAACGAAGGCTTTGGATTATTGAGCAAGGGCATCAAATCCTGAAAATTTTCAGTTCAATTTCCTTTTATATATCTTTAATAATGGGTGTTACATAAAACAAATATTTAATGTTTTTCATTTGTGAGATGGGGCAAAATCTATTAAGTCAGTTGAAAGATGCAGCATTCTATTCAACTTGGCTATGCCTCATTGAATAGAACAGCTTCATCTTTCGACTCATGAAACAGTTTACCATCTCACTCATAAACATGAAGAATTGAATACAATATATTACTGTTAATATCAAATTACCTCTCTGAGAGCAGGTGAATCCACCTCACCGTTGCTGCTTGTGTCAGACCGGTCAGACCGGTCAGACCTAGCTGACTCACGATGGACAGGGAAGCCATCCTGATCTACATAGACCACACCCTACAAAGGAACAACAAAGAACATTAGGTACACCATCGATTAAAAAAACAACAGGATACTGGCTAAGTGGTGGAGGTATCTTGTATCCAGAAGGTTCATGATTCAAAACCAAGTCAATGCAAAACAGCTCTTCGGTTCAAAATAAGAAATGAAATGCTGAAATTCAAACAGGACATGCAATATAATGTCAGTCCGGAGCATCTGTGAACAAAAAGTTAGTTTGAAGCCCAAACCTGTTCATGGACATTCCATAGTGAATTACTTATTTTTGCTATATTTATGTCTCCAATAGTACAAACATTTTAGACAAACTGAATGATTCATGAATGCTTATATTTTTGTTATTTTCTTCCCTTTCCTTTAGTTTTTTTTTCCTTGTAGGTAAAGTGTTCTATTTTTTTTTGTTGTAACTCTAGTTAGCTTGTTTTACACAATAAACAAAGAGGAGAGCCTTCATTGGCACATGTAATAATGTAATTTTCAAAGTACTGGGGAAGTTGTGTTTTTGACATACATGTAAATATATTTGTTTTTTAGAGATATAATATGATAAGATGGGATGTACTACTCACAGCTCTCTTGGATGTTGGTCTGTGCCTAGCCGGTGCTGTAGAAGGTCTTCCTCCTCCACGAGGGGGCTGAGGTTGTCTTGACTGGTTTGTATGGGCGGATTTAGGTCTTCCTCTGGGGCTGAGGTATTGGGTGATGTCTTCATCTCCCTTTCTCGCTCTGTCCATCTAAACAATACAGAGGGTAATAGAAAGGAATCATGTTAAAATGGTTTTAACAGCAATACTAGCTGCTAAAGCAGTTAACTATTAGCTATTTAATCTTGTCTATCTAGGCAATAGGGAAACAATACTTCGAATACTTTGAAAATGCTGTTTTCGTTCTCTTTTGGAATTCGGTAACGTTTTATCTCCCTTTCTCGTTATTTCCATAGACAAGAAACAAAGGATTACAGAATGAAAGGTGAAATTAATTCAACGGTAATACTAGCTGCTACAGCAAATAGCTTTTGCCTGTCAATATCATATCAATATCCCTCCAGTAGTAGAGGCTTGTTTAAATATCACATGTTGCAAAAGTGGTTGGGCGTAATGGTAGAGGTGTCGTGGAATAAAGGATAAGTGCATGCATATATGTAGCTGGACTATGAAATACATGAACATGGTACAGGGTTCGAATCCCTCTTTTGGCAAGCCATGAATTTACCTTGCCACTCTAAGCCCATGTGAATATCCAGGAGGAAGAAATTCCTTGAACAGAGGTTTTGCTAAAGCCAGGGTAATTGTCAGCACTTTGTATCCTATGGAAAAGGGACTGCATAACCCAATTACTATATGTATTATTGATCCCACTTTCAAAACATCTTTCACATTTATGCTGCTATTCATCTTGCATTTTACAAGATATAAGACAGTTCATACATACCCTGACTCTCCTGACTAGCTCCACTTTAGCAATCTCCTCCAGCTTCTGCTTGATATCCGCCTGCCTCTGTCGTTCCAGATCCAGGGTCTTGTGGACGATGGCTTGTGCCATGAGATCTCGGACATGACGCTGGTGCTCCTTGCGCGCCATGTTGAGCCTGTAGGTGGATTCGGTGACGAGCTCACCACGGCGGGTGACCAGTCCGGCCCGCCTCAAGTGTTTCTTCATGCGGGTGTTGTTGAAGTAGCCTACCAGGTGCTTGTCCTGGAGGCTGCTGTAGGTGGCCAAGGGGCTGCAGGGGGATGCAAAGACAGAATTCTTAGAGCAATAGAGTCAGGGATCCTGCACATCCTAGAAAAATGAATACTATGACTTTTCCACAAAACAAAGGAAGGTATTGTAACACATTCATGCATTTTTTTAATTCCATTTATTTCAGTACATACGATGAAGCTCTGGCTACAGTAATCAATACATTGTAAGAAAATTTTGTACCAAATATATAAGGAAAGAATACATGTACATTGTATGTACATACATGTATGTATCAAAATACAAACAATTTATACATGACAAATATTTTAAAAGAAAGTTGAACTTAATGTGAAATAAAATAATTACCAAAGTACATGTATGAAGACACAACATAAAGTATATCAAAGGAAAAACGAGAAATGAAATAATAAGATACAAAATGTGCAGGTTGTAAACACACAAAAATGCCACAGGATTAATTTTTTTTTTTTCACAATTTACATGCGAGAATACCATGACTAAATTTACTGACACATGTGTGACTCATATATTCAAATAACCTTGCGCATGAGATTCTCGGCTGCAAATGAAAGCGGTTGTTCCATGCGACCTCTCTCTTCAGATTTGCCCTAATTCGGGGGCTCTGTAATTTTGCTATGCCCCTCTCTCTTGCAAGAAATTTAGCAACTCCATTTGATGAACTGCATATTTCTGAACGACAGCGAGTCACGCACGTGGGGCATCGCGAGTCGCAGGCAGGTGGGTGGTAGGGATTTCTCTGGTACTCGCCATGTAAAGGTGGCACTGCTGGTATGGCAGGATAGCTCATGATGCTTGCATAGAGGATTGTAACTTCTCGGTTCAGTAGAGCAGCAAACAGGAAAGTGATAATCAAGCAAACTACTGTAACAATTTAATAATTCCACTTTTTTTCTAAAAAAGTATGTCCAATTTTCCCTGAAGTCAGATGAGATATGATGCACATGCCTTCAAGTATTCAAACAGAAACTGTAGAGAGCACTAAAAGTAGTGACCAAGGAGTAATAATATGGCTGATCTAAATGTCTCTCTTCTGAAGCTGTGTTGAGGTGCGAGCCTTTTCCCCCTGCTCAAATTATATTACATGGTTCAAGGCTAATCCAGAAGCACATTCTTCCTCAGAAATGTCTGTTCCTTCATACCAAAACATTCCTTGAGAGAAAATTCAATTGAAGAATTTGAAAATTCTGAATATATCACAATCTGCTGCTACACTTTGAAAAGATATTTGTAATATCAAGCAGTGAGGCATATCTTAATCTGGTTTATCTGCACAAGATGTGAACACACTCTCGTTCAAAAGAAGCTTTGAGGTTTCTACCAGCCTGCAGAAAACACTATTTCAGTAATCACCAATCTTGAGCAATGTTCTTGTAACCACGCATCAAGGTGGGCGTGGAGCGCCCGGCCCAGCATAAATCTTTGATGAATATTGGCGACAAGCGTGACCGACAGCTGTGAATTACAAATTACAACACTAATATTCAATATAAGAAGATTAGAAACTTGGAAAAAAACAATACAAGGCAATTACATGTACATGTAGCTACATGTACTGTCTCAATAAGATGTAAAACAAGTCATTTGTACACAATTGTATTAAAGTTGAACAGAAGCTGTACTGTATATTCTGCATAATTACATGTATGCAACAGTAGCTATATGGCATGATAAGAATCCAAGACACCATCCGATCAAGTCAGAAAAAGCCCCTCCAAACACAAAAATACAATTTGAGTAGAAGAGAGCCAATTACACATGTCGTATGTGATCTTACTGAGATGCGAAGTAATTCTAGCTCAACAGGAGCTGCATATTCTGCATAATTATGAAACAGTATCCGTATAGCGGTACTGTGAGCAAAACTAAGATGCACGATGACAGAAAAGGCCTCTTCTCACACACACACACACACAACAATAGCTTGAATAGAATATTATCTTTCATAGTCTTATTCTATGTGAAGTGATTCAACTCTCTAGCTCAATGTTGCATGTCCGTGTGTACATACATGTATACATGTATTCTGCATATAAAATTCTAAAGAGTGCAAAATTACATGTACATGTAGCTGTAGTTCAAGGGAAAACAAAGAGCCAGTTAAAAGATGGAATACAACTTCTTCAGACGCACAAAAGATTAACCAAAGATAGACAGTTTTTATCTTGATAAGATATGAAACACATCCCATATATTTCAACAAAAGCTGAAAATTTTGCATACATGTAGCTCTACTGAACACAACATAAGAACTACATGTATTTCAAGAGAAAACAAGAGAAAATCATGAAAAAGATTAAGGTTTCTCCACACACTCATCAAAGAAAAATTACTAAAGACGGTCATTTCTTTCTTTCTTCATATCTTAATGAGATATATATGAAACAAGCCTCATTTACACAAACATGTAAAATTGCAGCATACATGTACTGCATGAATTTGTAGAGAGCACATTTCAAGAGAAAATAAGAGACATGCAGTCAGAAGATAGAATAGTCCTACTCTTCACACAAGAAAAGAATTACAAAGACCGTCAGTTTTAATCTTGATGAGATGTGAAACAAGTCTGCTGCACATACATGTACATACATATACATGTAGTTCCACACAAGCCCCATATTCTACAGAAATTTCTTTCGTGGTACATTTTGGAAGATATACATGTAATGGAAGAGGTAAACAAAGTCCTATGATCTGATTAACATTTAGACCTTTTCACGTTAATCTTCTGAGCAGTACAAAGACATCTACATGTAAGATGAATATTTCAAAGCAAATCTCTCAAGAAAATGGCAAGGCATCTTAAGCAACAATGTACCAAATGTACTCCTCTGAATTTCTCTAGTATGATCAAAAATACATAATCTCAAGAAATATCAGTGTAAAAGACATACATGTACATGTACATACATGTACAAGTCTTCAGCTGAGATACAGGCAACAATGTGAACATATGGTACTACAGAAAGAAAGCAAGGGCAATTGCCACTAACAGAAATTTGAAAACAAGTCCAGATGATGAAATTTGGGGGGAAAATGTTCATCAAAGCAAAGACCATCTGATTGATTCTCATGTCCATGTAGCATTTGAGAAAGCACTTGTCCACATCATACACTTGTACTTTCTCAATAAAGAGGACTGCCATTTTTTCAGAATCAAATGTGTAGATCCACATCATGTAGGATTATATTTTCCTTAATCTTCAATATAAGAAAAGGTTAATAGTACATCAAATCACAAGCACAAGAGTTTCACAGAAGAGAATGATCCATGATTACAAGAAAGGAAAATACAATGTAGCATCCTAAAAATTCAACAGAGCAAAACAAATTATGTAGAAAGTAATGAGAGCTCAAAAGGGAGTAATAGATCCAAGGAAAATTATACAACATCAGAGTTGCAAAGAAGAGATTAATCCTTGTTTATGAGAAACTGAAATAACATCACAAAATATACATGTACATGTATGATCCAAAAGAGCAAATAAGACATTATACAAACAAGATGAAGAGCTCTAAGATATAGTGAAAGATCCAGGTAAATCGGCTGAATGCTTGTTAGGAGAAGAGAATACACTGGAAGTGATAAAAACTGCTCTGGCCGATCGACAATGTACAACATGTAGACAAATGTGCACGACAGATATCGATATGAAGATGAGCTGAAAAAGTTTTCCAATCATGCAAACGGCAGCTCTACAACTGCAAGATGCCTAGCAACTGGCACTTGAAATAAATCACCATGGTTGATTGATTTCAAATGAAATCAAGGAACAAATGATGACAGCAAGACAGCAATATATACAAAGATTTAATAAATGCACAGAAACCCTTCAAGGCAAAGAATATTCCATGGCAGAAGAGTAAATAGGTACATGTGTACATGCCCAATGCTACTCTTAAGATTCCTGTTTTTCTGCCACATGTATCATCAAGAATGAGCAATCCGGTGAAATCAAGGAACAAATCACAATGATAGCAAGACATCAATAAAGCTCAAAATGCATGGAAATCCTTCTAGTCAAAGAAGAGGTACATGTTCAATACTACACTCTTAGTATTCCTCTTTTTAATTCTGCCATAAAATCATCAAGAGTAAGTGATCTTCTGATGAAATCACGGTACAAGTACAAATTATGATGAAAGCAAGACAGCAAAATCTACAGAGAATGACTATGCAAGAAGAAAGTATACATGTATGGCACTGCAGAAGAAAAGGGTAATTGGCCAGTACTTCACACTCAGCGTTCCTGTTTTGCCGTCTCACAAGACACATTCACCGAATAAATCTGCAATTACATGTACACTGTACATGTACTCCACAAGCTTGGACACACCGCGAGATCCCAAGTGCCATCATCTACATGTATTCGGAAGGCCAGCCAGCTACACAATTAGCGAGCTACATGTACATGTACAAAATGTAGGTCTGATTATAAATTGGCAATGCTCTGAAATCTGAAGGTCTACTATGCTGGAAGCCCATCTTGCCGATAACTGCCTCTCCATCTTTTCTTAGTGTACATGTTTGTAAATGCATCATGTAGAGTAGCATACTTGTAGGCTTCAATATGGTGCAGTGTACATGGTACATGTACATGTATGGTCTATGTGTGCAATTTGTGAATATACTTTATGGATGTACGACAACTTGGGAGTGTTGCCTTAAAAGTGAACTGAATCTTTCTTTTGAAGACTTTAACATCAATGAACAGTGTATTTTAAAGTGAATAGAGTTATTCACAATTAAATCTAGCATTTGTATGTGAAATGATCAAAACAGTGATGATAAAAAGTTATTTACATATTTTATATTTTAAAAATGTGACAATACATGTACAGGCCAATATATTTCATGAAAATTAAATACTGTAAGAGAAAGAATAATTTTCAATTTCTAAACAATTTAATGAATCATATGTACATGTACATGTATGCACATGTACAGTGCATGTACATGTCAATGTAGATCTTTTTATATACTGTAAATTGTATTTAGAAAGAAAATGACTAAGCAATTTTAGTAAGTAAATACAGCATGGAGGTAATTACTAAGCAATAGAAGTACATTAATTGTTAAAGGCAATATCACATGAATCCATGATCTGTTTTTAAAAAATTGATGCATTCATCACACTTAATATTTACACATGTGTAAATATTAAATTTTATGCATGCATACGTACATGTACATGTACATGGATTTCATCAAAGTACAGTACTGCACATGTACACTGTACATGTCCATATTTCTTACAGGTAATATCTGTTTTTTATAACAGGAATTTCAGCAATTGGTACAGTAACGCTTAATGTTTTAAAATACAGTGCTCTGAATAACCTTGATCACAGAACACCTGAGAAGCAACAGATAACTGTATTGGCTGCAAAGGTTACGGCAATGGAAATCATTGATCTGTGTCCCTGATCTTTTCCCCATGGCCATTATAAATGAGTAAGCCTAATGTAAATCCCAGTGCAGTGTCGGGCACTACTTATTTAAACTATTCAAAATTGTAAGTGACTGATGCTTTTATACAAGTTGGGTGCACATACATGTACAATACATACATTATCTCTGCTTGTTTGATAATAAAACAGCTTTGCGTAGACTAAATGTGTTTTGTAGCTTTTGAAGTACATGTATCTAAAAAATATACAGTACAGTGTACTTCTTGTAAATAGTTATTAATAAAATGTGCAATATACAAATTACAATGTATAGTCACATACAGTACAGTATGTGAGAAATTTCATAATTCATTCTCAAAAAATCACTGAAGAAAAAAATATATGGAGTTGTATTTATTTTTAAAAACAATCTGTGCTCCTTTAATTATTGTTAAAATCATATCTATGGCATTTATATACTGCACATGTACTCCACCGCTGGTCGTTTAATTGGCTCGCTGACGCAAAGACTTGTTTCCATGACGACTACACCCTGCGTGTACATGTACATGTAATTTGCAACAGAAGGTTGTTCCATGTGGACTGAGCACTTTGAATGGACACAGATTATAGTTTTACATGCAAACACACATGCAGACGTTCTGAAATACAATATTTGATCAAACTAAATTGCTGTACATGCATGCTTGGACTTCTTTACAATGTGCAGGCCTCCACTTAAACTTACATTATCATACAATTACATACATGTACGTGTACGGCAGATGGATTTTATACAATTTATTTTTTCCTTGACAATGTTCTTGGTTCTTTTCTCTTTTTTATTTTTATTGTTCTTGGTTCTTGATAATTTGTTGTCAATTCCTGCTCCAATAAAGTGTTTACATGTAACACCATAATTGGGCATATATACACTGTAAATGAATAAATCATTATTTGGAGAAAAAAATTGAATACTAAACAATTAGTGTACATGTAATGACATCACAGCCTCATTACAGAGTTGCCATTTTTACTGCTTTTGATAATACAAGTTGTTCTCAAAGCTTACATTTGTAGTTACATGTACCCATAACTAATAAGAAATCACTGCACAATTTATTATCCCAATGATTTCCTTTGCGAGCTGTTCTCCATTTGTTTTATACTAAGAAATGTAAAAGATATTCATGTTCTGATGAAGGAATATGTGACATGGAACCTCTAACATACACGTACAGAGCTAAATATTTGTTGGTGATTGGTGCCCTTTAAGAACTGTAAGAGTAAAAAACAAAACACTGTTCCATTCCAGTAAGTTCCAAATTGTGCTGGCTCCTTTTCAGGCTTGGTTTAAAAGATCAAATCTCAAACACATGTATGTATGGTCCTGGAAAGAGTAATATTTTGAAAAATATTGTACATTGGATTTTTCAGGTGTTGTGGAGAGATGTGGTCGAGTGGTAAAGGGTTCAAATCCCTATTATTTCATTACCGTCCATGTAGGGAGATTAATCTACACATGCCACACTTACAATGCAGCCAGGTCAGCCCAGGTGAGGAAAGTGAGTAACTGATTATTGAGCACTTGATATGCAAGTTGCACTGACAACGGTTGCCTGGGCTAAAGCCAGACATACAGTGTACATGTAATAATTTCAGAACTCAAATTTGAAAGTGCATAAGGAACAGAATATCATTACCAGTAGTATTACATATGTATCTCACTTTTTTAGATACTAATGCCTGGGCCCCGTTGCATAAAACTTACCATTAATGGTGTAACTCTGCTATCAATGGTAACTACCATGGTAACATCACTCAACAGCCAATCAAAATCAAGGTTTCCATGGGAGTTACCATTGATGGCGAAGTTACCGTTAATGGTAAGTTTTATGCAACGGGGGTCTGCTAGAAGAAATTGGATGATATCGTAAGGGTCAGTTGTAAAATGGGAGCACTTACATACATGTAGGAAGATTTGGTTGT
This sequence comes from Heliocidaris tuberculata, assembly GCA_025618425.1. NCBI lineage: Eukaryota > Metazoa > Echinodermata > Echinoidea > Camarodonta > Echinometridae > Heliocidaris > Heliocidaris tuberculata. Next base: position 36,111,566 of record CM046835.1, on the reverse strand, counting down.
TGTTGTTGTTTGATATTTTATGCAAACTTGTGCAAATGTACTGCTACAATGTAAACACTAATCTACTCATAATACATACAGTATGTGTACATACATAGGCCTACATGTATTTACAAGGCTATTTGGGCCAGGGAAATGTTTGGACTTCGTATAAGTGTGAATGGGACTAACCTTGTACAATACATTTGTACATGTACATGTACATGTAGTGTGTGTGTTTGGGTGTGTGAGTTCACAACTCCAGTTGGAGTTTCAAAGGAGCAGGATTGCTGATTACCATGGTACAAATGTTGTTTGTGATGGATAGATCTGTTTCACACCCAAATGGATTCTTCCGTGTTCTCTTTGTAATTTGTACATGTATACATGTACTAAGGGGTAAACCTTGCTAGTCATAAGGACCGCTAATCATAATGACTGCTGTTCATACATGTATGGACCGCCATCCATGACAGGTGACTAAATGAATAGTGGTCCTTTATAAATAGCAGCCCTTATAAATAGCGGCCCTTATAAATAGCGGCCCTTATAAATAGCGAGCAAACCATAGACAAATTACCTATTCACAAGGACCCCTATTTATAAGGACCACTATCCATGACGCGTGACTAAGGGGTAAACCTTGCTAGTCATAAGGACCGCTAATCATAATGACTGCTGTTCATACATGTATGGACCGCCATCCATGACAGGTGACTAAATGAATAGTGGTCCTTTATAAATAGCGGCCCTAATAAATAGCGAGCAAACCATAGACAAATTACCTATTCACAAGGACCCCTATTTATAAGGACCACTATCCATGACGCGTGACTAAACGAATACAGTAGCAGTCCTTCATAAATAACGGTCCGTATATAATAGCGAGCAGACCCCGTACAGGAACATACAGTATGTCTTCAAGTGATTCCATGACATTTGCTCCTGTGGCAATTGCTCTGGTCTAACTTTGCCATGTTAATCCTAAATCTAAACCTAACCCTAATCCTAATCCTAATCTTCACATTGTCCTGAACAAAAAACCAAATCCTAACCTTGACTTTAACCTTTGACCTTTCAAGATATGGACGGCGGAGCAAATGTCGCAGGAGCAAATGTTGTGTCACCCTACAAGTACATCATAGTACATGTCCATGTACATTTGTACATGGTCCAAAAATGTCACATCAAGATATTCTGGTACGGTTACATGTACTTCATGTATTGCACCTCTACAACTGAGACATCAACTGCGGCCATCACTGACACAGCCCCACCACAAACAAAACAACTACATGTAGTACAATGTACATGTACTATAAGCTGACATGCAGTGAAGGCGTAAGTTAATCCACACTGAGTAGGACTGTAGAAGGATCCAGAATAACTTCACACTGGAGACAACTCAGATGCCGTGGAAATTGAGGGCCAGTTATTCAAGCAAACTGAATCGATACCCTCATGGAACCAATACATGTACACATGTATGTGGGGCTGTGTCGATTTTGGCTGGGGTCGCGACCTCTAAACGGAAGAGGTGCATGAAAACACCAATATAATCTCCAAAATTTTGAGAAAATACTTCATTTTATATTTTAGGATGACAGAAAAGCTGGTTTCATGCCAATTTCTTCAATAGGATCTTTAGCACCTTGATCAAGTGAAATTTTCAGGCTATTTTTGGCCGGTGATCTTCCTTCAAAACACACATACATGTACATGTATGTGCTAGAGATCACACACTCGCAATGGAACGCAATTCTCTGTGGTATGAAGGTATGGAGTGTGAGGTTTTCTATAACCTCGCATATGTGTGAGTGGAAGTGATTACAAATACATGCCTGATTTCTTACCATTGAGAAAGTTTTTAAAAAAACAAAAAATTCATAATCATTTGATAGGAATGTGTTATACATGTTCATGTAGTTCCAAAAAAGTAAATTTTTACAATTTTAAGAGGTGAAAATTTATACCAAAAAATTGAATTTAAGGCTATTTAGAGGTCTGATGTGCGGCTTGCACTTCAACTCTTGCCAGTCTTTGAACCTACATGTAATCATCGCATAATACCGAGTTTAGGCCCCTACCAGTAGAAGCACGGCCGATATTGGAGACTGTTTCCGATTTGAGAGACTGTCTCCTATATTGGAGACTTAGCTTAAGGACAAAAGAAACAACACCAACAAAAAGGCAGTTTCTCTCAGCCAAATTTTGCCTCACTGAGGTCAGAAGTCCATAAATTTGTTTTGCGTGTGGATCATAACAAAGAATGTTATGAAAACAAAAGTAGATGGTGGATTTTTAGAGTAGATGGTCAAAAGGGGTACAGTGTAATTTTCATGAGGAATCTGCTTATCACATTTTCATTTAGAGCCGAGGTAATCCCTTTGCCGCAAATGTAAACAAAGAAAATTGGTCTTCTAAATGGGAGACTGTCTCCCAAATAGGCTACCCAAAATGTTGACAAAAGTCTCTGACAATAGAGAGAGTCTCCCGCATAGGAAACATGTCTACATGTACATAAGACAGAAATACATGTAACCATCTGTTATATGCGGAATTATTTATTAAAACTGACATTGGTCAACCTTCCCCAAGGTTACTGGAGCCAGACACAGTCTCAGTGGAACAACCGACGATACAGAGACTGAAGCTTTTGGTCTAACTAGTTACATTGTATATATGTAACAGTTACATGTAGACTCTAGTTCCAAGTTGGCTAGATGCCGGGTAATAAAACAAGGGTCAAAAAGGTCAGACTGAAAGACAAGAATAGGATTAAAAGCAAACAAAATGTATCCAAACAGAAATAATATCACATAAAGATATTCTAACACAGTCAGGTTGAAGATGAGAGAAACAACATGGAAAGCACTCACACTTATGCGAGGTTATGCACTGAAAAACAAGCTGAATCATCGATCATGTGATCCTTGATAGATTCTACATGTAAAATTGAATTTAAAGAATTCAAGTTAAGAAAGCAAAGCAATATTGGGAAGTAATAGTCTGATGAACTTACCCGGAATCTACGTGAGACATCTTCTCCTAAATCCAAGAAGACAGTCTTGAATTGTTGAAATCCTGAATAAGTAGAAGTCTACGTGCAGCGGCACTTGCAATGCCAGTGCCAGTGCTCTGTGCGGCGAGTCTGGCCCGCGTCCCGCTCACTCTACCCTCCTTCTTTGAGAGGCCTTGAAAATTGATCACCTTCTGAAAAGGGAACTGTATTTCCACTTCCTGTCTTCCCTCGCGAAATGTGTTTTACTGAGGACCGATCCGAAAAGGTATCGTTGTTAATCTTACAATAAGAAGTATCATTTCCAGGTAAAAGTTTCACGTAAAACGTCACAGCATTAAATTATTCTACAGTATTTCCATGCACCTGTCGATCAATTGCACCTGTAATGTATATAGCATGCATTTGACGATCAATCAATTATCGTACACATCTCGTACTCGTCGTACACACACACACACATAGACGCGACGTAGTGGTGTGTGGTATATGCACAGCCACGCAGTCACAATAGACATACACGCCGTCGTTATGGCAATCGGCGTATGTTTGGGATTCAGGCAAAAGGTCATTATTATTTACGTATGGTGTCGGTGAAAAGAACCACAATCGAAATCGACTTACCGTATATGTTATTAAAAATAAAAAATTAATTAAAAAATGTACATTCAGGGACCATAATACATAAATTGAAGTTATAACAAAGTAATGCATCCGGAAAGGACTGAACAGGAAAGCAAAGTAAAAGAAAAAGAAAAGAGAGAGAAAGGGGAAGAAAAACACAGGGCCTTTCGGCTACAGATAGTTCAGTAATAAATAGACCAGACTTGACTTATTGAGGAAGATAGATAAATTTGCAGAACGATGTTCAGATAGATATACATGGATATATTGGTAGATAGATCGGAAAGATAGATTAAATAGAAGATGAATGAATATTAAAAAAAAATTAAAAGCAGAATACAAAAAGGAGTGGAAAGGGGGAAATATCAAAAATAAAGAGACGTATAACTGATAGACTTTACCATTAAAAATTAATGTATTGTGCTACAATTTTTTATCTATCTATATAGCTATCCATATAAGACACACATAGATAACTAGATAGAAAGAAATATATATATACATAGATAAAGTAGATAGATGGATAGATAGATAGATAGATAGACAGATAGGTAAACAGAGAGATGGATAGCTAGACAGATAGACAGAGAGGCATAATGATGTAATGATAGATCACACAGAGGAAACGGGTGAAAATTTATATTTTGTCAAAATGTGCTGTCTCAGTGCATACAAGCAAAATGTTTTGATCGATGTGATAAGTGCTTGCTGTTACGTACATCGCTTCGAAAGTATTAATATCGAAGAAAATGATGGGGGAAAACAATACAGATTGTGAAACAATACAGATAAAGAAAGGACTCGGACTTTCCTTCTCTCCCCCCCCCCCCCCCCCCCTTCTCTCTCTCTCTCTCTCTCCCCCCCCCCCCCCCCTAACACATGCACATATATAGAGATAACTTTTATCCCGTTATATATGTTGTGTTTATCTACTTGACTTTTTTAATGTTTCGTTTGTATTTTTTTTTTGGGGGGGGGTCTTGTTTTGTTGTTGTTGTTTTTTTTTTCTTGTAAACAGGCATCCTCAATCACAAGCATTGTTATGCTTTTCAGGGACCATGCCTCCTTCAATTATTATTTTTCTTGTGTTTGTATCCCATGTGTGTAACAAATCAGAAGGAAATAAATGTTGTATTGAATTGAATTGAATCGAATTGAATTGAATTGAATTGAATTGATTATAACCCTCTCTCCTTCTCAATCTCTGACTCCCATTAGTTTCCTGCCTTTCTGTTTTTTTCTATCTTTCCCTTTCCTCCTCGTCTAACGTCGAACCCATATTACTGTCTGCACACATTCCGGTTTCCAAAGGCTAAAACAAAAATCACAGATTGTACTCCATTTCTATCAACTGTTTTTATTTCCGATTCTTTCATTGAAACTATTACTATTTACTATTTAAGAGATGAATAAGTCAATTTTCATTTTCTATTGCATAATGTTATATCTAGACATTATAATGTAGTTATCTATTCAACCTCATTAAAGTGACCTTGTAATATATCAATATTCCGTTCATAGATTTGTTATGACAGTTTTATAAGCCCCCTTGAAGACCAGCAAAATATAATAATACATGTGCTAATAATAATAATAATATAGCGCTCATATCCGTCAAGCAGTGACGCTCATAATTTTATGGCGCTTATAGACATTATTACCCCGGTCCACTGGCGTAGACAGGGGGGGGGGGCACAAGGGGGCCATACCCCCTATTCAGCCACTAAAAAAAAAAAAAAGAAGAAGGAGGAGGTGGCTGGCAGAAAAAAAAATTACCCCAGTGCTCCAAAAGTCGCTCAGTGGTGGGGGGGGGGGGTATCACATTTTATGGGTTCCAGAATTCTTTAATAAGCCAAAAAAAAAAAATGTCTAAGGGCGGAAATTTTTTTTTTTTCTGTCAAAAGTTGTCAGGGACTGTCTGCCCCCTGCCTCCCCCCCCCCCCCCACCCCTTGGGTACGCTAGTGCTGGTCAGAGAGGATTTGATAATATTCCTTACGTGACTGAACATAAAAACTATTCAATGTCTATACTGATTTTACACCAAAGAAAAAAAAAACAATTCAATGAAAACAGGACTGGTAACCATGATGCTGGTAGCTAGGTGACATCACTTACTGGTGCGAAGAGAAGGTTTTTCTATTCAGTCCCCGTCGAGGACATCTATGCTAATTAAGTGCTTTTTCCATAGCAATGGCATTGTTATCAGCCTTGCGCTGACATTGCTCCTGTAAAGATAAAGTTGTTATTTATCAATTTACAGAATGATATCTAACATTTTGTTTGCCTTGAGAGAATATCTTCTTTTTTTAAAAGTCTGTCATGTCGCCCATTAACATCTTTAGCTCTTCATCCTTTGGCCATCACAGTAATATACAAGCACACTTTATCCACAATATTAGATGGCGATTGGGGGAGGGAGCTGAGAGGGGGACGACCATTGGGAAGGGACTAAAAATACTCTCTGTTGGCAACATAATTTACCAACATAATTTATCTTTAGCTGTTTAGTATCAATTTCTTTTAATTTCATTGCTTGTTAGTTTGTACTAACATTTCTTTGTAAATACATTTCTTTGATTTTTTTAATTTTTTTTTTCACATTTAAGCATGTCTTACCTTCTTTTATGCTTCTTTCATGATGGATTTAATTTTTCTTTCAAATGTTTTATATTTTGTTATATTTCATTAGTTTATCCGTTATATGTTTTATAATGTGATGATGTCGTTTTAAGTTTCACGGACTTACTGAAGAACAGCCGGTAGGCTGAAGTGAGTTTTTACCGTGATAAAATGAATAGATGAAATGAAATAAAACATCCCCTTTGTTTATCCAGCAATAAGCGTCAGACAACCATTTTTTTTAGTAGACACGTTTCATAAAATCCCCCTTAAAGGTTCGAAATTGTCATTATTCAAGTGAAATGAAATCAGCCCCCACCTTAAAAAACGCTCCGCGACCCTTCTATCATCCTGCACATTTTATAGACTAATGGGCACATTAATTTTGAAGAATGGGGATGGGCAGACGCCTCATGTCCGAATATCAACTTTTCAGTAACTGAGCTAAGCGGGCGAACAAAAAAAAAGACACTTCGTTATGCTAAAAATGTTATTTCGTCATCAAAATACACTAGATACGATGTAAAAAAAAGACATATTCGGGTATTTCGCTGGCTTCCGGAATAAAAGGATATTCGAGCACCTCGCTAAACGAATGTGAGGCGACGGTTGCATGAATAATGGCATTACCAAAAGCCTCGGGGGGGGGGGGGGGAGCAGTGCTGCAGCCCCACCCTCCACCACCTCATACGCCTATGACCCTGAATCCACCCCCCCCCCCCCCCCCCTTCCACCGGATCCCCATCCCGGAACTGTAAGGTAATAATTTGTTGGGTTTTTTTAATAGCTTGCAACAAAATCCAAATACCTGAATACAAATTAAAATGTGCGCTTTGTAAAAAGGAAGAGGGCGACATAAACTGATCCTTTCAAGTGTCATCCATACATAGCGTTTGACCAACTCTGCTTCATTAGGTAACAATAATATAGGCATGATGCTATGCTAGGCAAGCATGTAACAAAGGAATATACGCCATGTTGTGCCCAACTGAAACCGATTTGGCCAAACTCTGTGTATGGATGGCTCTGCTCGTTTCCATGGGGCGTCGTTTTCGAAGGCGTCATTATCTACGCTAATCAAGATTACAGAGGCAGTTGGTGCATCGCTAGTAACTCTCAGCTTCCTGTGGAACGGACAGAGTACCAATTGCACACAAGGCGTCATTCCGTTGGATTACTAACAAGTGCACTGACTGCCTTCACCTATAGGCTGAATAGTGTAGGTAATAACGGAGGTGACTCCTCGTGACGGCTATCACTAATGCATTGGTCCTGCATGCCTACATCACTATATCCAAAGATCGACGTCCATACCATAATTTTCCTCCAAGTCAGTAGCAATGGTCTCTACCTGGCAATCGACATAGACAGGGTGGTGCAGATGGCATCCCCCTGGCTGGGATGGCATCTCCCAAATTAATGTTGACATTTTATCTACATGTAAGCCAGCGCCGATGAACATCTAACCAAAGATCGGCACTTATTATGTCATCTGTCCAGTTTTTATTGGCCATAGTCCACGAGACCGACAAGTGGATCGCAAGGGCCTTGTGCCAACGTTTCTGGGGGTTCATCAGACCGAAATTGTCGGTCTCGCCATGCTCGTGAGCTGTCGGTATCCTGGGATGTCCCGGATTTTATCCCAGTGCTAGTGAGATTAAAAAGATGCTTTATTGAATTGAAAATTATAAATTTTCACACAGGGATCTCTCGGAAAGCAGTTGGTAAAGTGAAGAAACTACCCTGTTTGAAAAAATGGAAATAGATAAACAAAAAATAATGATAATAATATCTACTACAATGACAATGGTGATAATATCAACAATAATAATATCTACAATCATGATAATATTCATTCATATACAGATTAACAAAATTTATATTTCATGATCATCAATATCAGTAATGGCGGTGAACACATATCAGCACCTTTGCTCAAATGTTAAACAGATCACAGTTGTTAACTTCACTGCACTGCCGAAATGTTACAAGTATCAACCCAATAGAAAGGCATCTTTTTTTTAAGCGGTAGAATCTTGGTTTGTGATACGTAAATATCGACAGTCCTTCAATTCGTCAAAAATATCCCCAAGGGATTGTGTCTTGGATAAGGAGTTACAAGTAACATCATTCCGTTGCGTACTGCTACCAGGGAAGGACCTATTGCCTTGTAACGCTCCTCGAGCTTTGCGGACATCATCCTGCATGGATGTGCCTCTGGAGTGACGCCGTATTTCCTCGATGTGCACTAACTCACCGACGACTTGAGACATGCTTCGTCGTGGCGTCGATGCGAATGTTTGCTTCATGATACATGGGGAAGACTCGGTCCGAGAGGAGCGTCGAAGTGGCGCATTGTGACGAGCGCCGAAGACGCTGCGCGCTGATTCGGGCGGAGAAAGCGGCGGCGACATCATCTGATTGTTAGAAGAAGTGCGATGTAAAACGACTGATGACTGGTGCAGAGGTGGCAAGTTTACAGAAGATGTTCGATGCAGCAGTAGCTCTTGGCTGCTACGTGTGCCGGCGTTCGACAAGAATACTGGTTCGTGTGAGCTGTGGCGTCTTGATGGTCTTACCCCAGGCACTGTAGTGAGGCTGACTGGCTTAATAATCTCAGAAGTGCGCCTGCGCCTCGTTAATAACTTTGCTCGCTCTTCTGGTGCCCCAATATGTGAAGTTGATTTCAAAAAGTTCGTCTGAGTGTGTTTTCTGCTATTCAACAGTGGGGAAGGTGCACCTTCGCTCACACTCGGGCCAACGCGATGATCCTCAAACACATCGTTTTCATTACAGTCCTTATCGTCATTCTTCCCTGTCATTTCCCCGATCATTCCAAGTTCTCGACCGTTGCAGAAGTTCGGCAGGACAGTGACAGGAATCGATGCAGCGTCGGCTGCAATGCTTTCATCACTGAAGTCACCCTTCGGTCCTCCTGCCAGCTCCGTGTCAAAATTTCCCATCGGACTGAGTTTATCGATGGACGCGGGTGACGAATAGCAACGACTAAGCTCGATCTGCGACGATGTTCCATCGCATCTACTCGGAGAGCGCGGCGACTGTGTTATTTTCAAGCGTCCAGCTGAATTCGTTCGCGACGGTGGACTCGAGACAATGTTGTTTATACCATCCGAACTCTCCGAGGCGCGTAAGCTCGCGATTTCTTGACGCGACTGCGCCAGTCTCTGGTGTTCCTTTCGTCGGACAGAGTCGAACATCCGGACGGCATGGCGGCGCATCTCGCTCGTCTCCGAATCCAGTTGGTTCATCCGGGATCGCATTTCTTTGGACAGCGATTGGAGATTTTCTTCCAGTTTGCGCTGCTCCTTCATACTGGATTGGTGGAGGTTTGCAGCACGCCCACCAACGACTGATGAAGCACTGATGCTTGCGTTGAATTGATACGCCATCGTTTCTGGCCAGTTCTGTGTAAAGGAGAGAGTACAACTTGAATTGTTAAAGGGCAATCCAACCTTTGTAATAAGATGACTTGTGTGAAAGCAGAAAAATAAGAAAAACAGGATGGTGAAAGTTTGAAAGAAATCGGACAAGGAATAAGAAAGTTATGGATGTTTGAAAAATGAGATCACTACATCTATGCGAATCTCTAATTTGCAATTTGGTGATTCAATTGTGACATTTTTGTGGACAACTCTCCCATTTGTCATATACAAAAATATCGTTAATTTGCGGTTTTCTTCGAGGCGCTTTTACCCTCGGGGCAGTACTCAAAATATATTGGAGATAACATATCTTTATAGGTCCTCATGAAAGAAAAAGATCCTACTGAGTAATAAATTTTGAAAAAAGTGACATTTTAGTTATTTTGTGTGTTGGAGCGAATGGGGGAGTTGTCCACAGCTACATCACAGTGACATTACCTATTCGGCCAATTTGAAATTCCCATATGTATAGTGATTACAACTTTCAAAAATTCATAACTTTCTTATTGCTTGTCCGATTTCGTTCAAACTTTCACCAATCTGCTTCTCTGATTTTTCCTCTTTCTTTCAAAGCAACTTGCTGTTAAGGTTGGATTTCCCTTTAAAGGAGTGAGTGGTTAGAGATTAAAAGATAACGTAAGCGCATGGCCGGAAAATGAACATAACCGTTATTAAAAAGAGACGTCTTTCTAATTCACAATGGCATATGAATCAAAACTAATGGATGACGGAGAAAAACACAGCGTTGCTTTCAAATGACATAAAAAGTTTGCATAGCACTGCGCAGGCACATTAAGCCTAATTGGTCATTATGACATCAAATGATTTGTCCTTTTCCTGGGAAGGATTTGGTTGTTATCTACATCTTTCTCATTAGAGATAATTTTGTTGAGAACATTGGGGGGGGGGGATGTTATTTAGACAAAACAAGCCCGGTTGTTCGACACAATCATGCACACTATGTGATTTTTCCTTTGCCCCATTTTTAAAAATGTAATAATCAAATTAAAAAATTAAAAAACTTAGCCGATTCTTCGCTTCATTTTTGACCGACATGTATAGGTCACCAACTCAGCTTGTCATATAGAACTCGTCTAAAGTAAATAATTCACGACTAAATTTATGAGCCTTTCTTCGATTCATGCTTTTGGTGTTTCTCATCTTTTATGTCAATATTGGATACATCCAGAGTGACTGTTATTTGTTTCAAAGTGTGACTCTGAAGAAGAAGAAAAATACCCGAAATTTCATCCCATTTTATTTGAACGAGGAAATAAGATTCAAATATTCATCAAACATTTTCAACCCTTTTTCTGGTTTGGTAAATAGTTTTATTATGGGTTTTCTGTTTTTGTTGTTTTATTTGTGTTTTTGTTGTTGTTATAATGATGTACATTTTGATAGATATCTTCATTAGGGAACAAAATATTTTCATGTTTGGTTTGATATCTTTATTGATACACGGTTAAAAACCCAAAACAGTTTATGGTATCAATTTGGGCAGTACAAACAATGCAATAATTATTACCATGATTACAAATGTTGCAGAGGGGGCAGCCCACTAGCGTAGCTGAGGGGGGGGGGGCAGGGGGGCAGAGTGCCCCCCCCTGACAATTTTTCCTGGATTTTTTTTTTTTTTGAGATTTTTTTTTTTTTGCTTGTCAGCGAATTATGGAGGAAAATATCTGATAACCCCCCCCCCCCCTCCCGAGCTGAGCGACTTTTTTGAGGCTGGCGAAAAAAAAAATTGTAGCTCTCTCCCGCTCCTTTATGCTCTCCCTATCTCATCGACATAACCATTAAAACCATTAAAGTTTTGCTAGCAATTAACAAGTGGCATTGTTTGAAACAAGAAATAAAGGCAAAACAAGTTGCCAGGTAATACTATCGGAGCCCATAAAATTCTAAGTACCCCTATGTTAACTGTAATAAACACCTTTGTTCAGTTGATCGCTTTAACCTTCTTATCCATGGCAATGGATTCGTAGAACACAGCAAAATGTTTGTATTTTTCACGGGGTCGTTATACTGTTTATAAACTATCGTCTTCGCGGGAGCAACGAGATAATTTAAACAGAGGTATATGTTTCCTATTTGTTGAACGTTGAAAAGGCTCCGTATGTAAAACTGATACTGCCCAAGGTAGGAATGTATTAAAGGGAAGTCTACCCACATGTTGTTATTGTTTTCTAAAGATGTAATGGATGGAAATTGTACATTGGCATAGCTACGGGGGCCTCCCATGAAATGACCAAAATATAAACCAACCAAACAAACAAAAATTATAATAGAAAGAAAGAGAGGAAGAGAGAGAGAGAGAGAGAGAGAGACAGAAGGGAATCCAACGCGAAAAGAAAATAACATAAATGACCCTTTTATCCCACACCCTCTTCTCGCTCGAAGGACTTGTTCTCTCACAGCATCATTAACCTAGAACAAGAAAATATTATAGAGAAATACGCTTCTGCGAATAAGCAGTAATGTTCAAGAATAAATTCTGATGGGGCCTTGTTTTTCTAATTATACTCAAGAAATTTGCAAATAGTTTGAAGTCAGAATATAGTGAGCAACATGTAGAATGTGAATTTGAATTTGAATATAGTACAAGCAACAGGGGCGTCGATCCATCTTCGGAATTCGGGGGCAATCCCATTTTATTCTGAAATCATGGGAGCAGCCCCCCCCCCCTCGATTAAAAAACCTTGCTTTACTCTATATATTGATATCATGCCATGCATGCCCAACATTTTGAGCAAACTGGAATGATACACGAAATAAGAAAGTTATGAATTTTTGAAGTTGTAATCAATCAAACACAAATTGTCAACTCCGTGACCTATCTTGCGAGCTCCTCTCCCATTTGCCCTGCACTTAAAATATCATAAATTTCCACTTTTTCTAAAGAAAATATTTAATCATACATGCAACCTAGATATAATCATGGCACAAAACCTATACGAAACAAATGTATTCCTTCATCAACAACTAAGAAAATGAACAGTTATGAAATTTTCTGTTCAGACCAAATGAAAGAGGATCTCGCAAAATAAATCACCAAGTTGCTCATTTGTGTTTGATTGATTTGATTGATTACAACTGTCTATATGTGTCTATATTTGATTATTTGTATTGCTAAGCTATTTTAATCTATTGCTATTGTAATTGTTGAAATGTCTTGTAAACTTTTGCAATTCGGCTTTTGCCGCAAAGAAAGTATTCTAATAAACCATTTAAAAAAAAAATCGTAACTTTCTTACTTCTTGTTGGATTTTGCTCAAACTTTCACTAATCTGTTTCTCATTTTTCTGCTTTTATTCAAATCATCTCCAAGTAATCATGGTAATATAAATGTGATTTTTTTTTTTTTTAATATAATTATGTTCCTCTCCGATATTTTTGGATTTTGGATTAAAGTCCTACATTATATGGTATTTTCGGTTTTTAGTGCCCCAATACTCGGTTATCATCATATAAATTATTGATTTCAATGGTTATCACGTCAATATCATCGAAAGATATTTCGTCACCCATCCTACACGATTGCGATTGATTGCAAATCAATTTGATGTTGATATCAATAGCAACCCAGTATATAAGAGGTAGGAGACTGTAGTAGCTAGGCTAAATTTGCTATTGATTTTATGACTTGCGATTGATTTGGATCAATCGCAACTCTTTATAAGACAGGGTTCAGTACTGCATGCTAATTATATTTTGTCTGTACAGATAATAACATTTTTTTTTTTGCAAAAAAAGAATACACCATTTCACGTTTTCGGAATTGGACATTGCTGTGTTACAGTGCATGGACTTTCGATTGCCATTGCTATGATGAATAAATATCGACTTCGAGATTGATACGCCAATAAAGTTTTTAAAAAAATATTATGATATTCCTCAACATGCCATGTTAAGAGTGATATAAATATATGGAAGTCGAAATTTACACCGAAACGTTGAATTGTTTTGTTTTGTTTGTTTGATTTTTGTTTGATTTTTTTTGTTATTACAGCATATGAACTCCAAACTACGCGTTGTACACGTTCAGTGATATCACATACATTGTTTTCGCACATTCTCTCACACAAAGTCGATACCGAGTTTCTATCTGCATCCAAGTGAGACTACTTTTCAAAACAAATAAACTTACCGGGGAAATTGTTCAAAAACTCGTTTTATAAGGCAGTATTATAATTATTGTTTAAAGCAGTGGCGGCGCTCCCGGGGGGGGGGGGCAGGGGGCACAGTGCCCCCCCCCCCCCCACTTTTTGAAGTACCCTAAAAATGCCCTTTTTATTTCTGAAAAATGCCCTTTTCTCTCTAAGTGCCCTCTTTACTATCAAAAATGCCCCTTTTCCTTGTATTTTCTCACTGTTTCTTACAAAAAGAGGCATATTTAGCTTCAAAGAATCGGTGCGGCTTTATGTAGTAAAAGGTATACTACAGCTACAATGTAAGGCAGTGGAGCTGGAGGCTGAATGTGCTGAATGTGCTGAATGTGCCCATAACTTACACCAAGGATAAGGGCAGTGTTTTCTGAAATTTTTCCCCAAACTCGCTCGCTCTTATAGTTTAATTTAATGAAATCAAGCAGGTCGCATAAAGTATGATGATATCGATGTAATCATGGTACTGTACTGTAAAGGCGACCCCACCACAAGCCATGTGCTTCTTGGGACCCTCGCCTCCTTCCACCACGTTCTTTTTGTGAATGTATTTGTATTTGATTATGATTATGAGAAGGAAATAAATGTATTTTGAATCTTTGAATCTTGAAATGGTAATCCTAAAGAAAAACGACAGGGTTAATGTACGAATTAAAAGATCATTAATTAGGCATTCCCCCCCCCCCAAAAAAAAAATAATAATTTGCTGTTGTCATTTTCATGATATGGCTGTAAATAATGCACAACCCAAGGACTTCAGCATTAGAAAAAAGTCTGAAATTTTTTGCTCGCTCGCTTCGCTCGCTCGCACATGAATCATTAGACCATTACATACAACTGCTAATTGGGGAAGTTGGAGCAGTGTCCAGAACCACAGTAAAAAGGAAGAAGATTCAGTTGATTATCTAATTTAGTGTAGGGTAATACCAATGTCACAAAATGGTCTCTGATTTTTGCTTTATGTTCACCCTTTTGTAAGTGCCCCTTTTTTCTCCAAAAGTGCCCTTTTGGCCCGTCCCCCCCCCCACTTTGAAAGACGCTCCGCCGCCCCTACTTTAAGGCCTAAACGAATAACAATGCAATATAAATATATACGTAATGCTGTTGTCTTTTTCATCGTCAATCACAGAAAATTTACCTGAAGACCAGGTGGGTATATCTTCCTTCCACGGTCTTTGATTACGAAGATTGGTTCTCCATTGATCCTGTCAGCAGTGCGGGTTCTTGGCTTCTGCAAAGGTAAAGACTGACGTTAACTTCAGACCTCGATGTTGATGATACGCTGGTATAAAGCTTTTTTTATGATGTCAGGTCTTACACGACGTCCTTTACATGCTTGATGTCAAAAGCGGTGTAAAAAGAACGAACTGCCCATCGAGATAACTAACTTATTCATTTCTAATGCACTTTCACCAAGTGAAGACAACCATTAATGTCCAACATCATCTATCATGTCCATCGCAGTGAATGACGTTGTTCAACCTTTCAATCTTCTTCCCTGTTGAGAGCTGTCGTCGTTTTCCGTAATTTAGATTAGGTTTGCCAATACGTTTTTATCCCTTTTATTGGCTGCTCGTCGAGATAAACAGAATCTTCCTTGCCATGCTTGCCATGCTTGCGTGCTCTTGGATTATGTAATATTTTGGTAAGTAAAACAAATAAAGAATGAGTCAAAGAACATCCCACAAACAACACATCTGATCAGATTTAAAAGGTTTCTACTTTCCTTAATGACTGCTTGCTTCAAAACTTCTATTTCCATTTCCAGGAGAAAGGAGAATGGTTTGAAAGATTTCATGCAGTATTGGTTTCTTTATCATGTTTAGACACCTGCGCATTTCTGCCAAAGTCCCCAAACCAAAGTCTGGCCACACTTTCCAGGAGTAAAATGACAAAGCAAAGCTACGAAAAAAAAACCCAACATGGTATCGGTATCACGAATTCATGCCAATACGACCTGTTATTGTAAACTACCTGAAATTGGTATCAACCAAGTGCACTTTACCGCGAAATTCACTGGCTCCCACATCGTAAGTTTACATCAAAGTCAGACATCGAAACGATCCGAATCCAGACCTCGAAGCGATCCGAATCCAGACCTATTTATTTTCTTTTCCCCTTTCACTTTTTTTTTTGGTTGTATTCACCATGCAGAGTGGACCAAATTTGCACATTTATCATCATGGGCGGCGAAATTGGACGGGAGGGGGGGGGGCTGAGGCTGAAGCCCCTCCCCCACTTTTTTCGCATGCTCAACCCCCCCCCCCTTACAAAAATGCTCCGCGGCCCCTGATTGTACATTATACAGTGCTATACAATCAGTGGCGTATGTCTATGGATTGTGGCGCCCGGGGCAAACAATAAAAATGCACCCTGCACCTAAACTAATCATCTCAGAAGTATAAATTATATATTTCCCGCTTTAAACTAAGAAATTGAAGGACTACATCAAAATGATTTCTTATGCACTTACCCCGGGGTTGGTATCCCAAATTTGATTTTTTTTTTTTTTTTTTAATAATCGAGGGTGCAAAGCGCCCGAGCGGTAGAAATTTTGCATGTTCACCCCTCAAAACCGCAATTCCTTATGCATTTCACCCTTAGAACAAAGTCTCAAGAGAGCACAGCAAACGAGTGTTGGAGTTTGGTGTGCTCTCTTGAGACTTTGTTCTAAGTCTCAAACGAGTGTCTGAGTTTCTTTCAAAATAATGAACACTGGAAAACACTCTTCTATTAAATTCTTCCTGTATTCGGAGCGTAAAGTTAAAAAAAAACCGACACACATTCGATCATTTTTTTTCTCGAAAAGTGCTACCTAATGCAATATATTCTATATTTGGGATCAGAATTTAACAAAACTCAGATTAAACTTATATGATCTCGAGCAAATTTTTAAAAAAGGGAAGTTTAAAAAATTCGAACTTTGAACCCTTAAAAAACGCAATATATGAACTAAAATCCTAAATTGGGGGCGCAAAATTACGAGATCCTGCAGAACTCTATGTGACGGAACAAAGCGATCGAGCTTTAGAAAATTTAGCATTTTGAACATCTTTAAAATACTAATTCTTATGCAATTAGCATTCGATTTGGGGCGAATAATCATTAAGGACCACGATACATTATCTTTCTTTTATACCCTTTCTCTTTATTCTCTCTTTTGTTTTCGTTTCTTGTTAGGTGCAATCAATAGCCTAGTGTTGGCCCAGCCATTCCCCCCCCCCCTCCCACCTCTTCCCTCCCTCCCCCCTCTCTCTCTCTCTCTCTCTCTCTCTCTTGATTTATCCCTCTGAATCGTTTTCCTTGTCTGTTTTGTTTTCCCTTTAATATTTTTTTCTTTGAATTCATTCTTTTTCAAGAATTTTCTTTCTCTTTTATTCTGTATGCCTATCTTGTCTTAGTCCTTCTATTCAGCTCAGATTCAAAAGTTAAAGGGCAATCCAACCTTGGTAATAAGATGATTTGTATGAAAGCAGAAAAATAAGAAAAACGGGATTTTGAAAGTTTGAAAGAAATCGGACAAGGACTAAGAAAGTTATGGATGTTTGAAAAATGAGATCACTACATCTATCCGAATCTCAAATTGGCAGTTTGGTGAGTCATTTGTGACATTTTTGTGGACAACTCTCTCATTTGTCGTACACAAAAATATCATTAATTTGCGGTTTTCTTCGAGGCACTCTTACCCTCGGGGCAGTACTCAAAATATACTGGAGATAACATATTGTTATAGGTCCTCATGAACGAAAAGATCCTACTGAGTAATGCATTTTGAAAAAAAGTGACATTTTAGTCATTTTGTGTGTTAGAGCGAATGGGGGAGTTGTCCACAGCTACATCACAGTGACATTACCTATTCGGCCAATTTGAAATTCCCATATGCATAGTGATTACAACTTTCAAAAATTCATAACTTTCTAATTGCTTGTCCGATTTCGTTCAAACTTTCACCAATCTGCTTCTCTGATTTTTCCTCTTTCTTTCAAAGCAACTTACTATTAAGGTTGGATTTCCCTTTAAGAGATATTCGTGTTACCTTGAATAATCGCATTAAAAAAATAGTGTGGACAATGCGATAGAAAAAGATGAATGACTACGCTATGGTAATTTCATATTTGTTTTCTTAAAGCTCTATGACCATGCAAAAAGGGTATACACGCATGCTGATTACTCGTCAGTGCACATTGGCTGCGGAACCGGGTGATGGGGCTGCACCCCCCCCCCCCCCCCACTTTTCTGAGTAGACACGTTTCATGAAATCTCGGGAAAAGGGTTCGAAAATTCATTATTCAAGTGAAATCAAATCAGCCCCCCCCCCCCCCCCAATGCTTCCAAAACGCTCCGCGGCCCCTGATGCATAGCTTCAAAATTTAAACTCAGGATATTCGAAGGACCAAAATGTTGTCGTCTTCAAATTAAATGCAAACATAATATACCAAAGTGGTTGCGGGGATATCGGAAGGGAAATAAACCTCGACGCGTTTCCCGCTTGAGTAAATACCATTAGTGTCGTTTTAACTAATTGCATCTCAGATTAATACAAGAAGTATCCGTGTGTAACATTACAATGCTTTGTATTCAGATAAGTGGGAAATGAAGTAAATTGGAAACCACTTTTAAAGGTAATGTGGATTCCTATATATATATATACATGTATATGTTATTTTATGTATATGTTATTTTACCTCAAATGTTATTTTACCTCAACCCAAGCTGCAATCATTTAAACAATCTTTTAGGTATGCAGGTGCAATAATTTGGAATGATCTCCCCAACGGGCTACAAAATGCAACATCACTTGATAGTTTTAAATGTAATTACAAGAAATTATTCTTAAAAGGCTAATATTTTTCCATTTCTACATTTCTTACTTGACTATATTTTAATTTTTGATCCAGTTTGTTTTAGTTCGGTATTTTTCATTACAGTCTGACCTGTACATGTATAGAATATATCTTAATCCTCATTACCGTATTTTTCTACGCAATATTATAAATCTTGAGTACTTATTGTTATGTCTTTTTAATGTATATATGTATATATCCCTTCTGCTAGATTCTTTTAAAATTCATGGTTTTTAATATTCATGCTGCTTTTTATTGTCAGGAGTTTTTAACTGATCTTGTCATCCTGAATAAATATGTTTGAATAAATAAATAAAATATAGCGTTTACAAGAATGGATAGAAATCTTGCAGTTAGATATCTGAATGCTAACAACAGAAACAGAGAGTAGAGATTTAGAAGGGTGTGAAATCATTGAACATTAGACTACGTGTTTCATTCATATGAGGGAGTGAAGTAAAATTTAAAAAAAAAAAAAAAGATCAATATACAAATTAGATTTTGAGCTAAACCTCTACGTTTATAACAAGCTTCAAATTTTGGCCTTTTTTTTTTCATTGCAAGTTTCCACAACGAACTAAATTCTGCAGAATGCACGGCCAACACATTTTACATGAATTATGTTAACTGTTCTACCGTCGTTACCAGTTACCCGTATATACCGTCACAATAAAGTGATAATGCAAAGTTCTATTTATTTTGTGTTCAAATTAATTAAGGATATAGAATCGTTCAACAAAAGTGAATCTGAATAAGGCGAATAGGAAATTATCTTCTGGTCTTGGAAGCAATATCCGAAAGGGAAGTTTACGAATTGAAATTCACTGTCGTTAACTTTTTGTCGAGTAGTAATAGACAAGTAGCCAGATCCAGCCAAAAGCAACAAACACTACTTTTTGTCAATGCTTCTGCTACATTACTTCAGCTATATGTTCAAAATATGAGACCACATCATCCAATACTAGTAGACCTATATACTATTCCACTGTACTGCATATATGACATGCTTTTCCTTTAATAGCGATGATTTACACCATTAAGCCTGCCATTAACCTGGGCCATTAGCATGATTAACACAATAAAAAGTAACATACCTTGAATTCAGTATCATGGGAAATAAAATTCCAAGCTTGGTGTATAGAAAATCTCATTCTCAAAAATCACTGCAATTGCGGAACAAGAGGAGAGCGTAAATGAGATGAAATTATGATAGAAAGCAATCAGTCGAAACAACTTACCTGCCAGTCGATCCTTGAGCAATTAGGCCAATTAGCATTAGCAGAAGTTTACATGGTTAATGGCGCTCTATAACGTTGCATACGGCTTCAAAAATAATGAAGATCCGTATATCCATTCGTCTTGCAGTCCCATGAAACGTACAAGCGCCTCTAGCCTCTACTGAACAGGGGGTGGAGGCACTAGTGTACCCAAGGGGGGGGGGGGCCAGAGTGCCCCCCTGACAACTTTTGACAGAAAATCCCCCCTTTTAAGCCTTTTTTTTTTTGGGGGGGGGGGGTTGTCAGAGAATTCTGGGCCCCATAAAATCCGATATCCCCGCCCCCCCCAAGGATCAACTTTTGGAGCGCTGGGGATCCCCCCCCCCCCCCCCCCCCTGAGCGACTTTTGGAGGACTGGCGAGAAGAAAAAAATATGGACCTACCTTTTCGGATTTACCTTTTTTTTTTTGTTTTTGTTTTTTTTGACATGTTACACAATCATGGAGCAAAACATCTGATAACCCCCCCCCCCCCCCCACGGACCTTTTGTCGCCGGATCCAGGATTTTGTATTAGAGGGGGCACACAAATGCAGGTTTGTCAACTTTTGGAAAAGGGAGACTAGTATTTTTTTTGTCTCGCAAGACCTCCAAAATTCGCTCGGGGGGGGGGGGTCCATAATTCTCTGAAAAGCAAAAAAAAAGAGGAAAAAAAAGAAGGTTTTTGTAAAAAAAAAAATCGCAAAGAGAAGGTCCACAATACATACTTTTCTTTCAAAAGGGGGAGGGGGCACGGGCCGGATGTGCCGCCCCCCCCTAAATCCGCCACTGTGCCAGAGTATCAACTTTGAGTTATAAGTGAGTCTGCTTTTTTTAATGTGAAAATTTGATGTGAATGCATGTTGAGTAGTGCTTTTTAGAAGAGAGGTCCACAAATGAAATGAGAATACCCTGTTGAAATGAAACTGAAATGATTAATAAATTGAGAAAAATAATGAAGTAAATATTGATTGCGACTTTATGGTGACAATCATGGGCCGTGGAACCGGGGGCTGGGGGACTGCAGTCCCCCCCCCCCCCCTCCCCCCGCACACACACACAAACTTTTTTTAGTAGAAACAGTTTTATGAAGCCTCGGAACAAATGTTCGAAAGTCGTCATTAATTAGTGAAAACAAATCAGGCCCCCCCCCTCCCCACTTTCAAAAACGCCCCGCGGCCCCTGAATGTGATTTCGCCTCATAAAAATAATACACAAATAATCGCGCTGCTTGCCTCTGTAATGAGGACTTTTCATGGTTTCCAGAAAATTGGTGATTTCAGAATTCCCCAATGGCTCAGCCTTGTTTTTTTGTTTGTTTGTTTGTTTGTTTGTTTGCTGTTTTGTTGTTGTTGTTGTTGTGTTTTTTTTTTTGACGAGAATTAAGGGAAGAGGAGGTGAGGAGAAGATCGAGAATGACTAATAAGGGACTGATAAGGGGAAGGGGAGGAGAATGAGCTGAGGAAATAGAATGAAGAGGAAGAGATATAAGGAGGAGTAAGCTAAGGGAATCAAACAGGAGCTATAGGAGGAGCAGGACTCACAGGAAGAGCAGAGGAGGAGGGGGCCGAGAAGGAGGAATAGACGGAGTACTGGGGGGGGGGGGGGGACTGAGGAGGAGAAGGGGAAGATCTAGAGGAGGGAGGGTGGTGGGAGTTGGGGCGCTGTACATGCTCCATCGTATCATGCTCACTCGACATCATGTATCTACTTGAAAGTGACCCTTAAAGGGCCAGTCTAATGAGAACTCACGGGGAAATGAAATCGTGCGGAATTTGCAAAAGGCTCGTTTACTTGTACACATAGCACGCCCGTTATACGAGGCCGTCGGACTAATGCATAAATGATCGGACGACACGAAGTTGACCGAACTGGAGCTAGGCGAATACTTCGGGTTTAACCCGTTCTAGGCCCTTAGTCTTGTAACTGGTCGTAACCTCGTTCACCCAAACAAGTTTAGTGTAATGCTGAAATATTTCCAAATACAAAACAGGGTTTACTTCTGGTTGATTAGTCCAAGGAGTTCACAGATAACTCCTTGATTGGTCTAGCCATCGCTTCTGCACTGCCCTGCCGCGACGCGTTGTCGTCACGATTACGTAACTACCCCCAGGCTCTACCAGAGAGCTGGCTCTGTAATTACTTTTCCATATGTTTGATTACTTTCCCATCGCGCGAAATTTAAAACACAAGCCAGTCTTCACCGGCCCGGGCTATCTCAGAGGTGATCCAATATGAATCACATGTTTTAGCACGCGCGATGGAAGTCCTTGTATCGAAAGTGACACGAAGCTCCGAGTATATTTTCCCCTCTCATCGGAAATCACCCATGCAGGCCCACCAAAGTATCCCTTTAATTTCCAAACACAGAGCAGTGGGAGTTTAAACTCTCATCTCCTTGCACAACTAGGAATGATAGAGGTAATCCCAAATCAATCTGTGATAGCGGAAAACCTTGGATTGTGATAGGAGCTGCCTTGACCGAGGAATTCACACTTCCCTTGACTGTTCTTTTATGACCTCGCTTGTCAATAACGTAGAGTTACTAGTCTACGACAAAGCGTTTTAAACACTTGTCTTAAATATATAATATAAAATATTGTAGAAAAAAAACTAGAAATGCATTTTATTTGCATTTATTCAAATAAATATTTATATTTTACATGGATTTATGAATATGATTCTCCGTTTGTATGAGTCAATAATGGAAACTTGCTTTTGAATTAGACATTTATGTGCTACTTTCTTTCAACATAATGCCTTGACAAAGACTAGAAAAGTTTACCAACAATGAAAGAGAGAAGCTTGGAAATGGGGGAAAATATTCCAAATTTATTTAATTGTACATGCATGTGTATGTATGCATAATGCGTGGGCTTATATATTTATATAATGTAATCATGTATATGCAAAAGTATATCTGTATATGTATGTAATGTATTTTTTTTTTTTCGCCTTTAAACAATTTTAAACAAATTATATGTACACTATTGTTAAGTACACTTAGATGACTGACCAGGAGGCATGATAGGAGGAGGAGGGGCTCCCTTCTGCAAGGGCCCCTGTTTTTCCCCCCGTAGGTAGGTTAAAGGCGGCTGTCTCCGGGAAAGATCGAGACTTCACAGATGTTGGTGGGTCCATGTGTCCCCATGTGTCCCATCAACGGGACAGCCGTACCCCCGCACTGCGGTACGGGTGCGGGAGGGAGCTCTTCTTGCTTTGTCTGTTTCTTTTCAGTCCAAGTTAACTTTTTGTTTAAAATTAAATTGTGTATCATTTGGAGTGTTTGGCTTCATTCTCTTTTTCATAATTTTCCCTCTCTCTAGCTCTTGCATTGAAACAACAACAACAACAAAAAAAGGTCATGTAAACTAGTCTAAAGATGAAATGTTATACATTTTGACTGTATGTGTTTGTGTGGGTGTGTGCATATGGTTATATTTGTGTGTGTGTGTGTGTGTGTGTGGTCTTTTTTTTTTTTTCTTTCTTTCTTTCTCTCGTTTAAAGAATACCGATATTAAAAAAAAAAAAAAAAAAAAAAATGTTAAGTAGGTCTACATAATTATGTATAGTGTGTGGCAAAAATAGTCAAGTATGACTGATTGCCAAACAAAAAAAAAATCAAGAAGAAGAAGAAGAAGCAGCAGCTAGCTGTTGATTGAGCTGTTGATAGATCTTTTCATTTCGCGTTTGATCTGAAATTACAATGCAATATGGAGTTTGTAAACCAAGCTAGCTTAAGAATAAACACTTTGAGGACTTTTATGATCAACCTCACGACAAGACAAAGGATAGTGAGTATCCTCTGTGTTCTTTTTATCGTCCATCTTGGCGTTTTGACATACGGACAAACGCTGATATTTACGTGTGGGACTGTATTGGGGGTGTGGTGCTCCTTGCAGTTGCAACTCTGGAAACGACCTGCTGTGTTTCAATGGGAAAATGTCATTCCGTTCCTACCTCATGTTGCAAAACAGAGACCTCTTTTTCAGATTGACAATGAAGGAGGAAAGAACCTACAGATGTCAAGTTTTAGTAAAGATCTGCCAGAAAATCGACAGAGCATTTTGCAAAGTGAAATGAGTGAATATGTTCGATTGATGATGCGTGACTTTGTTGTGGGATGGTACAGGATTTTAAGTGATGATGATCAGTTCTCGCACAACGTTTTTCATCATTTAAAAGACATGATTAAGAATGTCAAGCATAGATTTGCCAGAATTGATCAAAGAGTTTTTCTTTGCACTCTTCTCCATGAACTCCGAGCTCACGTGGACATCTATCGCAGGCTGCAAATGAGTCGATCTCGCTTAGCCAGTAAATCTAGCAAACTCGGGCGCTCCGCAAAGAAGCACTCTGTTGTGTCCATCTATGAGACCTTTGCAATCCTTCATCCAGCTTTGCAGAGTGAGGAAGTCGAGAAAGAGCACCTCTCGCAGCTCTCCAACGCATTGATCTTGTCCCTCTTGCCATCTGATGTGATCCACTGTGATACTTTAGTCTTCCTCTTGCAAGACATCCTCATCAACAATGTCCTGCAGCCATTGGTACATCTCATATCAGATCCAGACTTTGTGAATGAGGCTTTCATTCTGCTTCTCATGGATGAGCCTTTAGGACAAGATCGTCATGATGTAAAAGAGAAGCCAAGCACAAAAGAGGAGCTTGCACTCACAAATAAAAGTGAGCCTAAAAGCAAACAGGAAGCAGCCAAAAGATATCATGGAGAGCAAACACCCAGGATTTTGGACTCAATGAATCATGATGCGGACACTACATTGGTCAATGAAGAGTCCCTGCAAATGAGGGAAAACCATGAAGCTACACCTCAAGCAAAGAGAACATCTAGTTCGAGCAAACAAGAGATGGTTGGCAAAATACAAAACCAGTCTCAGGAGGAAACAAAGCAAATGCCTGACTTTATTGGAACAGAAAATATCAAAAAGACATTACCATCTCCATTTGAGGTCATTGAACCTCCACAACAGTTTACATTCCCCATGCCAATGACAATGCTAGAACCAAGTAAGGCAATTGCTAGACAGGACTCTGACATAATCTTCAAAGAAGATGGCCAAGATGAAACAAGTGAAGTGATGAATCTTTCATCTGCAGGACAGACTGTGAAGATCAAGACTCATCGAAGGTCAGCTTCCACAGGTTCCAACATTGTTGCCATCCATACTCCTGTGTCCCAATCCACTGGGAGTGTCATAGACAGTGTCCTTGATGGCATGGCTTCTGATGAAAACTGCCAGTCATCCAGATTTGAAGGTATGAGATCATGTTTAAGTGCCAGTTGCCTCACCGAGTTAGGAGATTGTGCTTCAACTTCTCAAGGGACAGTATCCAACTTGGGGTTGGATTCAGAGCCATCGTACCAATCTACATCTTCACTAGGTAGTTCTTCTGAAGTATCTTTCAGTGTGCCTATCAACTCCAAGATAGATGCAAAGGAGCAGCATGACACAGATGGACACCAAATACATGCAGGGGATGACAACAAACTCCAGCCAAGTACTTCCCAAAGAACTTCTCCAAGTCATAGGTAAATGCAGTCATATTTTCACTTGTTACACTCTGTGGAGGTTTTAGGTGTCAGTAGTGCAATACTGACAAGCTTTCAATCAGAGTCTCTGGTTCTTATGTTATAGTTATTGATAAATGTTTGACTTTTGTTCTTTCGGGTTGAAAGATTGTAAACAGTAATCTGAAACAAATAATTACAAGTCATAATAATTTAACAAGTGAGTTTTTATGTGTGCTGTTCAAATTGATTATACATGTAAAATAGGCATTTATTGTAATTTTAGAAACTTACACTTCAACGTATATCAACAAATTACAAATCAATGTTGAAACTTGGGATATATTTTTTTAGTTAAGACTGAATTTTCTTTGTTTGGCATTCATCACCCATGTAGAGTACTTGTGGAGTAAATGAAAACTACCAAAATTCCTCACAAATAACGCTTCTGGTAATTGTATGAATTATGAACATATACATCCAATTTATTGCAGATATCCCCTTATAAGAAGTGAAACTGCTCCAGACCTTATCCAAACCCCACCTGACACCTATGACCTACTTCCCTCCACCAGTGGTGATATACCATTGGAGTGGGCTTTGTGGCGAGTTACCAACCTCTCCATCCCCACCACCAGCTGGCTTGGTGACCCCAAAGGCAAGAGACCTGTCGTCTACTTCATCATTAAGGTAATAAAACTATTTTGGGGCTGTACATGTAGATGAAAGTTTCTCCCAAAGATTGGATATGTAGCAATGTAATTCTTATATTTAAAAATGTCTCTTGATTATACTTGTCTTGAAAAGTTTAGATGCATTTTTTTCATACTGTCAAAATGGGTTAGACACAATTAAATCTTGTTCGATTTGTACATCAGTGATATTTTACCATTTTCACAATTTGGCTTAGCCCTATTAGAACTTTAAGTACCATTATACATGTACTATAGTGGAAGGGGGGGGGGGTATCTTCATGATACAACTTAGTAAATTAAGCAAGTCAAGATTTTTTTTTTTTTTCCTTGAAGTACATGTAGCATCTTTTTATTGTCCAACCAGGCCACTGTAGGAAAACAAATAGAGCACTTGCCCAAAACACCAAGTCCATTGTTATAATGCATTGCTTGCCCGCTTTTGTTTCTGATGTAGTATGATCTGCTGAAGAAACCTACACTATCGGATGACTCGGAAGCAGCTTATAGTAATAAGAATGAGATGGAGGTCAGACGACGCTACAGAGAGTTTGTCAACCTGCATGCGAGAATCAGCAACAACCCCCATCTGCGGAGAAATATGAGAGGTAAGTTTATCCTTTAATGTTAGCACCTAATTTGTCATTTTTCATTTTACCAGATGCTGCACAAAATAACCGCCCATGCATTTACAACATACCTTGTGGTTGCAATATTGTTTTAATGACATTTTCAAGCACGTTGTGAAATGTGCTTATGTATAGTAGTAACAGCAGTCTTTCTTTGTCATAGGAGGTGTGAATGATGTTGAGTTGATGAGGATATTCTTGTCAATATCTGTTCCCTTTCTTGTTGGGTTTGGTACTGTTTGGTTTTAATAGCTGCTTTGTGGTGGGTTGACATGTACAAACATGTGAGTCTTGTGATGGTGCTGTGTTCCTCTAGGGGTCTCCACTGACCCAAATATTGTATCATGGAGGAGACAGTGCTGGTCCTTCTGTAA
The DNA here is from genome assembly GCA_025618425.1 of Heliocidaris tuberculata. Lineage (NCBI taxonomy): Eukaryota > Metazoa > Echinodermata > Echinoidea > Camarodonta > Echinometridae > Heliocidaris > Heliocidaris tuberculata. The sequence goes on along the minus strand of CM046835.1, from coordinate 36,084,395 downwards.
CCCTTTCACACTGTTTTATTTTTTTAAGTAAAGTCATCAGGATTACACCTATGTTCTTTTTAAAGGGCTGATTAATTCTGCAAGGAGCTGTCTTCGGTTCTCAATGTTTCTGTTAGTATGCTCTGATCTTCTTCAGGAGCTATTGTTGAAGATGTGTTTTCTTTAATACTTGCAGGTATTATGAACATTCCCAAACAGTCCATGCTGCCTCTCACCAGACTTAGCCCAGCAATGGAGGAACAGAAGAGGCTCTCTTTAGAATCCTACATCAAGGTGAGTCCACTATTTATCCAAAGCCAAATTCCGATCCCTCAGGTATGATCAATAGTGTTTTTTGTCTGCCCGGACAAACCTTTTTCCTCTTTCAAAAAAAAAAAAAAAAAAGGAGTACAGATACCTTTTTCCTCTTTCAAATACACTGTTTTCCTATACCAATTTTTACATTATTGTCCTTTGATTTATCAATCCATTTTAAACTGTAATTGTAAGTTCTTTCTCTGTGTGTATTTGCATTATTTAGAAATGGCAGCATAATGGAGTCATAAGGGACGAAATTAAAGATATTGTAATCTTCCAAACATGCTTACAAGTACATTTATGATACAATGAAATACCAGTAAGTGCCATGTTACAGGGCTAACAGATAGGGCTCATATTGTTCTGCATGTGATTTGTAACCAAGTTTCTCTCTTTTACACAGCAACTGCTGAGTCGTCCAGTCATTCACAACAGCAGAGAAGTGGCCGAGTTTCTAGCCATCGATGGAGACGGTCACATTGAGTTTGTCAAGAAGGCTAGCAATGCTCCTCTAAGATTTGATAAAGTACGCATAAACTTTCTCCTTTATTTTCACCATTTCTTAATATCATAGGCGCCGGAAGTGGGGGGGGCGGTCGCCCCCCCCCCAAACGAAAAAGTGGGGGGGGGGGGGGCAAAATGCATTTTCGCCCCCCCAAAAAGCCCCCCCCCCCCCATAAAAAAAAAAAAAAATCAGTACTAAAGGAGTAAAAATCGTGTGTATATTAAAAGCTTGATTGCTTTATTACGTAATTGTAAGCCTTTGTATTCATTTTTCGTGCATGGAGATCACTGAAGACAGAAAAAGCATTCAAACTTTTAACTTTAACCTAGTGGAGGTTTTGTATTAGACGTGTTTAATAGCAAAATATTCTGAAAGGTGTCGACGTGCGTCTGTATTGTTGTGAGAGGGTGGGAAAGCGTGTGTGTTTTTTTTAGGGATGAGAAGACATGAGCCCTTGAAAGGTGAGCCCCCTTCAATGTTTGCCCCCCCAATCCCAAACTGCTTCCGGCACGCCTGCTTAATATCATCCATATTGGGTTTTATTGAAATCAATGCTTCTTTGTAAAGAATGAGACCCTCATCAAAAATTTGATAAAAAATTTTGCATTGATAAAAGCTAATGGCAGAACAAATTATTTATTCATTTCTTTGGTACATTATTTCCATATGTTTTTTAGGGAAAGGGAGTTTCATCTTTGCATTTTTGTTAGCTTCTTTTTTCTTTATCATTGTGATTGTTGTACATGAAATATGTTTTTTACATTTTGGGGGGATTTTTAACGATTTGGAAATGGTACCGATTTGGAATTGAATTGAACAGCCTTTAGTATGAACTGCATGCTGTGGTGTTTCAGCAAATTATTTTGCAAATTTCCTGTTCCTTCAGATGTTACTTATGGTATTCAGAGTTTTTATATGAATCTTGTTGAAATTATATACTGTATACATGTATATGAATTTAATTTCTTTTCATCTAGGATCTTCCTGATCATTCAATTATTAATATGTGGTATTCACATTATTCCCTTACAAACCCCTGGATATTCATTGTCAGGTAAGCATAGCACACTTGATTGTGGAATATACATGTAACTGATGAAAACATGACTGCCCACTACCCATTTTGGATCAAAGTGATGTACACAAATCTCTGGTATCCTTGCATGTCTGTAGTAGCTTCACAAAGTCGCAAACAGAATCTCAAAACTATTTGGTTGAAATTTGTTGACATTAATATACATGAAGCACCAAGTTTTTTTGGCATCTGGAGAGTTAACGATGATTGTCTCATTTCTTACAGCTCTTGATACATCAAGTATCAGGTATCGTTGGTACAATAAAGACCATTCTCCCAGAACGGCCATCCATGATGAGGCCCTCAACACAGCAAACCTCTTCCCCTGCCCTGTCAGACCAGCCTGGTCAAAAGATGCACTCAGGTGACCAGAACCGACCAATAAAAGAGGAGCCTGGCCAGGTTTTATCCAGGCAGCAGCCTATAGGAGGGGAGGACCAGTGGGACTTTGGCGGCGTGGTCGACACGTCAAGGATCAGACTGTTTGGCCTGGATGAAATGAAAGAGGTAAAAAATCATTTCAGGGAAAATGCATTTTAACTCCATTTGCAATATTTTTCAAAGTTGTAGAAATGAACAAGGAGGGGGCAAACTCTTTCCAAAATGTTGATAACAGCAAGCAGGGCTATCAAGAAATCATATTTATATATTATTAGGGAATATCATTTTAGTTCTAAAAAGACAACTCTGAAAGGTTCCCTATCTTATAAAGGAATTATACATTAGACTGTGTTTTCTTGATAGTTTGATGTGGATTACCAGGTACATTTTTCATTAACTTTTCTCAATTGTTTGAAATTAACTTTGGTAGAAGATGATAAATCTGTAAAGTGTTTAGAAACATCTGTATTAGGTGCTATATAAATCCAGATTATTACTATTATTATAGAGGTTTTATACATGTACAGTACTGTGTATTTAGCACCATATGGAAATTTCCTTGTCCCAAGATATATTTGTGGTTTTTTTCATTATTTAGATAACTGCAGGACAAGTTTGATCTTTGAGACCTTTTCAATGTATCTACTTTGTTGTACAATAAATTTAAAAACAAGTTTAAAAAAACATCTTAAATGATTTAATCTTTTAATTTTGTTTTCACTCCAGTCCCACATGCAGAGGGTTATGAAGCTCCTTATCAATGAGAAACACCAACAGTTCATGCAACGTGCACCCTCGTCCCCTCTGCCAAGGGAATACGACAAGGTGTTCCTTGGACCCCGGTCTGAGGGGGATGGATCAGATGCCCCCAACGAACCTCACCAGGAGGGGTCAAAGGTCAAGGTGGGGTTGGGGCCCAAGGACAATGAGGAGGTGTATCATGCCATATTTGGAGTGATGAGCGAGGCTCTTCTCAATCAGCAGAGTTTCGTGCTGGACCAGGACCTGCATGGTACACTGACTATTGTGATAGGAGGCCTTATAGATAAGTAAGTAATCTCGCCACCACATACATATACTTAACTTGACTAGAAAAGTTGTTAGATTGAGGTTAAATAGGTAAGAGCTTTGGGATGGTTTCATGAAAACTATTTTATTTTTCATTTCTGTGAAGGGATTTAAATTGTTATAACACATGAACTATCTGTGTACTCAATTGTTCACAGTCATAATCCAATGGCCCATCAAAATTTAGATTTCTAAAGACAATTAAGATTTCCCTAGCTAAAATAAAAGATAAGCTAATTTTGAGAATACCCCCAGCTAAAGACAATTAAGATTTCCCTAGCTAAAATAAAAGATTAGCTAATTTTGAGAATACCCCCAGGTCCCCATAGAATAAATTATTTGAGAGAGATGACTCAGTAACATTTGTTTTTCAGCCCTTAATACATTTCCATTATATGTAAATCCATTGATTTTTAATTTTCTTTTTTATAGACACATACTTGTTGTCATGATGATTCATTAAACCTTACTATAATGGGGGGGGGGGGCCTCCAAGGCACCCCGTAGACAAATCTTTTGCATCTTTTTACACCAAATTTAAAAAAATTGGTCATACCGTTACCGAGTCATGTGACCTTTTGTGAAAACAAAGATTTACATAAAAATAGTGTTAGATTTGTGTTCTTTAAGCGATTCTCGTGCAAAATTCTGCAGCGATCAGTCTTGTCGCGGCTGAGATCAAAGGGTGGCCTCCAACCCCCCCAGTCAGAGATGAGCTTGAAATAGCCCAGTACAGTAAGAGTTAATAAAAGAGATAAAATCAGATTTATTTATTTTGCTGTTTATATTCTAGCAGTTATGGAAATATATATCGTGTATACTTTGCTCAACACAAGATGTGAATTTAGGGATCAGTATCTCACGGAAAACCTATGTATGCATTCTCCCAAATTGATATTGATGAGGAATGAATGTAATGATTTGAAAAATCAAATTTAAAGGAAACCAAAACCCAAGGAGAGAATCAATGTTATTGGAAAGTGAAAATTCAGAGAAGCACTTTACAAAAAGTTTCATTAAAATTGGTTAAAAAATGAGAGAGTTATGGAAGTTTGAAAAGTCTCGTTTTACTTTCTATGGGGATCCTCAAATTGGCAAAATTGCTTCAAAATGGCTGATTTTGTGAACAACTCTCCATTTGTTTTGTACACAGATTTTCAGATTTTCCCCATTATCTCTCAGGGTGCTCCTTGTCTCCTTCTGAACTCGACATATGTGGTGTAAAATACATTTTCCCATTATATATGTTGAGCTCAGAAGGAGATTAACTGCACCTTGAAAGATAATGGGGAAAATCTGAAAATCTGTGTACAAAACAAATGGAGAGTTGTTCACAAAATCAGCCATTTTGAAGCAATTTTGACAATTTGAGGATCCCCATAGAAAGTAAAACGAGACTTATCAAACTTCCATAACTCACTCATTTTTTAACCAATTTTAATGAAACTTTTTGTAAAGTGCTTCTCTGAATTTTCACTTTCCAATAACATTGATTCTCTCCTTGGGTTTTGGTTTCCCAGCACAGTAATCCCTCTTTCTCCATATTCCTCTTTGTTTAAGATGGTTATTTCGAGAGGTAGGGCTACTCTTCACCGAGGCTCAGTGGGGCTACTACCTGTCACTCTTACGTGAGCTTCTGTGGCCTGGGGGAGTGTGGAATCCCAAGGATCGAAAAACCAAGACATCAGAGGAAATGGCCCAAACTAAGGCTGATGCATTACATGAGCTGACTCACAATGCCGCTGCAGGTAACTTCAAAGTTTTAATGGCATACTCACGGCAGTTTCCATGTGCATCACGTAAATGTTTGCACACCGGACTTGGCGAAATTACCGATTAATTTGTGCACAAATCTTGCCTGCAGCGAAATTCATCGTCCACTTGGAAATTACTCAGAACTTTCTGCCAGAGATCGAAAAGCATTCACTTATTATAAGCCCGTTTGTAATTAGTACATGGAACAAATGACCCTGAAATGACCTCAATTTGTACACACACGCACATTTTTATTTTAGTAGACGCGTCACTTGTTTAACCCTTTCGAGACAAGTGACCACATTTTGTGGTTTGGCTCAATAACTTTTGATTTAGAGCTCTAAAAAATATACCAGATGCATGAGTAGAAAGAGCAGAAATTTCTACACACATTGTTTCCATTTTTGTTGCATGACCATATTGTGTTTGATGCCAGGAAGTTTAAAAAGGAGAATAAGCTTGAAAATCCTTAAATCGGCAATACAATGAGAGGTTCAAAATCACTGTTTTTTTATCAAAATTGGCAATGTTTTTCAACTTTCCACTAAGTTTATAATGATGCATGTTGTTTTCAAAGACATTACATTTTGTTACATGTAGAACCGTGTAGCACTAAAGAAAATATATTATTGTTGCCAATTTAAAGAACAAAATGTGATCACTTTAACCCTTAAATAATTCCTGTCCTGAAGGGGTTAACATGTAAAATCATACATGGTGTGCGCATCGTGGTGCACACAAAATGACTGCTTTTAAAGGTCAATTGTACTTCTTCTTCTTCTCTTGGTAATCTTCAAAGGGCTGTGCAGCCTATCACAAAAATCTGTACGGAGACAGAGTACTTGAGGTGTATGCAGGCACACTAGACACCGGGTTTACACCCTACTGTTTGTGGAAGTGTATTAACGTGCATATAGGGTGTGACTGTCCTACACACGGGGCCTCCAGTAAACATTCTTGTCCAATGAAGGTAGTGTTTTCCCCTGAACCCGAGCCTGCATCGGGAACAGAGGGGAGGGGCACGCTTACACACTACGCAGCGACAATCATTTTTGTCAGGTCAGGCGCGGGACTCGAACCCACGCACACTTATGACGAAAGTCATATTCAGAGCCTGACGACTAACCGATTGCGCCACACCGCCTCAAACACACGTGATACAAAGGACCTTAATCTCCACATGCGCAAATTGTAATTACGAACTGGCTTATTCTGATGCCGAATTAATGAAGATAAAGTTTCCTTATGGAACAGTTCCTCGGTCAGTCGTAAAAGTGAAGTGTACTCTCTGTGACCGATAACACCAGTTATCAGGTAGATAGCTGAATGGTGTCAAATTCCCCATTAGAGCTCACGATTGTGTGTCTTTAAAGGTCATTTCAGCAATTTGTAGTAGGTCACTGATTAGCCTGTGATTTCAAGTCTTCACTACCTTAGAATGTAGGTGTGTCAGGTGGTTCACACACTTGACTGAAGATGTGAAGATCAAGGTAATGTTAAAATGATGATGATAATGATGAAGATGGTGATGAGGAAGATGATGATGATGATGATAGTGATGATTATTATTTATTATCAAGTAATATCATTCATTGTTCTAATTTTCCAGCTGTTCTGAGTGTTATTCTTGGAGAGGATAATCTTCGCGAAGGGATCTCACTGGTCCTAGATTCCTTGCAAGACCAAGCGCTAAACAAGTAAGTTGTTATTCTTAGGTGTTATTCTTATTTTTGTCTTGCTTTCATAGCGGTGGTGAGTCTCAAGCATTGCTTTCTTTTCCTTTTGTTTTTTTCAGGGAATGAGATTTTGATTAATCTATCTATTCATTTACTTTAGTTTTTATTTCTAAAAACACCTTCCTGTCATGTCAAAGAATGATCATAAAATATTTACCATTCAATTTCTTGGGTTTAGGGGTGGAGCTACTTGCAGGTTTAGTGTTTGGTCCAGGGTTGAAGTAAAGAATTACTAATTGTAGGATATTGACAGTGGAGCAATTGGCACTGACCTTCTAAAGCATGTTATTTGCAACCTTACTTTTAATTTGATTTTAATTTGATTTTAAATTTTCTCTTACTTTCTCTCTTTTCCTTTTTTCTCTTTCTTCTCGCTCCCTCTTTCTCCTGTCACTGTTCCTCACCAGGCATCTCTTATTTACCTTCCTGGATCATGCCATGGATCAGCTAGTCCCAGAGATCCATGATGCTAAATTCCAAGAGTCCCTTGCAGCTATGCCGTGATCATCATCAATAATCTGTGTGATGTAAATCGAAAACTGAGGAGCAAGTATTTATCCAATCATTCATTCCTTTATTACCCATTCATCAATCCATCCTATCCAATTGTTAATTAGCATGTTTCTAGCCATAGAGAGGGCACTTGTATCATGGGGGTGGGGGCAAATGTAAAGAACAAAGCAGTTGAGAAATGTGTGGGTTCGGGTGTGGATGAGGGTGTGGAAGATGGTGCAGTCACCTTCTTTTTATGTTGTCTTCCCCATCATCCTTTCTTTCTCTACCCCCCTCTTTCTTTTTTATTTTCTTGTGTTTGTTGCTGTTTTTTTTTTTTTGGGGGGGGGGGGGGGTTGCCATACAGTAGTGCCCCCACCCTCCAGCTTTTTCACTTCAGTTCTCTGAAATGGCTGCCAATATTGGTTAGAGAACTTGGAGGATGGAACAAAATAAAGTTGTAATTTTCAGGACAAAATGTGACCCTCCACCGCAACACGACCAATAAGTTGGAAATTTGGGGTTTTAAATTTCAGCACAGTTTAAAAGCTTACCTTCTAAGCTTTAAAATGATATATCACTTGTCTTGTATGGACTAAGCGAACCCTTCAAAATTACAATGAGAATGTCAACGTGTCAGACAGGCTAAAGTCCAAAACATTAGAGAAAACGGGATCTAAAGAAGAGTGACCATTTAAGAGCACCTAATCTGTGTCCTTTTGTTTGTCACACAAAAGGTTGAGTCAAAACTCCCTAGCATACACTGTGAAGTACTAATTGGATTGGGTTGAAACTTTCCATACCTTTAGAACCGATATATTTCTTTGTTTCTCTAAATTTGAATATCAGACAATGCATGATTTATGAGCTATACGAGAAAAGCCATGTGAAGTACGATCCCAGCAAGCTGACACACAAAATTTGAAAGTCCAGGAAAAAATTGGTCATTTTGAATGAGAGTTAAAACATATTTCAACATGGTATTTTACCCTATAATTTTGTAAGATGGTAGATTAATAAATGAACTTTCAGAAAATACAAAAAACTTGAAAACAAAATTTCCACCCCAAACCACCTTTTTCAGCTGTTTACTCTACATGTATAACTCCCATTGCAACCTATTGGTCTTTTTTTGGTGGAGGGTCACAAATTAACTTTCATGTTCCACCCCCATAATATCAATATGTTAATTCAAATGCAATTTGTGTTGGGTTATACTATTGCTCTCAATTCAACTGGATAAAAACTTCACTCTTATTTTTGGCATCCATTATGCGAGAGAGAGGTATTCAAAATGTATACAATAAAGGATTGGGCATATTGTTCTGTTCACCATGGTCGCATGTGTACAAATTAAATGCTTTACTAGTTTTACCTCTACATTTGTTGTTAGCATATACCAAAGAAACAATTTGTGCCTGAGATATGTGCGCCTAATAATTTGCATCTTAAAGCAGGGTTTTTATACAATGTGCATGACATTCCTTTTGGAAAATATCTACATTCCAAAGCTTCTGCAGCACTATTTTGTTAGAACTGTTAAATCCGCTGTTTAGATTTCATACAGATACATATTTTTGTTACATACTTTACTTTTTAAAAACTTGTTTGTCATGAAAATGTAAATCGAAGAAACATTTGTCTTTGTCTAAAATATCATTGAGAAGAGAATCTGTATGTGCTTGAAAATACTGTATTTGTAGTTTGACTTTGAGAAAAGGAAAGGCCAAAATACTTTTTTTTCTCATTTTTAAAACTTTTTCAGTGCCATGGCCTGCAAATCATGCCTAAGTGTCTTCCCATGGGATATATTTTAGCTCAATTTAAGAATGAAACACTATAACATTATAAGTCTAAACTTTAGTTAATTTATGATAATTGTTCAAAGTTGCATGCCACAAAAGGGTTTTTGATGTTAGTACACTGAGAAAACTTGTTGTGGTACAGATACAGACAAGCAGTGGTAGCAATACTCATTTTAGTGTTCAAAAAGTTAGGAATATGAAAACTTTCTTCCACAGGAATATGAAAAGTGATCAATACTGCAATTGCTGCTTGATGGATTCACTATTAACTCTTTTCTGGCTTCGGGTGACCAATGGAACAAACGTGGGACTGCCACAGTCGACTTTTGGGATACATACAGTGTACATGTATAATGTACTCCAACAGTGTGGCAGTCCAGGGTTTTGATCCATGGCGATTAAAGAGTTGATCCATTGCGGTTGGATAGGACTTGATTAAAGGTGTATAATGCATTTTCTTTAGACTTAAGTCCACATCATCTTAGGCTTCATTTTCAACATGTTAAGGGTAAAATTGTTGCCAATTTTGACAACAGTTTTAAATTTTGATTCAAATTTTAGTTCAATTTAAATTCCATTTCATTCAGGAAAACCAAGTTAGTGTGTACAATGTCAAATTTGTTGTAGCCCAGAACACTTGCACTGCACCCTCATGATCTCTCTGGTGCATTTTTGTTAGTTAGTTCTATGTCGCTTTTTTACTTTGAGGCCGCCATCGACATCAAGCAACTCGCTCATAATGACAGTCTCCTGCATTCATAAATCCTGTTAATTGCAAAATGTTAATTTCCCATATTGTATACATATTTTCTTTGTATTTAAGAAGCAAATTAGTAATGTCTGACAATGTGTTTATATACTTTTTTTCTGTAATATTATTATATTTTGTATCATGCTATTGAATGCAGAAATAAAATCAATCATTCAATCAATCAATCACACAATTATAGATTAACAGGCAAAATATGTTTTACCTTGCATTCTATTCCTCACTGAAGCTAAATCATTCCTTTTCTGACCCAATACATGTATGTATACAAACTGTCATATGGCCTTCAGAGTTTTAGATAATTATTACTGGTATTATTTCATTTCTCCTTTTTGAAAATTATAATCTGTACCATGGTCTGTATTTGTATAGTTTAATCTTCATTATTTCTTTATTTTTGTGAAATTTTGCATTATGTTCACTATCTATCTTATTCAGGATAATGACATGTCTTAGATTTACATGAGATTGATATATTTTTAATGATAAATTGTTTGTCTTAGAATCTTCGAAACACCTGTACAACGGGAATTATGATTATTCTCTAATACTGTATACGCCATATGTATCGCGGGGGTCTTATTTTCGCGAATTTCGCGAATCGCAAGTGGGTCGTGAATTGAACAGCACCCTAAAATATTGCCAAATTAAAGTAGTCAGTTGAATTTGTTGTCTCCTGGTCAGAAATTCACCACTTAGCTCTGCAAAAGTGCATCATCATTGCTGTTTGTAGATCTGATGAATTCCCGATCGCAAATTCAACCACTTGCAAAATTTATAGCCATGAAATTTATGGCATATACAGTAGCTTCATCACAGTTGTATATTTTTTGTTTTTCATGATTGAGAACATTTCCAAATTGATTTTTAAAAATACTATCAGCACTTGTGATGCATGGCATTGTACATTTTAAGATTGTCAAAGGTAGAATCAAATGATAAAATCGTGTATTGGAATTGTTATTCCAATCTTAATTGCATGTAAAAAAAACGTACCTTTGAGTTTAACCTTTTTTTATTTTAAAGACCCTTTTTTGGTTAAATTTAAGTTATTTTTTAATGTACCACATGTATTTTGTCTTTTAAAGCACTACAGGGACTATATGACAAAGAAATGCAGTATAAATTAATTATATTATTATTATTTTTTTGTTGTTGTCTTATTTCCTTGTATTGATCTTCAGGGGCGGCGCCAGGGTATTTTGATAAGATGACGTCATATTTTTTCTCCATTAAATAACAGGGGTAATATAGAGTTATATGTTTAAGACCTCTCTTTTTAATACTCCTCTTTCTTTCTTCCCTTTTCTTCCCTTTTCTTCCTCCTTTTCTTCTTTTTTCTTCCTTTTTTTTTTCTTTTTTCTTCTTTTTTTTTCTTTTTTCACTACTTGAAAAATCATAGGGGGGGGCGGTCGCCCCCTCTGCCCCCTCTGTAGCGCCGCCCCTGTTGATCTTCAAGAACAAGAAGCATAGACTTATATGTACATGTCTATATATTTTTTTCATACATGAATGGTTTAAATGAATTGTATGGGAAGCTCACATTGCTTGCAGAGAAGTATTTTGTGCAATTAATCTGAAATGTTCACTTTCAGCTTTAGTTCAGTTTTGTATTTAAGGTGCAATTATTTTTTAAACTTCTCTTGAAATAATGTGAAAGCAATACTTTTTACATTCCTCTGTGCGGGTGTAATATGGGATTCCTGTCTTTGTCTGGCATACATAAAATGTGCGTGGTAACACTTATTATTACTGTGTAAAGTTCCAGTTGTCATATTAAGCTACATGTAGTCCACGAGACAAGTGTAAAAAAAAAAAACGATAGACAAGTATTTTAAAAGTTAATGCTGGTGAAGTTAAAAGAAATGTTTAAAAAAATGGGAATTCTTATGATAAAAAATTCGGCTACCTCTACTGCCGTCTATGTTTTAACCCAACCACTAATAGATATAGTCAAATTACATTTACACATACTACCAAACATATTTTTGTAATCTGTCTTGTTTTACTTGTGAATGTACGGTTTCTTGTAATTTTGTTATTGTTTTGAAGTTGAAGGTGTTGATTGTTGGATAACTTTCAGCAACTATACAATCTTTCGTTTCGTCATACTGGCGAGTGCACAGACGTTAAATTTCAAGTATAAATTCATCAATACTTACAACATAGTGTAACTCTATTATCTCTATGCGTTTTATTTTGCTTTCAACAGGGCCCCCTGGAAAAAAACATTTCATGTCACTGATGGGCTACCCTGTATGAATAAGACTTTATAATAATAATGATGATAATAACAATGATACTAATGATAATGATAATAAAGATGATAATAATAATAATGATAATAATAATAATGATAATAATGATAATAATATTACTTTCCAATAATGATAATAATATTACTTTCCAATAAAGGCCTTTTGTCATATTCACAAATCTTGACAAATAATGATGGTTGTGGAGACATGGTTTTGGTCGTATATGATATTTGTGTTTGATGTTCGAGTTCTGGCGAATTTATTTTAGGAATTACTGTAATTTACTGTAATATTTTATACTGATTTTAATCATGGTATATTTCTATGAGGCATTGAAATTGTATCGGACTATATTTTGTACTAAATACATTGTAAAAGTTAACTCCTTTGATTGTAAAGTCTTATGTATTGATTTTTATATTATACTATTATATGAAGCTGCATATTAATTTTACTCATCATTCCATGTATTTACTAACCAAAAAAAGATATATCAGCATATTCACTCGAGCATGCAAACATGCGCTCATTCAACGCACTTTTTTTTAAAATCTGAAATAAAACTTTTATCGTATCAAAGCATTTTAAAAGTTTTTGTGTGAGTTTGTTTCCCCCAGTCCATTTTAGTACTAGATGGTATGTTGCTACAGGTATACAAAATTGCGCGAGATGCTGAGAGGATTGAGTATCTTTCAGTGCCTGCGTTTTGTTTTCCATGACTTTGAAAGTGGTTTTTCCACACGGAAAAAAATGCTTATTAATTCAGAATCACAGAACTGTTATTATAATTATACATATGTATCAAAATATATATTCGAAGGAAAAGTAGATAAGGTTAAGTTTATTACAGTATGGACAAAAATCATGCCGCCTCAACTAGAAAAACTAACTCCTGAAATATCGTATTGAACACAAATGTATATAATTCGGAATTAATGGTATCTTTCCTTTTTATCACAATGACTTCGAGCAACATAGAGTGCATCCCAGAAAAAAGTTAACAGTTGGAAATATGCTCCCCAAATATATGTTTCAAAATATTTTTAGGAAATTTTTATAGCTGTGGATAGCTTAGGGTCTCCTCTATCAAATGACACAGAAATATTTCGTACGAACACATATTTATTAACATCTAAATTCAATTCAACCATACCTCTTCAGCAATTAAAATTTTCCAGCCACAAAAAGATTCCTAAAAATCCTTGGATCACGAAATCTCTCCTTAGGTCTATTAATAGAAAAAAATAAACTCTTCTATAAGCATAGAAAAAAATCTGAATTGCTCGAATTAGGGCTCAATACGTTCGTTACCGTAATGTTCTCACATCGTCTTTACGTTTGGCTAAACAATTGTATTTCCCACGCCAGTTTGAAAAATACAAATTCGATATAAAGAGTACGTGGAAGGTGATTAACGAAGCTTTGAAATCCAAAAACGATACCGATCCTCCCAAGTATATTCTTGAAAATAATCGCAAATTCAATGATCCCTCAGACATGGCTGAGGTATTCAATGACTTTATATGTAAATATAGGACCAAATCTTGCCAATAATATCCCAAAGTCAAATTTAGAGTTTCACAATTTTCTAAAAGCTCCTAACCCCCAGTCTCTTTTTTTCCCACACCAGCTGCAGAGGGTGAAATCAAAAATATTATCACCAATCTAAATACGAAGAAGGGTTCATGATATGCTGGAATTACAAATTTCCTTCTTGAAAATAGTATTGATGAAATAATTTCCCCTCTCACATTTATTTTGATTTTTTTTTAACCACGGGTACAGTCCCCCCCCCCCCAAAAAAAAATATGAAGATAGCTAGGGTCGTTCCTTTTTTCAAAAAAGGACAAAAAGAATCCCTCAATAATTACCGTCCGATTTCAGTCACTTTTAACTTCCATTTCCAAAATCCTCGAAAGGTTGGTCTACTCCCGAACACTAAATTTTCTTGTCAATAGCAAATTCTATGTGACTCTCAATATGGTTTTCGAAAGAATCATAGTACAACTCATGCTTTATTGGCTTTCATAGACAAAATAGCCCACGCAGTTGATAACGTTTCGCACACTATTGGGGTTTTTTCTAGATTTTTCAAAAGCCTTTGACACGATTAACCACGATATTTTAATTTACAAGTTACGTCACTATGGTGTACGTGGAGTGCCTCTAGACTGGTTCATAGACTATCTAACTAATAGAAAACAGTTTTTCAGTGTCAACGGTCATGATTCTCACTTGAAAATGGTTACCTTTCGCGTCCCGCAAGGTTCCCTACAGGGCCCGCTTTTGTTTATTTTATATATTAATGATCTCAGAAATTCTTCGCAGCTACTTTCACTCATTTGTTTTGCGGATGATACTAATTCATTTTTTACACATCGTGACCCTCATACTCTAGTTGACACTGTAAATAAAGAACTAGTGTCTGTTCAGTCCTGGATTTATGCAAACAAGTTATCACTAAATATAGATAAAACTCACTATATGCTTTTCAGTAATACATTAAATATTCTTCCTAATCATGTCAATTTTAATAATACCGAACTAAAACAAGTCGACTGCACTAAATTTCTGGGATTTTATATTGATAGTGATTTAACTTGGAACTTCCACATTACTTATTTGAGCAAGGTCCTTTCAAGAAATAGCGGTATACTTAACAGACTTAAACACTTCTTTCCCATTAAAATTTTATTATCAGTTTATTCTACTTTAACGACTCCATACCTCAACTATGGAATTCTCGCCTGGGCAGTGGGGTAACGCGTGTTGGAATTTAGTAAATATATTTTCTCGCATTCAAAAACGCGCTATTAGAAATGTTAATCATGTGTGATACCTGTCTCACACTAACAACCTGTTCCATGAAAACAAAATCCTAAAAGTATAAGACCTATTCTATTGCAACGTTGGTATATTCATGATTTATATACTTTCAAACGTAAACTGTAGGAACTGCCGTTAAAACTTGATGTCAATGTACAACTTTTACCTGCAAGCGTATTGGGTTTGTACCTAGGGGGCAAAACCCCATTTTGGGGGGTTTTGAGACACGGGCTGTTGTAAAAGGTTGTTGAGTATCAACTTGCTCGGGGGACTACCCTGCACAACTTCCAGGCGGACTACCTCGGAAAAACGCTGCTGAAAAAAAAATGGCCGCCATGTATTATTAGCATTGACAATTTTGAATATAACTTTTTAATAGAACCTTTAAATACCATGTAAGATGCATCAAATTGAAGAAAATTGAATTCCCTACAATATGCCAAATATGTGAATTTTTATCATTTTTCCCCAAAATATGAATTGCACTAAATTACATTTTTCTCCATATTTCAAAAACCCTTATGATTAATGACTTGTGATTTTTTTTTTTTAACTGCTCAAATATATGGTCAATACCCTGTGAAAATTACAGGTTCGCTGCTTTTCTGGCAAAGAAGTTACAGCGCTCTAAAGTTTTCACTGTGATACTGGCTGAAGAGTGAAAAATTGGTTGCTAAGGGCTGCCTTCTCCTTAGCAACGGTGACATTGTGAGGTGTAGAATCAAATATTTCACTATTAATTGCTATTGGCGTGCAGATCAATATTTTGATACCAAGTGTGATGTCAGATAATGTAGTTTGATCATATTTTATTCATAAATAACTCTTTATTATTGCTATGCTCATGTCCAGATGACGTAAAAGTGCCTTTCAAAGGATGTTGTAGGGAATTTAATTTTCCTCAATTTGATGCGTCATACATGATATTTAAAGTTTCTATTAAAAAGTTATTTTCAAAATTGTCAATGCTATTAATACATGGCGACCATTTTGAAAAAAAATTTAAAAATTCAGCAGCATATTTCCGAGGTAGTCCACCTGGAATATATGCAGGGTGGTCCCCTAAACAAATTGATACCCACCGACCTTTTACAACAGCCCGTGCCTCATAAACCTGCTTTGCCCCCTAGGTATTGGCTGTCGTGCTCTCGGAAATACGTCTGAAAATGTATAAATCATCCTTACTTTTTTTTTTTATATCCGAGAGTGCGACGGCTGACACAATCCGCTTGTTCATTTCGTTAGTTATATTTATGTATGTATATGTATGTACAGAATGATGTAGTCATTTTTTTTTAATTATCCGTATTTTTCATTTACCAGCTGAGCACCCATTTGTACATTTTGTCCACATTGTAAGAAAAGGAAAGAAAATATAAACAACGCCACAGCATTTTTTCTTTCCCTTTTTATTTTCTGATTTATTTGGATTGGTCATTATTCATATCCGTCCTCCATTCATTACCACAAATTATTTCACCGGGGCCTACAGCTTTACAAGCTTGCTTTCATGTAGGTCCCATCATATTTCTCTCAGTTAAATCGGTATCCTATATGTTATTTATGTATATATCGTTGATTGTAATTTCATCTCAAACAAAAACTTGTACTTTATTTTTGAAATGTAAATGTAACATGAGAAATATGAAAATAAATGAAATGAAGTATAGTCATTACCAGTTGATTTATTACGTTTCAGTTCTCTAATACAACTATTTTTGTATGACTACTCTTCGTATGTTTCGTCATTATTCCATCAAAATAAGCAATAACTGAAAAAGGGCCTACATGTATTTGTTAAATAAACGAAGAACTAAATGATTTCCATGTTTGCAGAATGAACGAAGTACAAATTTTGTCGTATATAGATCGATAGACCGTATCCATGCATAGACATTATCATGCAGCCTTATCCCTTACACAAATGAGACTATAATCCTAACAAAAATGTAGCAGGATTGGTCTTATGCTAGTTATGCCTCCTCAGTCCTCATTCGTTTGTTTTGTAGCCAGATGTGTATAGGCCTACGTTGATTTGGAAGGTAATCAGCCATGTCCGCTGTACGAGCACGACGCTATAGTTTTTATTTTTGTTTTTTTTTCAACGGGTTTTCGAGCTGTTATCAAATGAAAGCAATCCGGTCGCAAATTGAAATACGGTAATAGCAGGCTGATCACCGTCGGCTTTCTGAAAGGGAAAGTTCAACCTGATAATAAGTTGATTTTCATAAGCATTCAAACGAGATAAACAAATTAGTTAAAGTTTGATGAAAATCGAATAAGGAATAAGAAATTTGTGCATTATTTATCGAACTCAAAGTCGCGAACTTAAAGTCGCAACTTAGGAGGTTTACAATGTGAATCTTATTTGGTAACATTAAAAAATTCTATAAATTTCTGTTTTCGTGGTTGTTAATGAAGGAATAGATGTTTTTTCTTTCATAGATGGGTGTGTAAAACATAGGTTCAATGAAATATTTTGGGCACTAGTTTAATAAAATAATTATTTATAGAAAACTGAAAGTTATTAAGATTTTCGGTGCAGAAAAAATATGACAGAAATCCTCGAAAGGTACGTCACAGAGTTGCCAATTTGTGTTTGATCGATTACAAGTTTAAAGATACATAACTTTCTTATTCTCTATCGGATTTTCCACAAACTTTCACTGAGCTGTTTCCTTCATTTTCTCTGTTTTCAACTGCTACTACGATTGTATTCGCCTTTGATATATAGCTAAGCAATTATCGGCGAATATAAAACCTTTTCTTCGATCTTTCCTTCTTTCAGGGGTATATTTCCATATCCATATGGATGTATCATAAGAAATGAGGTTATGTTTTTTTTTTCTGATTTGGATTTCCGTCTCTGCAGCGTCCAAACAAGTGGCATATGTTATAGGAGAATTAAAAAAAAAAAAGGGGGGGGGGGGGTCATAAAAGAGTTCATTGAAGAAAGTTGTATCTACTTGGGTGGGGCACAACCGACCCTTTTTAAAACCCAAGTGGCATATATACTTGGGTCTGCCAAGAATGTGTCCCCTTTTTTTCATGGTCAGACAATTTTCGGAATAATTGTGCCCTTTTACGAAATTCTGGATCCGCCCCTGCATGGGCATAGCCTCAATTGGAACATTGCACTGTCTGTAGAAGATAATTGTAAGTCATCCTCTATCTAGATTCTATTTTGTATAGTCACGAACGACAATTCTAATAATAACGACCTATATGTTTGTCACTTCTCACTAACGGCCTAAAGCCAAATATTTTTTCTTGGCCCACAATCTGTTGTTCTATGAGCATGATGAAGGATCAGGAACAGGAGTGAAGGTCCACTTCCATTCCACCAACGCAGTTCATTTCACACCGATCGGTAGACCCAAGTTTGAGAGGTTTGACAGAGTTGTTTGTTATCACCAATCCTGACTCAAACAGCCCTTCAACATGGATGGAATGTCATACTATAAATGGAATCGATTTTGCATTCTCCTTTTTCTAACCGTCCTATTGAAGGTGAGTAGACCTACATTTTTCTATTTGATTGATTGAATTTTCCGTTTAGTAGTTTATATCTTAAGCTTGAATAATTCATTTTATATACATGTACCTTATATCACAAGAAGAAGAAGAAGAAGAAGAAGAAGAAGAAGAAGAAGAAGAAGAAGAAGAAGAAGAAGAAGAAGAAGAAGAAGAAGAAGAAGAAGAAGAAGAAGAAGAAGAAGAAGAAGAAGAAGAAGAAGAAGAAGAAGAAGAAGAAGAAGAAGAAGAAGAAGAAGAAGAAGAAGAAGAAGAATAACTTGAAGAAGAAAACTGATTTGAATAAAATAATAATGATGATGACGATGCAGGAGAAGAAGAAAGAAATAGAAGACGACAACGGAGAGAAGGAGGAGGAAGCATGGGCCGCGGAACCAGGGAGGGGGGCTGCAGCCCCTCCCCCCCCCCCACCACTTTTTTTTTAGTAGACACGTTTCATGAAACCTTGGGAAAAAGGTTCGTAAATTGTCATTAATGAGTGAAATCAAATCAGCCCCCCCCCCACACACACACACACTTTCAAAAACGCTCCGCGGCCCCCGGGAAGAAGGAGAAACAACTAAGATAAATGTTGGATGTCTTGGATTTCCCTGTGATAAATCCAGTTATTTAGCTCCTTTCTATCATGTTATTCATGCATAGGCTGTATATATGCATGATCTCCAGCGTGACTATAATTTATCCGAGTTTTTGAAATTTTGATTTTGCATTATATGTTTCACATGAAGGCAGATGAGGTGAATAAAGAACAAAAATATTAAAATGTCGCAACAACAATGAAATTGATCAATTATGATCAGTGGCGGATCCAGGAATTCGGAATCGGGAGGGGGCGCCAGCGGCGAGGGAGCGGAGGGTGTAGGAGGTGGGTACTCCCCTCCCACGGTAGAAATCACAAAGCAGAAACATTAAAGGGGGCGCGCACTCTTGGCGCCCCTGCCTAGATCCGCCACTGAATTGATAATAGTCATTGCGCAGGGCTTTAGACCGAAAGTCCTTGAGGACGAAGGTCTAGAAGGTCGTCGACCTTCGGCTCTCTGGTAAACGCACGGCCTTGATTGTCTCCTTGCATTGTTTCTTATTCTATCAAAATATGTGATAACCATTGACATAGATAGATGGTTATCACACCATCCCAGAAAGGAAAAGGGAAGTGATTTAAATGGTCTAAATGTATTTTCTTAAACGAGCGTCTTGTTCCTATATATCCTGTCTGTGTTTGCAGTGTGCCATATTTCTCTACTATTAAAAAACAAACCCCAAAACAAAACAAAAAACACCTGCCCACCATTATATGTTTTCGATTTACTTGGGTAAGTTTGCCCAGTTCAGACAATATAATCCAATTATGACAACTGTCATAACTTTTTTTTGACAATCAGAACAAAAGCTGTTCCCAGAGTTTATCTTAAGTTGTAGTCTTCACTGTTATTTTTTTCCTTTCAACTCAAACGTTAATGCTCTTTATTTTGCTTGTAATAATCGAAAATGTTTCTGCACTTAGTTTTGTTGTCAATTATTTTGTATATTGTTAATTGCACAATAATTACTCTTATATACTTTGAAAAATGAAAATTAAATGAAATAAAATCTAAATCTAAAATCTGAAATCGAAGTTGGATGATTCACATCATATGGGGCTATCAAAACACACGCAACTGACTCCTTCAATGAAGTCATTAACATTTACACATCTGTTGATATACATCCCTGGAAAAATTATGAGACCAGGGGGTGTTTCATAAAGTTGTTCGTAAAGTTACGCATTACTTTACGAATGACTTAAATATGACAAGCCAAATGGGATGCTCAATCATTTTTAACTGCATCAACTTAAGTTGAACTGTGCAGATGTAGATCATTAACAATCTTATTATAACAAAAAATTTTAATGCAAAGTATATTTTTTGCCATAATTTGATTGAGGTTATTGGAAATACAGTCACGCTTTGTTAAAACATCAGGAAAATTTTTGAGCATCCTATCTGGCAATTCATATTCAAGTCGTTCGTAAAGTCATGCGTAACTTTACGAACAGCTTTATGAAACACCCACCAGATCCTTATAAAGGGCTATATGGGAGGTGTTGGCTACATCAGTAAAGGGTGTTTGAAAACAATTTCGGGTAGCAAACTCGTGATGAATGGATGGCTACTCCCCCGAAAAAAATACTACCTAAAGTAATTAACCCCTCCGGCAGTTAACTTCTGAGTAATTAACCCTAGGACAATTTACCCCGGGACAATTATCCCTATGAGGACAAATACAGCAAAGGACACCCTAAAGGACAGATACTTTAAAACCACTTACAGAATGTAAATGTCCTAAGGGGTAATTGTCTTGGGGATATTTTCCAGGGGTAGGGGCTTTGGAATAAATGCCCTGGCAGTAGTGGTCTGGGGATAATCGGGCGTATACCTAATCATCTGGATATAAAGCCATGTTCACTCTTGTTCTTCGCGAAAGCTTGCGACATTTGACATGTTTGATGGTAGCTGTCTATATAGTGTCAAGGTGTTGCATTTTTTCTCATGGTTTGCGCAAAAGTTCCCGGATGACCGTGCAATTTTAAAACAATATCTCATGGTTTGTGTAAAAGTACCCGGATGACCGTGCAATATTATACTATTAATACATGGTTAGGAGTGCGTTAGTGCGATCTGGCAACACAAAGGTTTTTATCGTGGTGTACTAACGCACGAGGCGTAGCCGAGTGTGTTAGACACCACGATAAAAACCTGCGTGCTGCCGGATCGCACTAACGCACGAACTCACAACCATGTAATAATAGTTTTATAAAACGGGTCTACAATCTTAGTGTTTTCTTACAATCTTAGTGTTCGATCCGGATTAGCCATGCGTTAGTCCCCTCGCCGTGCGTAAGTACTTTTTTTTGCACGGTCACGTGGTGTTATTTGACCAATCAGGATGGCTACATTCTTGAACCCATTTTATAATATACTATTAATACATGGTTGGGAGTGCGTTAGTGCGATCTGGCAACACAAAGGTTTTTATCGTGGTGTACTAACGCACGAGGCGTAGCCGAGTGTGTTAGACACCACAATAAAAACCTGCGTGTTGCTGGATCGCACTAATGCACGACCTCACAACCATGTATTAAAAGTTTTATAAAACGGGTCTACAATCTTAGTGTTTTCTTACAATCTTAGTGTTTGATCCGGATTAGCCGTGCGTTAGTCCCCTCGCCGTGCGTTATCACTTTTTTTTTGCACAGTCACGTGGTGTTATTTGACCAATCAGGATGGCTACATTCTTGAACCCGTTTTATAATATACTATTAATACATGGTTTGGGGTGCGCGTGACGCGTAAAAAAGTGAATACGCGCTTAAATACACAAAGGTTAAGACAATGGATGTATGCGCGCAGCTCTTGCAAGATGCTTGGGTAAGAACAAAAATGTTTTTCTACCTGTGTTTTATGTCGAAGTCAATACAAAAACATAAGGACATGTAATGGTGAAAATTGAGGAACTAGGTATCATACAATTAATAATAATAATATTGAATGGCTTTTCTTTCGTGGGACACAAGGATATATCGTACTCGCTTTGAAAATAATTCACTCGTCGTGCCGACTCGTGAAATATGCTCATATATAGCTCGTGCGATATGTATCCTTGTATCCCACTCAAGGCCATTCAATATTATATAAATATTTGCGCACAGCTCTCTGCGTTCGCGTAAAGTTGAAAAAGACATCTGCGCAGGCACCAATGATAATTGTTTATTCCGCACAATTTCAATTTTTTTACGACAGTTAACATCGAAATACTTAAGATAAAAGTTACAACAATTTTCAGAATACCACCCTAGGGCTGTAAATTGGAGGCAAGTTTTCAGGCTTGAGTGGAAGGACCTATGGGAAGGACACTAAACCACTGCGTTCACGCTGAATGAAAGGGGCAAGCTAATAATAATAATAATAGTAATAATAATAATAATAATAATAATAATAATAATAATAATAATAATAATAACAATAATAATAATAATAATAATGATAATAATAATAATAATAATAATGATAATGATAATGATAATAATAATAATTATAACTATATAAACAAATATACAAAAACAGATAACCCTAGAAGTCCGGTTCCTGTTTTATCTACCAACTGACCATTAGGTTATGGACAAAGCAATAATGATGATGGTAATGATAATATAAATAATAATAAAAATTTGCCTGCTTGGGACAGCCAATATCCTGCGAAAGGTCATGGACTTTGGAAAATTATTCCGAATATGACGAGGACTTGTTGAAACCAAAACAAAACTGAGTAACCCTAGACTTATAGATGATGACAGGTTACTTTTTTATTTACCAACTGAACTTTAGGGTGTGGAAAAAAAAAATCGGTAATATGATGACGAAAACAACAACAACAACAATATTAATAATAATAATAATAATAATAATAATAATAATAATAATAATAATAACAAAAATAATAATAATAATAATAGTATTGATTATACTTCAAATGATGGTTATGAGGATGATGATGATAATGTTGACAATACTACTTCTACTACTACTAATACTATTACTGTTACTACTACTACTACTAATAATAATGATACATAAATATAAATCTGTATGATCATTATGTGTCGTTTTTCATTAGATTGTCCCTCGATGTGATAGTGGTGTGATCGTATTGTTACACCTGGATCAGTTTATCAACCCAGGCAACAGGTTGTGGGATGGACGCTGCTGTAATGCACAACGCGGGCAATGTGGACCTTGTTACTATGTTTTCCAGGCCTGCGTTTCTAGCCAATCAAGGTATATCTTTTACAAGGCTACTGACAATCGATTCAGGGAAATTTCCCTGACAGTCGATTTATAACGGCTACAGACAACCAGGGTATAATATTTAAAGAGCTACTGACAATCAAGGTATAAAGTTAGTGCTATTGACAAGGTATAACGTGTAAATGGATACTGACGACCAAGGTATAATGTTTAAAGGGCTAACGACCATCAAGTCATAATGTTTAAAGGCTACTGACAATCAAGGTGTATCATCAATATAATATTATAACGTTTAAAGTTAGAATGTATAAAATCAACCTCAAAAGGCTTTCTCTGGCCTTCTGTTCATTAATGATCAAGAAGTATGAAGAAAATTAAGGAAAACATAAGACCCCCTCGCGCGGAATCCAACTTCGAGTTCGGTTCCGTGCAGGCCCTTAATCTATGCGAGTGCGTACGGGTGCGTCGACTATTCTCCTCGCAAGTCGCTTTATTGTTTATTTGGAGTGTATTTCAACTTGCAATATATATTCATAGAATTAACATTTGAAGCTCATACCCTGAATATAGTATAGCGACCAAGAACCCCTAACATACAGATCAAAATATTTTTTTGTTGTTGATTGACAGACTTGGTATGAATTTTAAAGAGCTTCTGAAGTGGTATAACGTTTAAAGGGCTAACGACAATAAAGTTATAACTTTAAGGGCAATTCCGTGCAGAGTGTCCCGTACGACATTACACATTGTCCCTATTATTTCATCAATAAAATGAAAAATCACTTGATATATGCTTTACCAGAAAGAAACATTATTTTATTGGTTATATCAAGAGATTCTTCATTTATGGATGAAATATATGGATAAAAGACCTATGTCATACGGGACACATTCCAATGAATTATTGCCCTTAATCATTTTAATGGGCTAAGTAATGGCAATAAATATATATCGTTCACAAAGCTACTGACTGGTATAAAGTTTACAGAGCTACTGACAATGTATGACTTTAAAAGGGCTATACTAAGATGCTTCATGATTAACTTTTTATTCCCATTTTGAAAGGAATACTTCAACCTGTTTGCCATGAAAGGCACTGTTGGTGCACACACGAATAATGATTATATAACTTCCATGAGCACGAATCTAGTACGCGTATTCGTCTCAGCATGCTCAGTGGGTTCCGCAGTTTGGTACAAATAATCTCTACAACCTCGTCTTGTAAAACATGCATGTGTTTAATATCCCGCGATATTTTTTTCGTTACTCTTTTCTTCGTATTGCAATGTACCTCATGACTATTTTCATCTATCGTTATTCGACTTCACCTTTCTATTGATTTTCATCAATGTAGTTTCCGCTACACTCAGTTGGGAGAGCCTTATTGTGACTACGGGCAATGGTACACTGGAATGATCGAACAACACACCGATTCCTTTCCTCTACCATCAAGATTTCCGAGCGGTGTTCCGAATCCATTAAAAATCCCCGTGCCGTATTGGGAGGTAATGTGGCTAGTTAACCCTAGGAATTTATGGACATGTAGAAAGTGTCCAGGCGATAACACCCGTACTATTATTCCCTGCATATAAACTCCGGACATCTAACCCCTAGGACAATTGCCTCCGGATAATTATCCCGAATATGACATTTACCCAAGCCCCCGGAAAACGACCCTCCAGATAACTATAAACCGCACAAACCCGCCATGTGGACAACTACCCTTTCGAGCGATGATTCTCTTTGTTACCTCATCCCCTTGAAGGAGGCATTTGTCTGGGGGGGGGGGGGGGGTCCTGGGCATAGGTTCATTTTCTGGCGGTACTTATACAGGGTTAGTTGAGGGGTATCGAGGGGGTAGCAGTCCTCGAACCGTATAGGAACTCGGCTACTCTCGGGCTGCTCCTAAATCTTCCCTTACCTGGCGAGGACGGAGTTTTTCATTCGATTCTCATTGTCGGATAAAGACAATTACTATATCTTTATAGGATTTTGTAGATTTTTATTGATGTTCAGTTGTTCATGACAATAAATAAAATCAATTCAATTCAGTGGAGAAAAGTGGACATGTAACCGTTTAAACCAAATAATTATATAACAAAGTGATGAATGTATATAGATGTCCTTCAATGTTTTTCTCACGTTCAGGGGACAGTTCGAGTCACGATTAATGTGAGGGACATCGGTCTGTGGGGATACGACAATGACCTCGTAATAGCGTACACCTTAAACCTGCCTGACTGGCACCCAGGAAGAACGGAACACGACAGTATTTGGTACAAATTGTCCCCTGTCAGTTATGGTATTAGGTGAGTCTTATTCAGTGGCTGAGCGTGGGACCACTTGGGGGGGGGGGGGGGGGAGTGTGACGGTGATCTTACTAGCTAGGTCGTCGAGAGATCTTTGCAGTGCATTCATGAGTGCGATTTATTGTGTCATCTTCATTTTGCGTTCCTCCCTTTCTTTTTCTCCCCACCTCTCGCTACTACCCCTTTCTTCACCTCCTGACAGACATGCCGAAAAATTGTGTGATTTACCGAAAAATAAAGTTATACTTTTCAGTACCAAAAGTGTGGAAATTTTGGAAATCCCCATACGCTTCGCTCTCTCGAACAAAAGTGTCTTTTCATCATTTAAAAAAAAAAATGGCCTATTTGGATAACATTTCCTTTTACTTTAGAGTTGTCGAAGAGTCGACAGAATTATTGAGATAATAATAAGTAATAATAAACCGTTGTTGTATAGCACATATATGTATCACGTTATGATAAAACGTCCCAATGAGCTTCTAATTAAGGGTTTGGATATTATGACCCTGGCTTTAGCTCCGGCAGCTGTAATCAGCGCACAGTGCATTTCAAGGAATAAATCCTGCCAGGTACCCACTTAACACCTCGGTGGAGAGTGGCAAACGTGGATTAAGGCCTTGCCAAATAACGCTAGTGCCGGGCTGAGATTCGATCCCTCAACCATGTCAACCCTTGGATTGAGAGTCAAGTGAATGTACATAATCGTGCTGTAATAGAAAAAAAACAACAACAACAGCTAACGAATTTAATCAATTGCCTTTGATTCTAGATTGGATGTTCAGTATGCAGTTCATTGTCAACCGAACTATTATGGCAGATCCTGCAGTGTCTACTGCCAACCTCCTACTTACTTTGACCGGTACACTTGTGATATCACAACGGGTCAAAAGATATGTAATAGAGGTTACACTGGATTTGACTGCATGCGAAAGGTTTGTTTACTTCTTTCACTGGACCATCCACAACCCCCCCCCCCCCCCCATTTCAAATATCAATTCTCACTTTAATACCTGCCTGCTGCAAACAAATAATTATGTTTTGTCTGTTTCGCTGTTGATGTTTTTTCACGATGCACATGTATTTAGTAGCTTAGATTTGTATTCATTATTTGGTTGAAAGATGAAATATCAATTTTACTTGTTTATAAAGCTTTCTTATATATTCTTGTTGTAAGTATTGACAAGTATTGATAGGTCAATTCAGCCTTTGTTATCCCCTCCCTCCACACACTCACACACACACGCACACACCACACACACACACACACACACACACGCACACACACACACGCACGCACACACACTATACATTTCGAATTTATGTTGCTCCTCTATATTTTTTTCAATTTTGGTGTTATATATTTCCTGCTATTGTTTTTTATCTTGAATGTTACAAAAATAAACTGTACTGATTCCACCTTTACTGACTGCACAATTTCCCGAATATCTTGTCATTGATTTGCTGATTCCTGTCAATGTGTTATGAAGCTACAACTATTTTTTTTTTTTCATTTTTTATGATAAATGTAACACCAGGGTTTATTTAACGACGGATGGAGGCTGAGTCCAAATATCTTTCAAGTGTATGTACCCACAAAATAGAAATGCCCACCCTTACTACTTTTTGCTGTCCTTATATTCCCGGGGACGGGCACTCGTTTTTCCGAAGGTTCATAATTCCGAAACACAAATGGATTCAAAATTCCGAAGATTTGTTATTCCGAAGGTTCGTTTAATATCCGAAAGTTCATAATTCGGAAAATGAAATAGGGTTCATCATTCCGAAAGAGTTCATTATTCCGAAGGTTCGTAATTCCCCCAAATAATGTAGGGTTTATTACATTTTCGGAATTATGAACCTTTGGAAAACGACATGTAACCATATTCCCAAATCCTTTATGTCTCGATAAATTATCTCATAAATATCATTCTTAAACCCCATCTCCTTTGTCTCACATCACCTCACTCGACAGCTCCATGTCTCTTTCTTTCTCTCCATCCAATTTTCTCACCAGCACTGTTTCTCAATGATGCACGACTATTGTGCATGTTTCACAATACTTTAATCGTAGTATTTACCTTCGCAATGGAATTTTTTAGTAGATAGAACAAATATTTTAAAAGTGCTCTCGGAATCGCTCCTAACTGAAGAGTTAGCCAAAAACATTGCAAGATTTGCTTTCCAAGGTTTCCTCCACAATACAGCTGGCATTCATTTAGTTACTACCGAGATCACTTTCATTTGCAAATTGTGTTCTTTCAAGCCAGCATATAGATCAGCAATTCCATTAGTTTGGATAAGGTTTGATAAGGTTTAATGGAAGCCAATTTGACGATTGGGGGGGGGGGGGGGGGGGGAGGGGAACTACATGTATATACCTGCCATTGATCTTCGAATTTGGATTCTGTGAATTGTGGATTAATATCAATAATTGCCAAGTTTTGTTTGTTTTTCCTCTCCAGGTTTTGCCGACAATTCCATTCACATCACGGAGGACAACGACAAAGCGGCCAGGGCCTCCTGAAACATGGAATACGACGCTGGCCTCAACATATAGCTCAGCAGCATCTTCTTCCTCATCAACTACCACAACAACTAATGCCACAACGGACATGCCCATCTCCAAACAGCACACAAGCACCTCCACAACGCACACGTTCATCTCTACAGACAATCCCACCTCTACAACGGACAGTCCCACCTTTACAACGGACACTCCCACCTCTACAACGGACAGTCCCATCTTTACAACGGACATTACCACCTTTACAACCGACACTCCCACCTCTACAACGGACACTCCCACCTCTACAACGGACAGTTCCATCTTTACAACGGACATTACCACCTTTACAACAGACACTCCCAACTCTCCAATGGACACTCCCGCCTTTACGACAGGCATTCCCATCTCTACAACGGACACTCCCTCCTTTAAAACAGACATTCCCACCTCTACAGCGGACAGTCCCACCTTCACAACGGACACTCTCATTTTTACAACAGACACTCCCTCCTCTACAAAGGACAGCCCCACCTCCACAACGGACAGTCCCACATTTACGACGGACATTACCACCTTTAGAACAGACGCTCCCACCTCTACAACGGACACTCCTACCTCTTCAACGGACAGTCCTACCTTTACCACGGGCATTACCACCTTTACAACAGACACTCCCACCTCTACAACAGACATTCCCATCTCTACAACGGACAGTATCACCTTTACAACGGACACTCATATCTTTACAACAGACACTCCCACCTCTACAACGGACATTATGACCTTTATAGTAACGGACACACACATATTTACAACAGACACTCCCACCCCAACAACGGACACATCCATCTCTACAACTGACAGTCCCATCTTTACAACAGACACTCCCATTTTTACAACAGACACTCTCCCCTCCACAATGGACACTTCTACCTTTACAACAGACACTCCCACCTCTATAATGGACTTTCCCACCTCTACAACGGAATTTCCCACCTTTACAACTGACACCCCCACCATTACAACGGACACTCCCACCTCAACAGCGGACACGTCCGCCTCTACAACAGACACTCCCATCTCTACAACGGACTCCCCCACCTTTACAACAGACTATCCCACCTCTACAACGGACGTTCCCATCTCTACAGTCCACACTCCCACCTCTCCAACGGACACTCCCGCCTTTACCACAGGCATTCCCACCTCTACAGCGGACACTCCCACCTCTAAAAAGGACAATCCCATCTCTAAAGAAGTTTCCACTCATTTGTCATGTGTCACCATACAATCACCACACAGTCACGGTAGCGAATCTACCACTCACCTGTCATGTGTCAGCATACAATCACCCAACAATCACCAGAGAGTATCTACCACTCATTTGTCATGTGTCACCATACAATCACCACACGGTAAAAACAGCGAATCAACCACTCATCTGTCATGCATCACCATACAATAGCAATAAAATCTTACTCACCATGGGCCGCGGAGCCGGGGAGGGGGGCTGCAGCCCCCGCCCCCCACACTTTTTTGAGTAGACACGTTAAAAAAAAAAAGGCTCGAAAAAAAAAGGCTTGAAAATTGTCATTAATGAGTGAAATTAGATCAGCCCCCCCCCTTCAAAAACGCTCCGCGGCCCCTGCTCACCATACAGAATCTACCACTCATCTATCACTGTATCAATATATACAATCACCTTACGTTATATGACAAACATTCTACTTGCCTGACAGCATTTATCGTAATGCCAGGATGGAAGAAACACTCTTTGTGTTTCGACCTATTTGTTTAAAGAATGTGTGATTGAGGTTTGGTTACGATGTACCGCAGGTATTATTTCGTATTCAGTCAGAGTGATGGTTGAAGGACGCTATTAAATGATTACGATATATTTTTTGTTTACTGTTATTGATTGATCAGTTGATTACAACCATATATAGGAACAAGGAATATAGACATGTTTTCTACATACAAAAATGATCTAAATAAATTTTTGTAGGAAGGATTCATAATAGAGTAGATGCTGCGATGTGCCGCCGGTAGCCGGTGTGCGGCTGGTCCATCGATCGTTGCATTGCAAAATCACTTTAAAATAAATAATATAGATAAAATCATAATATACCACATAATCACATACACTGGGTACATTACCAAAGTCAAAGAAAAACAGCAGTGGCCATGAAAAAAGTGTCCATAAATATCACATTTTGAGCGATACAATTGGCGTTACCATAAAGAAAAATTGAAAATTTTGATAGTGTTTTGAAAAATAAGGTGAATTTAAAGAAATTTTCAAATTCAGATAGGGATTTTTCATGTGTCGCAAGTGTCCGATCGCTATAGTTGCGGTCGTCGTTATTCAACACCGGCGAAAGCTCCTTGCGAATGGCGATGACAGTGTCAGATATCGCTGCACCAGTTTGCGGCCGGATCGCACGCGGGGAGCTCTGGCGTGGGACTCTGGCTTGGGCCGATGGGATTTTGCTCACCTCGCGCACACATGATGCGTACATAGGGCCGCAAACCGGTGCAGGTATGCCGCAAACTGGCTCCAAAACAGGGGAAATGAAAAAATAATAATTACCATGGCAACTCTTTATTTTTTCCGGATTATATTTTTCCTCAAAAACAGTAACAATATGAACTTCCATTATTTGGGTAAAAAGTGAAAATAATTCTGGAAGAAATAGTTCTAAAATTGGATTTTGTCTTATTGTCTGTAGACCACAGCATCTACTCTATAGAAGCATTTTTATGTGTGTATGCAATTAAAGGCCAAGTCCACACTAATATCAAGTTGATTTGAATAAATAGAGTAAAACTGATTAAGAATAACAGTGAAAATTTTATTGAAATCGGATGTAAAATAAGAAAGTTATGGCATTTCGAAGTTTTGCATTATTTCTTGAAACAGTGATATGCATAACCTGGGCAGTATGCAAATGAGTGAACCGATGATGTCACACACTCACTTTTCCTTATGTATTTTATCATAATGTAATATCATATATTTCAATTTTTTGCTTTAATAATGTAAAACATGGTTTGACTCCTTATGGAACATGTAAAATCATCATTATTGTAAGTTATTTTGATACAAGGGAGAGATTCTTAATTATCATATCCATAAAAATTGAAATATTTGAAATTTCATATAATAGAATACATAAGGAAAAGTGAGTGTGTGACATCATCGGTTCACTCATTTGCATACCGCCCATGTTATGCATATCACTGTTTCATGAAATAATGCAAAACTTCAAAATGCCATAACTTTCTTATTTTACATCCGATTTCAGTGAAATTTTCACTGTTATGCTTGTTTAATTTTACTTTATTTATTCAAATCAACTTGATATTAGCGTGGACTTGGCCTTTAATCCCAAATTTCCACTTCAGCTTGCGCTTAGTTTCTGTTTTAAAAGAGCAAATATATTTCAACTTCTCTTGAATTATTGTTCACGCAATATTTCTTCATTCATTTGTTTTTGTAATATGTGGGATTCATGTGTTTGTCTGGTATGCATAAAATGTATTTGGTTATTTGGTCTTTTTTCAAGGCATTGAATAGCATAAGTCTATATTTTGTATCAAATACATTACAAAAGTTAGCTCATTTGATCGTCGTATAGTATTTTATATATCGATTTTTATACTATTGATAAGCTGTATTATCATTCTATGTATTACCAACCAAAATAGATAGTCGTTATTTACCCGAATATATAATTACTACAGCAAGCAAACATGCATTTCCTGCAACGCAAATTCCTTTATTTGAAATAAAAACAAGTGTATTAAACATGTTAAATATCAAAAATTTTAAACATAATTATTTGTGTGAGTTTTTACTATCGGATGGTACGGCAGCTACACATATTATGCTCTGGGTTCCAAGAGGAGTACGGGTGAGTGCTTGTATTTCCTTTTCCTTCCATTTGACAGAGGTTTTAACGAACGAAAACTGGTATCATGCATCTTTTATTCCTTTAGAATCTAAAAAGCAGAATCTAATTGAAGGTTGAACAGTAAGAACTGAATATTTTACATCCGTTCAATCCGATATTTTTAATGTTCCCATTATTTATTCCTTTCTAAATTTAGGGAGTCGGATGATTAGGAGAAATGAAGCAGCTTGCTTAAGATTGGGGGGGGGGGGCATATTTGAGAAGATAATAGTCATTGGAGAGATCATTGGGGTTTTTTTTTTTGTTTTTTTGTTTTTTGTTTAATAATAATAATAATAATAGTGGCTACTTGTATAGCGCACAGGTCCACCTTTCGGTGCTCATGGCGCTTAGAGAAAAATACATACAGAATTCTCCTAGACATAGTAAATTCAAATATTGCAATAATTACAACGAAGAGAACAAATACGTTTTCAGTTGTGATTTAAATGTTTCTGTTGATGATGATACTGACTTACTTGTATATTTATATAACAATATTTATATTTTCGTTTATCTAGCATAAAACAAGACACATCGATCAATTAACCACATGTAACTTAAAATGAAACACATGCAGTACCTTGTTTAAAAATTTATAGAATCTATTTTTTAAAATCTTTATTATTTTTTCTTAAATCTAAATCACAAAGACATTAAATTTATCATAATATCAGACGGTAACTTCGGAGGCACTCAGTTTTGGAAAGGCTTTAGCAACCAACCATATTATCCATTAAATTTAACACTAGGCATCAAGGTATTGAGAAAGAGAAATAGTGAGTGATTATCTTTTTTAAAGTCAAATAAATTTAGGGCTTCATATATTTTGTAGGTATCAGATCGGCATTAGATAAGACAGTGTTGAAACGCTCTTTGTAAAAAGATCAGGGAAGGTTTGGCACTTAACAACAAAACAAACAAAAAACAAAAAACAAAACAAAAAAAACCCCCCCCCAAAAAAACCAAAAAAAACTGGCGGGTGTCTCTTCCTGAATCAGGGACCGCGGAGCATGTTTCAAACTGGGGGTAGGGGTGGCTTAGCATGCGAACTAACATATCATTTTATACTGCATAATATGAGCATTATAAAACGTGTCTACTATGATCTCCCTATTATTGTACCTTACAGATAGGCCAAACATTAAAAAAATATCTTATCGTATACGTTTTAGAACATTGATAGCTTTCTTTCATCATAACGAATAAGAGCAGTATATCATTGGAGATTGTCTGTTCCGATCTATTTCATGAATTATTTGAAGAAAAATCATAACAAAATAAATGTTATCAGCTTTCAATTTTCTTCCCTAGAAATACAAACATATTGATTTGAGATATTTCCGAAACATTTCATAACATCTATTCTTTCATTATTATTCGTATGTTTATTCATTATCCTAATAGATATGGATGAAGTGATTGACTGATTGATTTATCAATAAGAAATGAATACAATCAAATTAATACAATCAAACATTTGTCAATAAAACGTATTTTCCACAAGAAGTTGGCTTGAATATATTTGCTAAATTTTCAGTTTTAAACTAAATATTAATCTATATGCTTCCTGCAACAAAGTACCCTGGGAAACTTATATAAATACAGATGATGATTAGCCATTTGCAGGTTCACTACAGCATCAAAAGTTCTCAAGACTCGGTGAAGAGATGTTCGAATATTTTCTCAAACCTATTTCAAACCCTTTGTGTCTTCTAGACAAAGGTGTTGATGATGAAGTCTAAGCAGCATGTAGTTGTTTATTGTAAAAGTACAGATCTTTTCTAAAAACAAATACACCTTCAAAACATACAGATACGAATCATAGCAAAATAAATCATCTCTCTTAATTTATAAGTGTGTTAATATATGAGTTTCTACCATGGTAAAGATTTCTTTTTCATTTCGTCTTACAACTTGCAGTTCATTACATAACAGACGAAAATATTTACACTGCAGATATGATAATATATATCTAGAATATGTGTTTCAATACATTTTCAAAGTGAAAGTAAAATAATTAAATCTTGACACGACCTGCTAAACTCTTAGATTACCGTGACTTGTAAATTAAACCAAACACAAGAAAGCAATGTCTGCAATATATTAATTATATGCCTATTAATAACTACTTCTATAAATTTAGGAGAAATTGCACAGTCTGAATATATGAATGTTAATTTTCTATTATTGTCATTTCTAATGGTCTACAGCGAAGGCTAAAATCACCGTCTTTTTGAATATTTGTAATTTTTAGACATGCTATTAATTTTTTGTATCTAAAATAATTTCTTTTCCAGGGTTAATACAGACAATAAATGTAAGAGCAACTATAATTCTAGATAGATTATATCGTTGCAATTTCAAGGCTTGATTTACTAAACCATACCCTGTCCGGAATCTATAGCTCCTCGTCTCAACAAGCTGATATTCAGATGTATGTGCTTCGGGTACGAAGTACAAGTAGAATTTTATAATATACAGAGATGACTTAATAAATACTTGTTCTCTTTTGGTAAATACCTTTCATATAATGCCTTTTATCTAAGTTTAATAATGTAAATTGCCATCACCTTTCCCATTTCATAAAAGGAATACTGGAATAAACAATAATATTTTCCTTATTTATGGTATGTCAAAACTTTCTTACGCATTTCGGGTATAAAAGTCTATATTATAACATGCATTTGGGTCATTTGGATGTGCAAAGTGTACTGCCAAAGCTATACATATATCAGTATAACATATACCGATGATAATGATTGTACATGAAAGACATTGTAGTACTGATTTATATAGCATGCTAAATCTACGAAAGTAAAATAGTAATTATTATACATGTGCTGGTCATTTTACACCAGTCATGTAGGCTAACTGGGTACCCATTTGGGAGAGGAAAACCATGCAAATACAACACAGGTATAGTTCGATATTTTAAGAGGTAACAACAAAGATATCGATTCTGATTGGCTAACAATTTGTAAAAGTATGTTCTAACAAATCGCAAAACTTTTAAATAGTCAATCAAGAAGATATTTCCCCAGTTGACATTTCATGGTTTTATTCAACGATGTAGGTGATTTATTGGAGGACTTACAGCAGTCGCAGCTCTTTATAATTAAAGGGGAATGAACCTCAAAATATAACTGTGCTTGTATTCAAAGATGTAATCTATTCCTTCTTGTTGTCCTACGTAGTTTTGCATTAAAATATACAAGATGGGTATAAATCAAGATTTTCTAAACAAAATTTATCGTCTGCTAGCGATACCTGGGGGCTACCATTTTCTTGATGTGTACATAAAGATGTTTTTAATCCGAATGCAAAATTGTCTTTCTTCCTGATAA
Organism: Heliocidaris tuberculata; assembly: GCA_025618425.1. Lineage (NCBI taxonomy): Eukaryota > Metazoa > Echinodermata > Echinoidea > Camarodonta > Echinometridae > Heliocidaris > Heliocidaris tuberculata. The sequence goes on along the minus strand of CM046835.1, from coordinate 36,048,992 downwards.
AAAAAATCCCATTTGAGATTCAAAATATTTAACAGATATATACATATATTCTAAAAACGAAAATGTGTCTTATATTTCTTTAAAATTACCATTTTACTAAATACAAATCTATTTTCTTGATACTATGACGTACGACGGAGCAAATTAATTCAAATTTATGGATGATAACTTTCCCGAACGTCAATAGTGACAAACTACATTCACCTGCTTTGAGATAATGGACTTCAATAGTCAGAATGCGCCTTGTATGAATTGTGTTCTGCTCTGCCAGGCAAGCCCAAGAAATCGATTTCTATTTAGCAAAACCAGAGAATTTTAAATGAAATCTATAAATTTCAAATTTTAGAATACATGTATAGACTTGTTATATATTTTCCATCATATATGGGGATTTTTTGTAATGAAGAGAAGCAATTTAGCTCTAGGATTAAAAATATCTTCCTGACCGGAACGGTTTCCAGTGGTTCATGTACAACTCCATATCATCAAGAAAATGGCATCCCCCATGTAAAGTGTTAGCAGATGATACCGTGTGCTAGAATGTCTTGATTTAAACCCTTTTCTGATATTTTATTTCTATAGAGATACAGGCCAATGATTAAGAATATATTACACCTTTGAACATAAGTACATTTATATTCTGGGGTTAATTCTCCTTTAAAACATCGAGTTGAGAGACTGTTTATTATCGACGAGCAGACACTGGATAGTTCTGCATCCTTTTCTCTCGGGATATCCGACATGCGAAGCAACAGAGGATCACACCGATCAACATGAAGGTGAGCGCCAGAAATCCGATCACACTGAAGGCTGTAAAGTAAACGAGGACAGGCCGATATCAAGAATGTATTTGAATTCATTGTACACTGAAAATACAAAAACAAGTTGCGAAGCATACATGTGGATATATGTGATTATATGCTCGAGAGTCTTTCACAATCTATGACCAGTTCATGTGAAATTCTGACCACTCTGCAGTAAACATGGTAACAGGTGATCATAATTAGACAATATTTCAGGCCTTGTTTATAAAATAAAACTAGCCATTGCTCAAACAAATGCATTTTATTGTGTGCGATGAAGCACGGTAATATGGGGAACTTGAACAATAGTATGTAGGCCTACTCTGAGCTATCACTAGCTACTAGAGATTCATTTTTGCATCCCCGTACAATGATTTTCAGAGAGTGGTTTGATCATACATACTGCTGTTATATAATGACAAAACGGTTTATATTTACTTAAAATGTTTTTATTACTGTAATCGCAGTCAAATGTAGGCGAGACAATTTAGATAATCAAGAATTGACGACTTACAGATGACATAGCCAACCGAAGGGGACTCGCACACTGCATCGCTTAGACAGTCTTTTCCTGGTCCAGCTACATGGTATCAAATAAATGTAAATAAAGAGGATGATGATTAGTTCAGATTCATATATTTGAACTTCATGACGTAATCATGACATTGAGTTAGGCTAAAGGGCTAGTCACATTTTGTCCGATAACGATAATGATAACGAGATTTTCAATTAAAGGTTCACCCAACAATGTTGTGTGTACGTGAGAGTATGCTTGTGTATGTTAATAGGACAGGTGTAGGGTGGACCTTTATTAAATGAAAAATCTCGTTATCGTTATCTGACAAATCTGACCAGCTCTTTAGCTCTATCACGTATTTACGGAATCTTCATGAAAATAATATTTATCAACTGTGGATATATAAGGAACCTGAGGAATGGAAGCAGTATATCTTAAGTTTAAGTTATCAAAAAATGGGCTGTAGAGCTAGATGTGACACTTGGTTATAGTGGCTTCGCCAGAACGCATTAAGGGAGGGCAGGGGCAACGGAGCGTATTTCAAAGTGGGGGAGGGGGGGGGGCAAAAGCAAAAAAGGGCACTTTGGGGGAAGGGGGCACCTATAAAGGGTGAATATAAAGCGAAAAAGGACAATTTTGTGACATTGGTATTACCTTACAGTCTAATTAATATAATTATTATCAAGCATCACCTTCTTCCTTTTTATTGTGGTTCTGGAGTCTGGACACTACTAAGTACTTCAGCTTCCCCAATTAGCAGTTGTGTGTAATGGTCTAAAAATTCATGTGGGAGCGAGCGAAGCGGGCGAGAAACAATTTTAAAAAACTTTTCTGATGCTGAAGTCCTTGAGTTGTGCATTATTTACAGCGATATAATAAAAATGACAATAGCAAATTAATTTTGGGGGAATGTCGAATTATCTTTTAATTTGTACATCAACCTTGTCGTTTTCTTTAGGATTACACAGATATACGATTTGCTTGATTTCATTATATACTGTAAGAGCTAGCGAGCGTAGCGAGCGAGTTATGGGGACATTTTCAGAAAATATTGCCTTTACAATGGGCACATTCGAGCGAGCGGAATGAGAAATCTTTCGCGGGGGGGGGGGGGGGTGGATATTGTGCCCCTCTTGCCTCCAGCTCCGCTGCCTTACATTATAGTTGTAGAATATGGGTATCTGTTACTACATAAAGCCGCACCGATTCTTTGAAGCTATAGATATGGCTCTCTTTGTAAAAAAAAATAAAAAAAAAAAAAAAGTTGAAAACTTATAAGAAGAAAGGACACATAATATTAGATAGTAAAAGGGGTACTTATGAGAAGTTAAAGAAGGGGCACTTATCAGAAGGGAAAAATGGGCACTTATTATAAGGGAAAAGGGGCACCCATCAGAAGTAAAATGCACTTATCAAAGGAGAAAAGGGGACACTAATCAGAAGGAGAAAAGAATACTTATGAGAGATAAGGTGGCAATTATCAAATTTGAAAAGGGGCCCTTTTTCAGAAGGAGAAAAATAGGGCATTTATCAGAAGGGGAAAGGGACTTATTAGAAAGGAAAAGGGACACTTTTAGTAGTAAAAAAGGGCACTCAGAGAGAAAGGGGACTTTTTCAGAAATAAAAAGAGGCACTTTTGGGATACTTGAAAAAAGTGGGGTCGGACAATAGAAGTAAAATTCGCGTAGAGGGTCCTCTGATTTCCAACGGTGCGGATACGTGCATTCGTTCAAACAGGTCCGTCGTTTAAACAAAATATCCCCACAGCCTAGCGGAAAATCTCCTTTACGCTTTCAAATTTGTGGACAAAGGTAAAACATCTTAAATTAGCGACAAGAGTTGAAGGTTTGCTGCTAAACAACTTGCCCCACTCCCTTTAATGGTCACCGTCAAACTGTTACTTTTGAATAATTGGACTGTGAATCGTACTCACTAGTGAAATACACCGAGACAACCACTACTAATGCCAGGAGGAGGATTATACACAGCAGAAGCATCACTGCAAAGACTACCCGTGTTCGTTGCGTCCAGCCTGCAGCAGCGGTTGATGATCCGTCACTACCAGCTACCGGCCAACTTCTTGGTCTGCCTGATCTACCCCAACCGTGGCCTGCCGACGTCTCTACGGGCAGAGATGACCGAAGTTGTGGAGGCGACAAATCCCTCTCTGTGTAAGGAGGAGGTGGAGGAATTCCATGTCCGTCACCCCAAGCCGGCTGACTTGAAGACATTCTAACGACATCAGGTCGTCGTCGTTCTTCGGGAGGACTGACATCATACCCTTGGTTTGTTCTTCCCCTCCGTTCTGCCCTCTCGTGAGGCATGTAATGGTACTGTTCTCCACTGTCGGTTCCTGATTCCATCCCGGCGACAATACCAGTCAGGTCCAAATTTTCGTTCCCCTCTCGTGGGGACCAGTTCCGATGCGATTCGCTGAACGGTGCCCAGCTGCGAGATCTGCGGCCACTTTCGCGGACCGAATTGTTGTAGACTACGTTGGATCGAGGTCTCGGGGGTCGCTGTCCAAAGTTCTGCATCGGTACAGAATCTATTGGCTGACCAGTCGCCGGATCAATCTCTCTTGTGATAATGATTTGTTCAATTATTCGTGACGATCGTTTAGGGTGGCCATCAGTTTCCACACCCGAGTGTGGCCTATGCGATGGCTGAGTATTGTCAGAGGGATGAAAGGAATCTGATCGAAATCTTGGCCCATATTGACCTTCATTGTATGATTCTCTATTTTGGGTAGAATGGCGATGATCCGAATTACTGTCCTGCCTGCGAGTTTGCGATCTCTGGTCACTACCCTGACCAGACTGGCTGGCATCGTTACGATTGTCCGTTTGGCGTTCACCTGCACTTCGGTTATCACGACGCGAAGGTTTATCAAGCGTAGTTTGCACTTCGGCTGATTGTTGCTGATCACGACGAGTTTGAGTGAATATATCTCGAGAAGCCTGCTTTGTTCCTTCTCCTTGTGATCGATCTGGTTCATCCCGGGTTGGTTGAGTTGTATCGAAATTTCTAGCAAGTGCTCGCCTGAGTACTATGTGCAGTTCTTGATTTTGAGGAATCTCCAATTCGATGTTCTCTTGTGGCGGTTGGCTTGTATTCACTTGTGACGGTTGCGTGGTGGTTTCCTCAGATCGTTGTACTTGAGGGACAGGTGGAGGAGGAGGCGGTGCAGGAGGAGGGATAACTGTTACCCCAGGTGGATCTCCGTCATCGCCCGCACTCAGATTTACGCGGTGGATATCCGGTCTGCTATCGCTGTTTATGTGATAGTCCCTGTCAGGTAACGGTGGTCCCGCATCCACCGGTAATGTCGGATACTCGGTATTCTGACCGCTCCTATCTGGTTCGGATCTCGGGTAATCCGGGTTCACAATGCCTCGACCATCTCCGTCCTCTTCATCCAGATCGTCCATCCCCGTTACCTCCACAATGCGCGGTTGTTCTGCATCCGGTGGGATGGAGTTGAGATGCTGGATGATGATACCGCTTCTTGGGTTCGCATTCCAAGAGTTGCGCTCGCGGAAGTCTCCGTATGATGATCTGGCTGCATTGTTAACGATGACGCTATGGCCACGGGTCTGGGAAGATCCCAGAGGTGCGCCAAGATCAAAATGGCTACTGTTTCTTGGAGATGGAAAAACAATGGTCTCATATCCAGTCATGTGATCTTCCTCCTCCTGCATAAAAAAAGAAGAAAATAAGAACAAAACAAAAATGAATCTATTGTCATGAAAGAAACAAAGAACATCATCAACTTCAAAACATGTCAAAATAAAATTTCCTCAAACGTCAGTATGCCCACTTTTGTTGCCGCTTTTGTTGCTGGTTCTGCGTGTAAGTCAATGTAAACTTATTTGTATAGAACCCCCCCCCCCCAAAAAAAAAAAAACAACAACAACAAAACAACAAAAAAACAAACAAACAAACAACAACAACAACAACAACAACATCAACAAAACAACAACAAACAAAACAAAACAAAAACAAAAACAAAACAAAACAAAACAAAAAAACAAAAAACAAAAAACACCAAAAAAATACACACACAAAACAACAACAACCAACCAACAAACAAACAAAAAACACGAAAAAACAACAACAAACAAAAAAAAAGAAAAGAAAAGAACTACAGCCAACGCGAACGACATCCCATGAGACTTAATAGGCTACTAAGTATGTACATGAGTATTATATCATAGTTGACCACCAGCTTAGTACACTCTAGAAACTAAAATGGTTAATCGCCATTTAAAAGGGCCGAGGAGTGACCACCTTTCCAAAACGGTATACATGTATTAACACTTTAAACGTGCTTAATGCAACCCTTTAAAGGCTGAATCCAGCATGTTAAAAGAGTTAATCTGCAATTTTGAAAAAGGGGTCACTCCTTGACCCTTTTATATGGTGATTTAACACTTCAGTTTTGGAGATTCTTATATTCTTAACCGGTTCAAGAAACGACCATATTGGTATTCACTTTTGTCAACCTCTGATATTGTCTCTCCATTTCTACATTCACCCACCCAAGAACCCAATGAAAGAAGGCTTTGTTGGAACAACTATTTTACCATTGTGTGTCCCTCCACCAGGGGAGTCGATACGTGTTCATGATTGGGGGGGGGGGGGGGGAATGACCGGCGAGGAAGCGAAGCGACCGAGCGCGGGGGGGGGGGGGGGTGGGAGGGGGTATCCCCCTCCCCACACAAGGGACTTTTTCAAAATCTGTCTATAAAACTTGCATTTTAGAGCATCCCAAAATGGTTTTCTGTGTGATTAAATGTTGTCTAAAGTCACGGCAAATACAACAAAATATTAATAATCATAACATAAGACATTTAAATATGTGTGTTATAAATGATTCAAGAAAAAGAAGGCAGATAGACAGTTTGTTGTTCAATGCTCGAAGAAGTTTTATTTTACAATTTCTTCGATATTTGCGCTTTGAAATTATGGCATTTTTTATTTCCTTACTTCTAATCAAACATAATGAGTTTGGATAATTATTAGTTTTAAGTTAATGTATCATAATTCTTATTTATTTAATCAAAAAAATTGGGGGGGGGGGGGAGATAATACAGGCCATCCCCCCACCTCAAATTTAGGGGTGGATATATACCCCCACCCCCCCCCCCCCATGCCCTCTACTGTGGGATTTTAATCCAACTTTTGTAAATAGCTGATTTGTATGAAATTAGAATAATAGGAGAAACAGGATAGTGAAAGTTTGGAAGAAATAAGAAAGTTATGAATATTTGAAAAAATAGATCACTATGTCTATGCGAATCCCAAATTGGCAATTTGGTGAATCGATTGTGTATTCAGTCAACTCTCCCATTTGTGGTACACCAAATATTAAATTCCGGTTTTCTCCTGAGCGCCTTTTCCCTCCGGGCAGTACTCAAAATACATTGTAGATAGCACATTGTTTTATATATATATATATTAATAATTTGAAAAATAATCATCTTTGCTTTTTGTTGTTTTGGGGTTTCCTACTTTATCGGGAAAGGGGGTTAGAGTTAAGGATAATTATTGTTGGACACGTCCACGATATGTAACGGCGTACAAAATTTCTCTGGTACAATTAACAATCAACGTACATAGACGTCGGGGTATTATTTGACATATCAATGCTCACGCAGGGTTATCAACTTTTAACAAATCATAATGGAAATCAAATATTTGATTTCATTCGTTGCAACATGAATTTTTCATCATTATCTCACATTTATCCTGCTCCTGAACACCATATATCGTTTACAAGGATTGCTCATGCTGAGATGCAGATATAGTTCAATAATAATGCGAAGAAGGCCTGAGTTAGCAAAAGCTAATTACGACATTCACTCATCGAAATGAAGGTGTAGAAACTTTTGTTCATCTAGAAGTTGTACATCTTTGGAATTCATAATCATTAAAATATTGTATTTCATTTGACATGTTTGAATTTCAGATTGTCACCCCTGATTGCGTAGTTTCAAAAAATCAAAAAAGTAATTGAGCATAACTTTTCACTTTGCACATAAATATTTCAAGTTCTGAACATGCACATTTCATTCTAATTATGATCAAATTCATCTCACAGCGGTCCGAAAGTACTTGTGGGCCTATACGTTTAAAGGTGTTGCTTATTCGAAACTACACATACCCTTTTCTTCACAGCATCGCATAAATAGACCTGTTCACAAAGTTATTCAAATTTATGGATGTTTCTTTCCTGGGGACCTAGTAACGAGGTATCCATTAATCTGTTACTAATTAAAGAACTACAATACTTGGAATCCAGTTTGCATACATTACTTGTTGCTATGTCTGACAGCCTCTGACAAGCTTTCAGGTTGTCAAGAACAACCTTTGTTTTAAAAGTATGCATAAAATTTGAATATATTTGTGTACAGGTCTATTGCACTAACAAACATTCTTTAATCAAATATACACTTCAGACCACAGTTTGAGAAATTTAAGTTATTAAGAGAGAGAATTAACATCTTTACATCGCAATGTTTCCAGAGTAAAAAAAAATAATCACAATTCACTACAAAATGCCCTCTAATTTCGATTAAGCATCCCCTTTCAAGTTATATCTTAACACAGAGTATAGATACATATGTTTTGCTATCAATTGCAAAGGGCATCTGTGTTATATTGTGCAGTAAACAGAACGCGTTGGCACGAGAACCACGCAACTGTAAAGGACTGGTCACATTAATTGGTACGATAACGAGATTTTTCATTCAAGTGCTGGCCCACTGATCTCTACGTAAAAAAAAAAAAAATTTGTGTCTAATTGATTACAACTTCAAAAATTCATAACTTTCTTATTTCTTATCGGATTTTGCTCAAACCTTCAATGATCTATACTTCTTTAAATTTCTGCGTCCTTTAAAACCAACTTGTAATCAGGGTGGACTATCCCTTTAATGGTATATTTGTGTTTGGGGGAAGGTTAAGGGCTGGTCACATTTACGATAACGATAACTAGATTTTCAATTAAAGGTATATCCTACTATTATTGTGTGTACGCGTAAGTATGCTTTTGTCTGTTACTAGTAAAGCAGCTCTAGGGTGTACCTTTATCGAACAAATGTGATCAGCCCTTAAAGGTACACCCTAGACATGATAGACCTGCCCTACTATTATTAAAGTACACATTCAAAGAAAATCACAAATATGATAAATAATGTATCACTAGAAACTGGCAAGTTAACAGATAGCAATCGTATCAGTTTAAAGTCAACTACATATCAGGTAATTAAACAATAATACAAATAAAACTACCTCCCAGCATCTGCGATATACAAGCGCTTCGCCAAAAAAATAACAATGTTTCAATGACGTCAATAAAGGGAACAATCCTGTCCAAGCAGACGACGTCCCATAAAGAATGAACATAAGTGCAGTGCAGTTATTTCTCAAATTATAAAGAATTTAGTGTATTCAAACGTGCCCATATTTCACACCATTCTAAAATGGGAATGAAACAGATTCTGATTACTGAAATCTTTTGTTTGTAAATATATAGGATGAGGGTTAATGAACCATCAAAGAAACAACACTTTCAAATTGAAAAGCCCGCTGAATGATTGCAAGGACGGTATTTATCCCTCATTCAACGCCGAACGTCCAGCGGTGTATGCAGCTGTGAATGAAATGGCGTCTATTTTGTTTACAAGCAACTAGGGCTGGGACTAAAAACCGGGTACCCGAGTCCCGCCCGAGAGCCTCGGGACCCGGGTCAAAATATTAGATAACCGATACCCGAAAATGAGTATTTAATTATCACCTATGTATGTACACGACAAGGCGGTAGATGAACGTCGAACAGCCATTTACTATATACATGTAAAAAAAATCCATGTAGCGCTCTAGCACACCATTGCAGTGATGCGCTTTTGATTCGTTCAACTCACTGTGAAACATAACCTTACACATTCGTATACACAGAGAGCAAAGCTCACTGCCGCTATTCGGAGACTGCTCATTGGTTCATTGAACCCATGACATAATTTGCATTTAGTGCCCTTCCCCCTTCTTTGCAGTGAACGATAAGTCTATGAGCGATTAACGGGCGTAAGGTTTACAAATCATGCATATTCAACAGTCGCTCCACACTCGCACGTGGCATCTCACAACTCGTACACTATTAAACAGGTATTTTTAACCCTTTCAAGACAGGAATTATTTAAGGGCTAAATTGATCACATTTTGTTCTCCACATTGGCAACAATAATATTTTTCGTTTAGTGCTACATGGTTCTAACAAAATGTAGTGTCTTTGAAAACAATATACATCATTAGAAACTTAGTCAAAAGTTGAAAAAATTGCCAATTTTGATAAAAAAATAGTGATTTTGAACCTCTCAATGTGTTGCCAATTTAAGGATTATGAAGCTTATTCTCCTTTTCAAAATTCCTGGCATCAAACGCAATATGGTCATGCAACAAAAATGGACACAGTGTGTGCAGAAATTTTTGCTCTTTCTCCTCATGCATCTGGTTTATTTTTTAGGGCTCTGAATCAAAAGTTATTGAGCCAAACCACAAAATGTGGTCAATTGTCTTGAAAGGGTTAACATCGACGATCACGATCTGACACTGTCACAATATCCTGAAACTTTAGCAAAGAAGTTACCAATTACTGAAATCAGATTAAGAGTACATGAACGATATATCCAAAATAATATCCTTCATTGTTCATGCGAAAGTGAAAAGCAAGGCTGTGAGAAGCAAAGGATGTCTACAGTGCGCGCGATTAACATTTTCATTCATAAAATTGGGCTTGTGACGTCATTTCATGAGCGGTCCGTAAATAACAAGTCATGACAAGTCATATGCCAGCCAGCCAATGAAGGTATGCGCCTTTTTTTTTTTTCTTTTTTCTTTTTTCCTTTCATATACCGCGGCGGCATTGGGCGGAAAGGCGCTTTGTATAAACAGATCGAATTTCAAAAGGGAACCGCATGTGTGTGTTAAAGGATGAAGTTGCAGTCGGACAGAGAAGAAAATGTTGGCTTGATGATTTTTTTTGATGAATGATGAGTTTGATGAATGATGATATTTGATGTCTGATGAAGATAATTGTTTTGATGATGTTATTATCTTGATAATGATGATATGATGATGATGTCTTTGATGATTATGATGATCGATGATGATATCAATGGTGCTACTGGCGAAGAGAGAGGACCCGGCATGTATTGATGATTTTATGTGTACTAGTAGTGGTACGTGTGTGTGAATTTCAATAATTGGCGGGTTGATCACACGTTGAGAATGAAACTGTCGGTGAGACGATGACCGCGTGCGTGAGGACTCGCAATGTGTATAATTAGAGTATGAGGAGTGTAGATACTACAGAAAGCTCGCCATTTTCGCCAGGCAAATCAATACTCCGTGTGAACAGTGAAGTTTGTGTACAAAGTGAGTAAGTGACTCGATCTCTACGATCACGATGTCAAAATTCCCAAGAGCTGCCCGTACAAAATTATTAAGAATCATCATGATCATCGTCTCAAACGAGTTTTTCTTCATAAGATTTCTTTGTATTCCCCTTCCTTTTTTATAAGTACATGTACATTCATGTATTTTGGATAAACATGTGCGAGGGACTGTTGACCGCGCGTGACTACCTAAGGCGCTGGCGCGCTGGCATGATTAGACGGTAGACAATTTCTACAGATTAGATTTAGGCGGCTTATGCCTATCCTGTCTTGCGCCCACGCGATTTCCTCCGCCTGTTTTGTTGTTGTTGTTGTTGTTTTTGTTGTTGTTTTTGTTTTTTCCTCGAATGGTTTATTTCAGTTGCCAAACACAAAGGAGTTTTCCCAGTGTTTGTAGCTTCTTAGGGGTAAATATTGGCTTGTAATTCGTGTTATATCATTTTCGGGTAACCGGGAACCCGCCCGAAAAATAGTCGGGTTCCCGAATTGAAAAAATACCCGAAACTCCCACCCCTACAAGCAACTGATTCCTTTATTCTTGTAATGCTTCATTTTCCATCCAAATAAACCCATGCACGGGGTTTAGAGTGAGGCAATATATGGATTAAACATAATAGACTAATGCTAGTGAAGTGAAATAACTGAGGAGAAGATGACAAAACAGGCACTGAAAATATGTGAGATGTTATGGGACATCGTCTGCTTGTGCAATTAACGTCCTCCCTTTGACGTCACACATTTCAGCGGCTTTCGGAGAGCTGTTCAGGTGCTATGTCGGGGCTGTATTTTAGCAATTTGTAATTGATAATAATCATTACTTCGAATGTTTGCAAGCGTCGAATTTTGACAAACTTGTCCGGTCTAAGCTTCACCTACGCAAAAATGAAAATTAAGTCAGTTTTAAAAATCAATGAATATCTACTTTAACAGTCACGAGCACACTCACACGTACACACCATTTAGTATAGGTGTATCTTTAATTGAAAATCTCGTTATCGTTATCGTAAATGTGACCAGCCCTTAACCTTCCCCCAAACACAAATATACCATTAAAGGGATAGTCCATCCTGATTACAAGTTGGTTTTAAAAGACGCAGAAAATTTAAAGAAGTAGATCAGTGAAGGTTTGAGCAAAATCCGATAAGAAATAAGAAAGTTATGATTTTTTGAAGTTGTAATCAATTAGACACAAATTGGCAACTCCGTGACGTATCCACTGAACACTATGACTCATAGAGTTCAGTGGACGTATCTTGCGAGCTCCTCTCCCGTTTGGTCACTTACAGAAGATTTCATAAATTTTAATTTTCTTAGTTTTTGATGAAGGAATAGATTTTTTTCACACAGGTTTTGTGTAAAAACCTATGAGCAATGATTATATTTAAGGTGTATGTATGACTGAATATTTCCTGTAGAGAAAATGGAAATTAATAATTTTTGGGGTACAGGGCAAATGGGAGAGGAGTTCGCACGATACGTAACGGAGTTGCCAATTTGTGTCTGATTGATTACACCTTCAAAAATTCATAACTTTCTTATTTCTTATCGGATTTTGCTCAAACATTCACAGCTCTACTTCTTTAATTTTTCTGCGTCTTTTAAAACCAACTTGTAATCAGGGTGGACTATCCCTTTAAGAATAAAAATCTGTTCCGCCTATTGAATCTTTTCATTCCCGTTTGGACCCTCGGATCGCTGGATGCATGCACCCAATTGTTATAACTCACCATGAACACGAATATCAACTGTGTATTGTCATAACAAGTTGCATGTATTTGACAATTTCGTACTTTGATCTCGCATAGTCCGTACAAAAAGGTGCGCCTTATTGTCATACCATGCAACGATGACATGCATGGAAAGGACCCTTTTTTCTTTTTACTCACAAAAGACGCAATATTGCTAGCACGAAATTAATATAATATTTGAGCATGGGCAAGCCTTTGTCACTTAATAATATTCGTTGCGCGATGACTTTGATTTGTCACACAAACTTACTATCGTTATGAATAACAACCAAGAGGGACCAAAACGGCCCCGGCTCCCCTTTTTAGAATACAAGTCCAAATAAAATAGCCTGTTTAGCACTGGATAAAAAGGACAGGCAGACCCTCGAGCTGGGGTATGTGTGTGTGGGGGAGGAGGGGGGTTGCCAGAGTTGGCAGAATTCTGCTTTCTGGCAGAATTTTGACCGCTTTAGCATCTAGCATTATGCGAGGCATAATTTGACAAAATCTAGCAGAATTTTAGCATAATTCTGGTGTTTTTTTTTTGTTGCTTGTCAGAGAATTTTTGAGTAAAAATATACCCCCAAAATGCTGATAACCCTTTTCTTCTTTTTTTTTTCTTCTTTTTTTGCTTGTCAGAGAATTTTTGAGTAAAAATTCCCCCCTCCCCCTCCCCCCCCCCAAAATGCTGATAACCCTTTTTTTTTTCAAAGTCATGTTCCTGGGAATATACCTACGGAGAAAAACGTTTCATTCCTTTCAGATAATCACGGGAGGAACCTGCCACAAACTTGCCCACAGCCATCAAATTCAATAATCTCAATTTTTTAATACATTAATATTATCGATAAAAACGTTTTTATCAAACATGATCCCGTATAATACTTTGGCCTTGACAAGAAAAGAAGCGCCTCAGTGTAAAAATGACTTCATGCTAATTTCTTTTCAGAGAGTATATTGTTTTTTATATTCTCAATTCAAATTTGACACGATGTTCCTAGAAATTTATATCATGATATATCTTTTTGACTTTTTCCATGGAAAAAAAAAATCAAGTGAAATATAGGACAAGGACAATCTAGTTTCAAAATGTCATTGTTGACTTTTAATAATGCGGTGTGAATAAATAACAAGCTAATTGATGATACATGCCGAATATGTCTGTTTTGGGATATGATCAGATCAAGGAATAATTTTGTTACATTTTTTTGTCCAAAACATTGTAATATTCTTCCCTTATGATGTCAAACTGTCAAACTGTAGACGAAAAAAAAAATCAATATCTTGAAAATGCTCGTGAATAAATGGAGTAGATTAACACGAATCACAATGATAGGTGAATGATCCGAATACATGCATGTACATGGATAAAATATGTTCATTATAAAATTCACTTTAGTATTGTGATGAAAAAGATGACACATTCAAGAAATTCATGTCTCTTACCTCATTGGACCAAAAACCATGGTCATACGACCGCTCTATTCGATACATCCTAAACATTTCGCAAAAACGTTAAAGGATTTCTTCCTCAGTTTAGCAAATACATGATGAAATTAATTTTACAAACTGATCTAATTCTCTCCACAGCTTCGTCGCACTTCTAAATCATTCCGTTTCTCTTTTGGACAACTCTGCATTATTTTGGCAAGTCTCATTTTATGCTGAATATTCACCTGTAGTGATCAAAAGTAAAAGTAGTATTTACAGAGCTCTTGCGATAGCACAGAAAAGCAAATAAAAGTATTTGGAGTTTGCTGAAAGGGCGTTGGGTATGAGTGAAGGATCATCCGTGTATTGTATTGTTTTCTATGAGAGATTGGAACCCGACAGTCAATATTTAACCTGAAATTCCTTATATAGGCCTATTGGCGTATCCAGCACAGGATGTAATGATGGAGCCGGCAACCGTCCCCCCCCCCCCCCCCCGTTTGAATGCAATGCCCAGACCAGGAGGCATGAAATGGCTCAGTAGTAGAGCAGTAAACGAAAGGTCCAGGGTTCGAATCCAAGTCGACGCGCTAATCACCTTTGGTAAGGCATTAATCCTCATTACCAACTCCCTCAGATAGGACTTAAAGCCGTAAGTCCCCTGGTTAATTACCAACAAGCACACACTTGCTTTCTTCTTTCTTTGCAGTCAGGTAAAATAAAGCATCATCAATCAGTGAATTACTAATTTGCAGTTGGTCAACATAGGGCACGCGAAGGTGCTCATGAAATACATTCCGTCCACCCCCCCCCCCCCCCCCCCCCCGGTACGGAGAAGATTCTGGATACGCCATTGATCTCGCGTGATATGTCAGCATTACGGGCGGGGAATAAAAGTGTGAAAATACTTGTATTCAAGAGAGGGAAGGGCAAGTGAATGCATTCGAACGGCTTGTTGTACAACGGTGTCAAGATCAGTATGTCAACAACCAATTAAAAAAAAAATGAAAATACACAATCATGTAACCTTCCTTTTTTGTTTGGGGGGGGGGGGGGTGGTGAGACATCAAAATGATAAATGAATAAATAATAGCAATAACAATATACGTTAAAAAAGGCTTTACGGCAGTTGAAGGGGTGTTTTGGTATGTTGCTATGTCAGGTGGTGCATGGTAATGATGCGGGTTGTAATTAAGTGGCATGACACTTGCATAAGCGTAAGGACACTCTTTTTTTTTACCTGGGGGTTGATGTTTCTTTCCCGTATCAAGCCTCCAGTTTCTCTTCTTTTCTTTTTTTTAGAACGAGCAAAAGTTTGATACTTTCAGTGATGGTCAATTATAGCGTATGTCCACTAAAACATTTTTAAAAATCTTCTCGCTGCCCGATTATGAGATTACTTTTGCCTGAATATGTGTAGTATAAAATTATCGTGATGGGGCTGCAGCCCCCATCCCCACGCGTAAGTTACTGGTAATTACAGAATTCATTAAAATGGTTTCAAAATAGTTCTCATCTAGTCATTAATATCTGAGAACAACCGATGATTTTACGAAAAGAAGCAATTACAGTAGGCTACAGATAAGTACAGAATTTCAGCAGTCTCAATGCTTTTTATGTCCACTAATTTCAATTTCAATGGCCAGAGTGTTGATGGATTAATGCCAGCATTCAAAAGTGAAACAGCCCTATCCATAATGCAGTAATTCCACAGTGTAAAACGTCTCGATAGACGAAAATGTCTACCCATTTAAAGAAATCTAAGCTACGTGCACAGCATGTTAGATGCCAGTAACTCAATCTACATAAGCAATTAACTGGAAAAACAAAAGCAATTGTAATGATAAATTTATGTACATGAGTACACGCGTTTGTAGATGTGTCTATACATGTATATTTTTATTATGCGAGAGAGCAGTCTCTTTTCTTTCTCTGAACGACTCTTTTCGACTTATAATTAAATAATAATTCGTTATACCGTATAGACACACCCTCTTCGACGTACATGTGTGACTGTACAAGGCATAATATCCTCACATGTAACAGGCCTGGCAGCATCAGGAGGCTAACATATATTCTTTCAAAGATCAAAATCTTGTCGAATAACATTAGTCAACACATGCATATCGAAAGAACGTGATGTACACACCAAGAGATCTACCACAATAACAAAAAGTGAATACAAAGTCATTGTGATGATTCCACCTATATGTACAATTCAATCTGCAGTAGATCGAACGCATGCATATAACATACATGTATAGCGAATACATACCAGAGGATAGTCAGCCTCTGGGTAGCGGTCCAGAAGATCCATTTCACTCACTGTCGGCCTGACAGGCTACCAGCATTGAAAGTCGTCAAAAATCATAGAATATTGTCCACACCATCTTAATCGTTATCCACACGCCCTCATCATGATAAATAATGATATAAGCTTAAAGACAAGACTCGCCAATAAAAGTCGCGTATAATCCCAGTGCCTCTACGTGGTTTTCCGTCGGGTAGAGCCCTCCATAATACGGTCCAATACACCCACTACCACCCCCAAAATCTATTGTGTCGTCACACAACAGATCCGAAATCCCACTGTAATACTAAATAGGAAGGGATTCTGGCTGAAAGAAGCTTTTTATAATAATCTATTCGTGTACAAAAATGCCTTTTGTGAAACGGAGGGCAAGAGTAAACCCCCCCCCCCCCAACACCCCTAGCAGAAGTAAATGACGTCATTGCTGAATATCTCACATACATCCTTGTCTGTGTACATATTCCACAATTAGCTGAATTTATTATTATTAGCTATTATGACCACTACCATGACTACTGGTGGCAAGCAGTACTCGGTTGCACTTCAGTAATTCTTCGATTAATCTGTTAGAATAATTCCATCAAATTGAATAATCGAGCAATGGAGATATTCACGAATACGCGAAAAGAAGATTTTCTTAAACTTCCTTGAAAGCTTCCAGCAGTGACTTAGGTCAGCTTAGCTAAAGCCAGGGTAATACTTTACAGAAGACTTGAGCGCCCCTTTATAATTATGTGCTCATGAAAATAGTATTATGTTAATATAATGACCTTTCAGTATTAAAAATGATCTCACTCCCTGGTAATAACGGTATTTTAGAAAGAAATACAATCAAAGCGTTATTTCAGATATCCCCTCTGTCCTGAACGGCATTTATTTGTTCAAAATCATTGACTCATCACTCATGAGACTTTTATTATTATTATTATTATTATTTCTGTCCCACGTTATTTTTACCAAGGATGGACCTATATAGGTTCATAGTGAGGGAGTATTTCATTGCATAGTGTTAATTCACTTCATTTTCGATCGAAAGGGTGGAGGGTTCGAGTCCTATAACCCAGCACCATTTTTTTTTTTTTGGGGGGGGGGGGGGAGCAGACATACATTTGCCACACTCGACCCAGGTGTAAGTAATGAATGGGTACCTGTAAAATGCCATGCAGAGCGCCGAATAATAGCATCCGTGTTGGTTAATGCTTGGGTAATAATACTGGAGCGCCAGGAGTCAAGGATGACAGATATGAGCACTTACAAGAACCCAATTTTTATTATTATACTTATTCCTATGTTTTAAAATTATTATCATTATTATTTTAATTATTAGTATTACAATTATACTACTACTTCTAGCACTACTACTATACTGCTACAGTACTACTACTACTACTACTACTACTACTGCTACTACTACTACTACTACTACTAAAAATGATGATGTTAATAATAATAATAATAATGATGATGATAATAATAATAATAATAATAATAATAATAATAATAATAATAATAATAATAATAATAATAATAATAATATCATTATTTAAAATTAATAGTAGTATCATCATTATCATCATCATGATTATTATAATTATTATAATGATGATGATGATGATGATGATTATTATTAGTATTGTGTTTATTATCATAATCAATATTATTATTATTATTATTACTATTATTATCATTGCTATTATTAAGATGTACGACGTGTTACACTCACCTCTTGAATGGCACTTAATATATCCTCCTCAATCATAATGAAGCTTTCCATCAGTTATTCGATCCACAAATGAAGATGAGTCACAATAAGCCCTGTGATGTGCTCCAACAGATGAACAACTATTTCAAAATAACAGGACCGAATGTACTTCGATTATTCACTGCCATGTGGAACGAAATTACCAAAATGTCCAATAGAAAACATGATTAAACAAAATATTCATGCCATATGGCTCATGATTACTTGTAGAGCCAGCTGCCACTTACTCGCCGAATTTTCCCGAAGGAAATGCTTGTGGAAGAAGGGTTATTTCATCCGATTTATCGAAAGCAACAGCTCTGTCGAGACAAGTAATATTTTACAAGGTGACTCAAATGATCATAGTTATCAAACAATCATTTCGAAAATAAACGACTGAGAGTCATTGTTGTTTAAAATCCTCATTATTCAATGACAATTGTGCTTGGTACGTCGTGGATGTCCATGATCAGATCTCAAAAGCTGACAAATTCAATTCCGGCAAGCCGACAAAGCAGGAAATAATACTTATTTTGACGAGTTGTTCAGTAAAAAAGGAATATTGTCGGACAATATTACAACATCCACCACTTCTAGAAAACCATCTACTAACTGCAGTCTGCATAACAAAGCATGTGTACCATAGTATCAAGCCAGTATACAGTGAAATTCAGAGGGCAAGATCGAGTCTATTCAGTTATAGCCTGACTCATACTAAAATAATATTTTACAATAACGTCCTCAGGCTCGTTTTCATTATACAAAGGGAGCAAAATTTGGGCACAAACTTAGGTAAATACACCTCTTTTGATACACCCACATGCAAGTCTCCAGCCCAGAAAAATACCCGGCTACTGAAAATATTTCAGAGTACTGGAGCGTGACGGGTAGTCTGGATTTTTTTTTTTAAAACTATAATATGATGTACATGTGTGTGAAATAAATAATGCCCTTGAATATTAGTGCGCAGAAGTTTGTCATTGTGTGTCATATACATAAAACAACTTTCAACATATTTCCTTTATATTCATATGTGAGGTCATTATAGCCCTACCCGTCTCGGGTTTTTTTTTTGTTGTTGTTTTTTCAACAAAGGAACAGAGCTTACAGATATCTTAAAGAGCTGATGGTCGGTCATTGTCGAAATTACAGTAGTCATCATCATAGAGCTTAATTTCCATAAAGTGGGAGCGCCGTGCTTGTTAAATTTCAATAAAGACATTGACGATTCGAAACACTGCCTGGTACATTCGTTTGTCCTTAGAAAAGGTTCCAATTGTATCTCCCCAATCAGGTGGAGTAGATTTAGATATATTCCTTATAATGCACTATGTCCTGATATCGGCACCGTGAACACGATGAGATTTTTTTTAAAGCCTTCAAGAGCACTCAGCTATATTGAGCGCATATATTATAGAAACAGAATGCGCTATATACCAAATTAGAGAAATTTATACTATCAGTATACTTCTTTGATATTACAATAAAGATTACCAATCGTCGTTATTTTTATTATCATTAATATAATTATTATAATCACTACCAATTAAATCAGACTTTAAACTGTAACAAGTCTTTATCAAATTATCACCAAATCCCTCTTGCAAAATCAATGTCAACACGATCGCAAAGACTTTCGAAAAATTAACCTAAGGCAATTTATATAGCCTTAAAAAAAATTGCTGTCAATCACCTATTGAAATGTGCGAACATCACAATCACATATTATTTATCCGAACATTGCCGAACATGATTTCTATGGGATGTACAACAGGGTATTGAAATTTCCCTTGAGTTTATTTTTCGAAAGTCCGTTTATCTTTCATTATCTGCGATAATAGTTCCATCATTATTCGAATACGGTAGATCACGGCCTCCTTCAAACTGAGTTCCCATTTTGATAACAAAGGAACACAGACCCACCTGCGTCAAACAACCTTGCCCGCATCCATCATCGAATATTGATAGTGTGACTTCATATGATATTGTCTGTTGGTTGCTTTCGTTTGCATTGATAAGAAAGACTGTAGAGATGCTCTGTCTTTTGTCGGACATGAATATGTGGTCATTGCCTTCGTAACACATACACACACACACACACAAAAATAATAATTATTTCGCTCTTAAACGCTGCCAGATCTCTATCATATTGCTGCTGATAATTATAATCAGTGGATAATTTGGTATCTTTGTTGAGAATATTATAGTGTACTGTAACGTACTGTATCAAGTATGCTCGAAATACGAGATCATCACAAATTCGCACTGGTCAACATAGATCTATGTGGGGGTAAATAAATTGTATTTTGCGTATATATATATATATATATATATATATATATATATGAACAGATAATGATGGAACGGATTGAAGCAGGTCACTCGGTGTATTTACAAGCTTTCGGCACCTGGCCTTCTTCAAGTTTATTTGCTAAATCAAACTGAATGAAACAAATAATAATGTAGTAATGTGAAATTTGGAGTGTAAGTTTTATTTTTAACTAGACTAATCTTTAGTTCAGAGGTAATTCAGTGGTATGTCTGCCTTCTTTTCAGTGAGCCTAATCTGTAGTTCAGCTGACAATATGCACTGATGAATCTTTTGAAAGCACAGAGGTCATTGTCTGTAACCAATCTTTAGCTGACCAGTGGGCTGGTGATAGGGTCCAATTTATGTACCCCTTTAGAATGTAATTTGGAATTTCTTCTTTTGTGTGCTAGATGGACATGTAGTTGGTTTTAGAATGTAGTTTAAGGTTTTGGAGGCAGAGTAGCACAAGAAGACAGAGGGAGCGAGACATGAAATTTTCCTGCTAGACAAATTGCACACCTATATCAAGTTTTAAAGTGAGTCTTTGATATAAGGTTTATACTTTTTTTTATTTGTGTTGATGCAGCTGTTACTAGTTGAGGTGTGTTATTTCTGAACATTACTTGAGAAATTGTGATGACATTTATGAACATTTGGACCATTACTTTACATTGGTGTACAACTTGTGATTTAGTATGCATATGTGTCATGGCATGTAAGTCTAAAACTTTTATTGCGGTAGTGTAGTACACATACATAATTTTTATATTATTTAAAGAATAAAAATTATTATTGCAGGTCTATCGGAGTACATGAATGCTAAGGCATCATTATAGATACTTTTAATAGAAATTAGTATTTTATCTTGTAGCTTTCCTATACATGTATGGTTGCTGTGTATTTTTGCATTCCATTTTAGTAATTTATTACCTCTGCTACTTGTATTTATATGTCACATATATCTCTGGATATTTCTGTGGTGGTTATACTTATCTATGTCATTTTATTCCGCCAATTTACGTATAGGCTTCTGTTGCTGGGCTGGCCAATCGGAAAGTCCAAATTGAACCGATAGCTTTCACAGGCGATTATAGTTGAGGCATATATAACCTTGAATAGGCTGGACACTTCCAGTGTGTGGGCGGTGAGTGTCTATAATTATACATATGGGGTCATTTTGAGTTTGTATTTTATTCTTAAGATTGATGAGATATAACAAAATCAATGTACAACTCTTTTTATTGTTCAGTTGTTTTAAATTTAAATTAATATTGAAGTGTAACAGAAATGAAATAAGATATATTGATCTATTACCTACAAATTTACAATCATATGGTGCAATAATGTGTTTATTTGAATCAAGATAACAAGATTTGTTCAATTAGTAGAATCGATTATTTATTTGGAAATAATAGACATTTCAGATTAATAAATATATGCGTACTAAAGTATATTCATTCACTCATAATGATCTCTTTTTCTTTAACTCAATTTATAATGAATGGTTATCTGAATTGTATACATTCCTTCGGGATTTTTATTGCTTTCTTGTATCCTTTTTTTACTATTTACAGGGGCTGTTTTGCCCATACTAATAAAGCTGCGGTACTCAATCCTCAAACGCGCCTATCGAGTGAATTTGTTGGAGAACCCTTCAATAACAAGCAACTTAACAAAACTAAAGACAACATAACAGAATTATCATAAAGCTGGCAACATAAATCTACAGGAATAAGTTTCAGTTCAGTTCAGTTCAGTTTATTGTTTCATATTTCACATTTACATTTACAATTATTGGTACAAACGAGATAAATGGTACGAACAAACAAGAGATATATTGTCAGAGAAAATAAAAGAAGGTGAGTACCTCATATCTATGCGTTTGCATGCAATATAAATTGAGCAGACTGGGCTAGAATAATAATGAAATACTGAGGAGCCTAAGGAGGAAGCTACGCTTGTGAGTTATAGGCTCCAAAGAGTAATAAGATTTGTAATAGTCTTTGAAAATAGTAGGAACGAGCAATGCATGATACAGCAATATGAGTATATAAATAAATACAAATAAAATTATTGTGTTACAGTAATCAAAATCGAAGAAATAGTATTGGATGGCTTTGTCACTTTCATTACAGCAAATAACAATTCACATTTTTAGGGTAAATAAACATTTCCTGTACGCCGTGGCAATTTCTGAAGCATATATTCCGAAGTGCTGACATGATTTTTTTTA
Source organism: Heliocidaris tuberculata (assembly GCA_025618425.1). Lineage (NCBI taxonomy): Eukaryota > Metazoa > Echinodermata > Echinoidea > Camarodonta > Echinometridae > Heliocidaris > Heliocidaris tuberculata. Next base: position 36,026,460 of record CM046835.1, on the reverse strand, counting down.
TTCTCAATTTTACCGATGGCTTAACACAACGCACTACATAAGAAAAGACATATAAGTGAAATTGAAAAGATGTTACTCGGTAGGAGTAAGTGAAATAACAAAAAAGGAACTCAATAGAAACAAAAGTAAGGAAAGTAAACGTCAATTACCTGACTTTAAAGGTCGAAGCAAATGTATATGTTGTCTCGTGTGTAATGTTATGTTGCCAGCTTTATGATAATTCTGTTGTCTTTAGTTTTGTTAAGTTGCTTATTATTATTATTTGTTTCATTCTGTTTGATTTAGCAAATAAACTTGAAGAAGGCCAGGAGCCGGAAGCTTGTAAATACACCGAGTGACCTTCATTCCGTTAATCATTATCTGTTCACATAACATGGTTCAACCGAACGGTACACACATCCACACCTCTCTCGCTATATAAATAAATTATATAATATATATATATATAGTGAAAGAAATGATCACTATGAGACGGTCGTAGCTTTTATTATCCTCCTTTATTTGTCAAGCTTTTGTTCTGTGATTTTCATGAGGACTGTATAAAAACACAAAATGATGGCTGACATTTACATCGGAATATATATTTCAATTTCTTACTTTAAGTACTTATCATTCCACTAAAACAACTATGGGTGATCAAGAGCGTTGTGTTCGAGGAACATTTCTCACTTGTACATATAAAAAAAATATATATATATATATATATATATATAGATAGGCCTATAGAGGCTGTGGATATAATAAGAACATATCTGCTTAAGCTGCGTGCCTGCACAGTTGTGTCCATGCGGCTATATATAGAAGATGATCTAAACAGGGAAATGTAACTCTTAGTTACATTTCCCCAATTTTTTTGTTTTAAGTATTCTTTTATTCATTTCTTTTCATTGAAATCAACAGATATACAAAAATAGAAACATTACAATCATGAATAAAGTATAAACAGAAACTTATACAATTAATTACAAGTAAATATATATATGGAATAATGTATATAAAAATATATAATAATATATATAAAAAAATATATATGGAAAAATGTTCATGGAAGAACAAAGAATTTACACATAGATGTACTTGACTACTTGTAATTCACTTAATATCTCAGCTTACTTGAAATTATACAGATATACAACTGAAAAATAATATACCTGTTATCTACAAAAATGTATACAGTCATGGACGCACAAACAATTCATACAACTGAAAATATACCTTAAATATAACTATTCCTTTTATATGTTTTTTTTTTTCACTGAAAGAAAAATGTATAAAGATAAAAAGGAGAAGAAAGGTTAAAAAAGAAAAAAAAAGAAAAAAAAAAAGGAAAATGAAATATGAGAGAGGGGGAGATAGAGAAGGAAAACAAAAAGACAGACAGACATACCCGTACATCCCAACACAATACCTCACCCCTTCCACCCCCCCCCCCCACCCTCTTCCCCACCCCAATCCCTGAGCGCTTCTCTCCGCACTCCGTGACTTTCAATAAGCGTATAAGAATCTGCAGACAACCAATAACAAAAATTAAAGCAAAGTTCCCTGGGAGGGATGGAAGTGCAATCCATTTGTAGTTCTTAAATAACATATTTTATCTATTGCACTTCACATCCAAAGACTCCTTCCTTCATCCGAAATCAAAAGCTTCCCATTTCTTTAAGTGTAATGACAGGGCGTTATATACCATCTAGTGCTCTTTTTTTCTTCAACTTTATTTCCTACCAATATTTCTCTCACTTCTTTGCTGTTAGGAGGTATATTTTTCTTCCTACATTGAAATATCAAATATTTTATTAACAATATTACATGATTCAATAAATACATTTTCCCCACATCGCCCAAAGTCACACCAAATAAAATTCTCTCCCAGTTTAATTCCCTTAGAATCGGCAAGTTCAGCACATTACCCATGATTTCCCATAGCAAATGAATTATGTTCACATGCATTCTTGAAATACGTGACGATATGTTCTTCTTCCCTTTTGCAAAAGCAGCATAAACTACTAGGAGCCAATCCAAACCGATATAAATCATGATTCGTGTAAATAATCCCATGTAACATTTTGAATTGGGAATTCCCTATATTTAAAGTACATTTCCTTGGTCTAAGGAAAATGTTTTCGATGTCTCTAATAGACAAATCAAATGATTCTTTTAATCTATTTACTACAGGGGGGACTTCTAATTTACTGTTGAGAACAGTTGTATATAATCTCTTCGAAACAATTTCACTTATAAGAGGACAATTTTGTCTGAGAGCATAAATAGAATTCCTTCCCTATATTTAATTCCTTCCTCTTTTCATCTGTTATAATTATGCATTTGCCTTTTCCAGCTAAAGGGAATTTTCTCAAATATGTTCTTTACCTGTAATATATTCCATGAACTAAGATCTCTACTAGTAAAATATGCATCTGTTTTCAATTCACCATCTTTATCCACAATATGTTCCGATCTCACTATGCCTTTTGATATTAAATCTACATGATAGAAAGGAAAACTTCGAAAACATATATTTTTGTTGTTAAAAATAACTTCATTACCTTTATAACTGTCATTATAAATCTCGCACTTCTAACCATGTCTCTAATATAGTTCCACATAAAATGGCGGTAAAGATAGCTTGAGCTGTCTAATTTCATAATTACAGCAGAAAATGAATTTCCCTCCTATATGCCGAGTACAATAATCAAAATATTGTTTCCATTTCATTTGCTGGTCCCCACCTAATAGTCTCTTTACCCACATTATTCTTTGAACTTTAATCAATAATTCAAAATTCCTCATTTTAATTTCCCCATTCTTATAATCTAGAAACATCGTCGTCCGTTTTATCTTGTCGTTTCCTCTCTATAAAAATGCAGCTTTTTTTTCCCCCCAAGTTCATGAAATAGTGAGTGAGGAAATGGAGTAAGTGACGCAATATCAACATTTTTAACAATTGAATTTTACCCATTAAGGTTAAGTCTCTCTGTTTCCACCATGAAAGAGATTTTTAATTTTACTTAGAATTTCCTTATAGGTCATACTCTCTTTTACCTGTATATCTAAACTGAAAAATACTCCTAGTACTTTTATGAATGGTACTACTTTTCCAAAAGGGAAACCTGTGATTTCCTGACTAGAATATAGTAACATAACACATGTCTTTTCTTTGTTCATTTTCAGTCCAGATACTCTTGCAAAATTTTCAAATATTACATTCAATCGCTTCATTGACTCGAGATTTTTAACAAAAAGAGTAATCCGCATAAAGTACCTGTTTCACCCCTGTGCCTCCAAAGTGCAAACCTAAGATCATTTCGAATCGCGTGAGCTAGGGTTTCAATGCAAAGATTAAACAAATAGGGAGATAATGGGTCTCCTTCTCCCCCCCCCCCCCCCCCCCCCCCCATCGATCGACGTCTTGAAATACCCAGTAGAATATCCTCCATTTAAAACACAACTAAGAGTTTTTGTATACATGATATCAATCCATTTACGAAAGGATCTAAATATAAATTCCTTCCATAACTCACTCCCCCCCCCCCCCCCCCACCCACCCATATAGGGGTGGAGGCGGGTGGGTGGGTGGCGCCTAAAGTCTAATAAGCACCAAGTGAATTTAAAATGGCCGCAATAAAAATTTGGCCGGCCAGCATTTTTCTCTTCCCTGCATGTCTTCAGATCGAAAATTCCCCCTTTTTTGTATTCAGCTAATAAAAAAATGTTAATTGTGCAGTGCAACATGTAGTCTTTATATACCTCATGATGACGATAACCCTTTTTGGATCTTAGGTGACGTCATTATTCACGTGCCTTTAACAATAATTATTATCGATATCATCGACTATCGGTGATTAAACTAGAAATCGATAGTACTACACAACCGCTATATTTAGATGAATTCAACTAATTTTCGGGATGTTTAAAGTAATGTATTCCTTTTGTTTCGGAGCTTCCAATACAACTTGATCATGGCTGGATCCACAGAGAAGAAAAAAGCGTGAGTTATTCTTATTGCATATTTGTAGACGTGACAAAGTAGAATTTTAGAAAATTGTTTGGTTACAGTCCCACACGCGGGTATTTACGTTACTCAATACTAGGATCTAACTTTTAGTATGGTCAGGGGTCCTAAAGCTACGCAGGGCCTAAAGCTACGCACCCCGTAAATACGCGCAATGCGACGCGTTCAGTGCGCCAAACTTTTGGTGTGACTGAGCAACGAGATAATCATTTACGTTCTCCAAAAAGAATGAGTAATTTTCCTTTATTTTGGGTGATATTATCACTATTTGCAAATCGGGATGAAATTCAGCTTAAAAATCAAGATTTGCATTCATTTATTACGTGTGCGTAGCTTTAGGACCCTTTCATTTTTTCGACCAAATTCGACATGGGTATCGACATCGACTTGGAAATTAATGTTATTGATATTTGTCCGTCGTAATTTTCTCAGGAATTTAATTTAAGAATATGTAGAGTCTAGACCCAAGACATATAAAAGAAATTCGCATAAATCATTGAAAAGGTGACTTTTTAGCCGCTGGAAACAAAGTGCGTAGCTTTAGGTCCCCCCATCATACATGTATGTATGATATCTTCAGATAAGCTTGTACATGTATAAGTGAGTATGATTGAAACTTTGAACTTTTAAAATTCTACGGTACTGTTACTGTTAAAAGGGGGCAGCCTTGAACCTGAGAGCCCCCAGGCGTCTAGCCAGGGGACAGTGGGGGTGGTCGCCCCCCCCCCAAAAAAAAAAAAGCCAACTAAAAATAGTAAAATTAAAAAACAAACAAAACCAAGGCAAGAGCTATGGACATAATTCATGATTGAATGTCATGATCATGAGTGATCACTTATATATGGTAGTGGATCCTATTTCTGAACACTTTTCAGAAAATCAACGATAGCAAATGAAATATCAAATGAATATCTGTCAAACTTGCTTACATAATGAATGCTTAAATTCCTACAGAAAAAGAAGTTGGTGGAATTTGTAAAAGACAACGTAGCGTAGATCTAGATCTAGATTTAATACGATATTCCCTTCCGAGCGAACCCCTTCCCAACGACGTGGCGTTTTGGTCCCTTGAAAAAAGTATGATGGGGGGACCAAAAGCTGCGCACTTTGTTTCCAGCGGCTAAAAAGTCACCTTTTCAATGATTTATGCAAAATTTCTTTTATATATCTTGGTTCTACATACTCTTAAATTAAATTCATGAGAAAATTATAACGGACAAATATCAGTAACAATACATTAATTTTCAAATCAATGTCGATAGCCATGTCGAATTTGGATGAAAAAATGAAAGGGTCCTAAAGCTGCGCACACGTCAATAAATCATGTAAGTGAATGCAAATTTTGATTTTTAAGCTGATGTGAATTTTATCCTGATTTGCAAATAAATGTCAAAGGGCTATGCAGCCTATCACAACGATCTTAACGAAGACAATACCTGATGTGTATGCAGGCACACTAAACACCGACCTGGTTTACACTGTACTCTTTGCGAGAAGTGTAGTACAAGGTTATCTGGAGAGTGGAGATAACCTTGTACTCCACAATAGCTTTAACGGGTGAATCGTGGTATATGCAGACAATACCATGTTCTCATTGTCTTCTCAGGTTAACCTTGTAATACGTAATTGCAACTATCATCACCGCAATTTATGGAGAATTCGTAGATTCATTGATGTGTCACCATGCTATTCTTTCCCGATTAGATTATTGTAATAACTTCTATACAGTTTTATCTTCCAAAGATAGGAGGAAGCTTGAAACTGTCCAGAATCAAGCTGCTAGACTTATTTTTGGCCTAGGATCTAGGACACATACTTCTCCTTTGGTTAGGGAACTCCACTGGTTACTGACTTACCTCTACACCAACGCATTCTTTTTAAAGTTTGTTTCTACGTCTTCAAAATTCTAAACCATTTAGCTCCTGAAATCTGAATATCTTAATAACACACTCAAAATATATACACCATCTCGCAATTTTCGCTCAACAGCTGACAAATGTAAGCTCGTTATTCCCAAATCCAGACTCTCATCAACTGAAAAGTGCTTCTCAGTGGCTGCATCAAAAACGTGAAACAGTATTCCACTCTGCATCAGAGAAATAACCTGTCTTACCACTTTCAAAACATCCCTAAAAACATATCTCTTTCCCCAGTAATATAATGTTCTAAAGTAATCTCTTACTCTCTTGAGTCTGTCTTTTTGCTGTTGCTGTTGTCTTTTCTTTTTAAATCAGTAATTTTGTAAGCGCTATGGTACTTTCTGTTTTTAGCGCTCCTAAATATTATTATTATTATTATTATTATTATTATTATTAATAGGCTTCAGTAGGTTTTGTGTGTATTAGTGGGAATTGGTCCATTCTATATCATTCATACATGAGAGGAAAATATTTATTTAAAATTTCACTTTCAACCCTGAAACTTCAAATTTGTAGCATAGATCTAGTAAGAATTGCTTAGAGCAATTTTGTTGTCAGTTTTTGACTGCTGTTACAGTGAATGTTTGAAACAGTCCCACATAGGCATGGGCCTATGAGTGGCTACGAGCATGACGAGCTGTTCTCTTTCTCTCAAAATGTGCTAAACCGTTGAAGCTTTCACGCGCCAGGGTGGAAACACCCCCTCCCTGCATCCCCCTCGCATGCTCACAACCACCCCCCCCCCCCCCCCCCCCCCCGATATTCAATCCTGGCTATGCGGTTGAGCGCCTCCTGTCTGCACTTGAAAGACATAGATCTAGGGAATTTTTCCTGATAAGCCTTTGTAAGAAACCTCGATCAGGTTTGTCAGCTTAGGATAGCGCTAAAAAACAGGCAGGAGCGGTAATTTGGCATGATAATTTGATACCATTTGATTTATCTCACTCTCTGATTAAAAAAAAGAAGAAAAAAAAGAAAAAGGAATATTATTATGTTAAAAATAATTTTGACAGTAGACTAATTGGCAATAATACTTAAGTCAGAATTGACTGGTTGCCACTAAAACCAAATAATAACAACAACTAGATGAACTTTGAATTGAAGGCTCCATACTAAAACAAAAGCTGACTATTTGCAAACATATCTCGCAACATCTTGGACATTGGGGAATCTAAGAAAACCTATTCTGTGGGAAATGACTTTTTTATCAACTGACTTCTCATAAAACATTTCAACCCTGAATCCCTCCCTCAAAAAAAAAAAAAAAAAAAAAGAATTTGATCTAGAGACCTATTAACAAAAGAAAAATAAAATGCATTTTAGAGTTTAACATTTCTAACTTGTTACAAAACATCTAAGCTTATAACATTGGTGCAATGTGCCATTACCTCATGTCATAATAGTCACTACTAGATCTACCTGACTTCATTATTATTATTATTATTTTTTTGTCTCCCTGTATTTATCAAACCAGTGATGTGAAGATCGTCATTGTTGGTGATGCAACAGTGGGGAAAACTACTTTCATCAGACGATACATGGATGGTGTGTTTTTAGAAAATCCTGGTGTAAGTAAAGTAAATGCGTCATTGTGCATTGATTAATTAAACTTATCAGTAGAATGCAGAGTCTGAGAATTTTGCTTCATCATGAATATATCTGAGTTTAAATGAAAACCCATCAGAAAGACTGAATTATTAAAGGGCAATCCAACCTTAGTAATAAGATGATTTGTGTGAAAGCAGAAAAATAAGAAAAACAGGATGGTGAAAGTTTGAAAGAAATCGGACATGGACTAAGAAAGTTATGGATGTTTGAAAAATAAGATCACTACATCTATGCGAATCTCAAATTGGCAGTTTGGTGAGTCAGTTGTGACATTTTTGTGGACAACTCTCCCATTTGTTGTACACAAAAATATTAATTTGCAGCTTTCTTCAAGGCGTTTTTACCCTCGAGGCAGTACTCAAAATATATTAGAGATAGCATATTGTTATAGGTCCTCATGAACGAAGAGATCCTACTGAGTAATGCATTTTGAAAAAAAAGTGACATTTTAGTCATTTTGTGTAGAGCGAATGGGGGAGTTGTCCACAGCTACATGTACAAATGTACATCACAGTGACACTACCTATTCGGCCACTTTGAAATTCCCATATGCATAGTGATTACAACTTTCAAAAATTCATAACTTTCTTATTGCTTGTCCGATTTCGTTCAAACTTTCACCAATCTGCTTCTCTGATTTTTCCTCTTTCTTTCAAAGCAACTTGCTATTAAGGTTGGATTTCCCTTTAAGGAAACTATAAAGAAGCAATGAAAAAGTCGACTAATTCTCAATATTGAAGAAGGTCCAGCCAGAAACAAAGTGATTTCATTCAGGGCAGAAAACTCACAGATCTTAGTGGATGAAAAGGAGGATTCATAAGAATTTTCAGTAGATAATAATGATAATAATGAATTTATGCATAGAAGCATTTTTTTTGTTGGAACAACTAGTGGTGACTGTAGACCAATTTGCATCTAGATTATGTGACTACATTTATTTAGGGGCATTCACACGCCCCCCAAAAGCGAGATTCTGATCAAGCTCAGAATCTTGTTACTAACGAACAACTTTGATGTTATTAGACCCACATTGCGCATGCCACAATAGAGACCAGAGGCTGATTTGATATTTCTTCCTTCATCTTATTTATCAATTTTTAAAGGTATTTCCTTGTTTTCTCCTGTCATCTTATCTTTCATTCTTTTTTCCCTTTGTTTTCTCTTTGTACAACTAGTAACGAGTATTCTCTTCTCTTTCCTTAAATGTATTTCTTTTGTTTTTCCTTTCCTTATGTTTCTGAAAAAATCTCACTATTTAGTGAGATTTTTTGATTCACAGATTCACACACATGAAAGGAGTGAAATCCTGATCTCAATTTGAATATCTGTACCTTAAATCTCACTAATTGCTCAATGTGTGAATGCCCCTATTGATGTCCTAAGAGAACATCACATTTTCCTTTATCCGAATGAAAAGATTTTAAAAAATATATCCTTTCGATGTATACATGTACTTAGAGAAGGAAAGGAGTTTTACCATAAATTGATAGAAGAATGAAAGAGGAATGCTTTAAACAGAAATATGGTATTATGTAAATGCTATGATTCATCACCTTTATCAGGGGAGCGTTTCATCAAGCGTTTTGTCAGTGATTTTTACTGACAAATTTGCTCTCAGCCAATCAGATGCAAGGATTTCAGTAGCTTATAACAGTTGTTGGTAAAAATCACTGACAAAATGCTTGATGAAACGCTCCCCAGGACTGTGAGATTAGTGGGTGAAGTCGACCAACGATCATAACGTTTCAAGCAAATTTTATGAATGGCATAACTGTATCAATTGGCATAAACTTACAATATGCACCTGCATACAATTTGAATAAGGCAAGAACAACAAAAAAATAATAGTAATAAAAAACAAACAAAACAAACGACAGTAACATTTAACTTGTCAATAAACTTGTCAAAAAATCATATGTTCATGTAGAAATTCAGTTAAATAAATAATGTTGTTGAATTTCTGTGTAATCTCTGTTCTTTTGTAGCAAACTGTTGGAGCTTGTTTCTTTCTCAAACAATGGGGAAACTATAATGTAGCTTTGTGGGTAAGTACCGTATGCTTTTGAGTAATTTACACATGTACATGTACATGTAGCTTCTTTCTAGCAATATTCTACAGTGACTCTCAATCTGATAACACATACATGATTGCAGGGAATAACAACATTGCAAACTTTTGGATAATGACAAGGTCCTGTTTGTAGAAGAAAGCAAAACATGAATAAATAAATAAACAAAATATTAATTAGATAATAAATTAATAAATGAATAAATTTAGTTAACATATTGCCTATTAACCCTCCTGTGTGATAGATCCTGCAGGTCAAACAATTAGTCCCCAGAATTTATTTTTTGTTGGTGCTAAGTTGGTAAGAAGTAGAAATGATGACTTACAATAGCGATTAATAGGTACACTTTTGTAGTATTTTCCTTTCAGTTTTAAAAAATTGGGTTTATTAGGCCTAGTAAAAATAGTGGTTTAGAGCATAGGCTCATAAAATCAGATACTTATAACCGGGGTCAAAATAGCCATTTACTTAAGTGGAAATGAAACTGAGTGTCCTCCTTCCCAACCCCTTAGAATGTAAGCCTGATGTCATCCCCTAATACTTGACAGGAAGCCTGTCTGCCTAAATTGGTGTATAGCCACCCCCCCCCCCCCCCCAAAAAAAAAAAACAACAACAAGAAAACAAAGAAAAAAAATAAGTCTATTCATCCGTAGCATTTAATGCTATTGATGACCAGTTTACTTTCATTCCGTTTTGCTATATATCGTTGGTTTGCAATTTCGAAATCTCCTTGAACCCTAGGATACTGCCGGGGAGGAGAGATTCTCCGGTCTGAGTTCGTTCTACTGCCGCGACGCTTCAGCTGCCATCGTAGCATATGACATAACAAGAAGGAGCACCTTTGAGATCCTGCAGGAGCGCTATATACCTCTCCTGGAGGCAGCCAAGGAAGACTGTCTCCTGTGTCTGACAGGGACCAAGACTGATCTAGTCAACAGTAGTACCAGGTAGGAAGTGTGTCTTTGAAACCCTGGTGAAAATATATACAAGGAGATGGTTAGTATCACAAAGTAATAAATGTAGGTATGAACAAAGACTTCCTGAAGCATTTCATCTTACACTCTTCAGAGTAAAGTGCAAGAATGAACAGGAAGCAGAAAACAAACAAATGTGTTTATCCAGCTATACAACACTTGCACAACGTTTCACTATAATTTTTTTTTTTTTTTTGTCATTAAATTGCCATTTGTGCAGAGTTATACAACTATTGGTCTTCTTCTCATTCTACCTGTCTATCTATCTATCTACCGCACTGTCTTATCAACTATTTGACAATTTATCATTTTGACTTTGGTATAACCGTTATTTGTTCAATTTTACCACAGGGAAGTCACACAAGAAGAAGCCAAGGAGTTTGCTTACAGGCTCAACGCAAGCCGCTTCCAGGAGATCAAGAAGAACGATCCAAGTTGGAAAATACCGGCACCTTTCTTTGAGACCAGCTCCAAAACGGGTACGAATGTGGAGCAAGTGTTTGAGTATATTTTCACCAGCGTCTTGCCAAGGACAGGGGACAACCTTCCAAAGAAAACAGACACTGTAGACGTGAGTGGAGATTCGGAACATTCTAAAGATAAACTCAGAAAGAAAGGATGCTGCAATTGACCTCTGTTCATGCAAATTTTGAATACGGTAATATCGTGTATGGCTGGGCATTGTGAAACCCGGATAAGGTCGCCAAATATTGATTTTGTTATCTTTTTAACAGAATTTTTATATTGCTGATGTGTAACTAACATGCTAGTCATCATATCTGCCTTTAAACTAGATGCAAAAGTAAGGTCATGAGTGAAGCTGATACTAGCATTAACAAGATACATGTATTTCGCCTTGAAAAATAAGAGGAGTATAAAATAGTGAAGTCAAGAAAGAAAAATATCGATCAATATTTACTGTTGTTGCCAACTGCGACTTTGTCCGGGTTTAGTAATGGTACACATGCATTATGTGTCTTATGTACAGAGTATATTATTGTAGATTTTTTGAAACTGTATTTATATTGATTGTTTGAATAATCTATCTATATGTCATTGCTTTAATTTCATACTGTGACCAGGGAAATGTATTTCCCTGCTGTGACAATGTTATAACGACAGAGGCACATTTTTTGATATACTAAAAAGAATGTAAGGTTGTAAGCTGTTACATCATGTACATGGAAATTGTAATAAAAATTAATTTTTCTAAATTTTCATACACCTGGTTGTCCTTCCCCCCCCCCCAATAACTAGTATAAGTACAAAAAAATAAGCCTTTTTATATAACAAGATCTATAATCGGACCCCTTGAGGCAGGGGGCTTTCGGAATTCTGAACAAATATGTGGGTATAATCCTATAACTCCTTAGAACTCATATATCTGCTTCAATTTTACTTCCATTATGCCATTGCATTTAAGATTTAATATCTTTTGTCTTTTGCTTGTTTTGGAAGTAGACAGTGATGAAGAATTTTTATTCATTGTTCACAAGTAGCCAAATCAGATAGAAATATTTGTGTAATCAAGTCTTTCATATTTTTGAGAGACATTTGTATTTAACTTTTTTTAAAGCTTTCCAGTTTGATATTTTATAGATGAATTCAACCAGTGACCGGGATTGACGATTTTTCTTCCTGAAGATTTTAGAATTTGATGTAGAAAATTGCTGCGAGGATATTTGCTTCTTTACCCAAGGACCAATCTATTGTTTAGTTCTATACATTTTATACTTGTAGAGGCATTGTCATGATAGTGCATATAGTACTTGATTCAAGTCTCAAGATTAATTTAGGTTCTCTAATGCCCCCTCCCCAGGACCAATTTATTGTTAACATGTAGTTCTATACATTTCAAACTTGTAGAGGCATTGTCATAATAGTGGATATAGTACCGGTACTTGACTCAAGTCTCAAGGTTAATTTAAGTTCTCTAATTGCCCCCACCCCAGGACCAATTTATTGTTTAGTTCTATACATTTTATACTAGTAGAGGCATTGTCATAATAGTGGCTATAGTACTTGATTCAAGTCTCATGATTAATTTAATTCTCTATTTGCCCTCCCCCTGACCAATTTATTGTTTACATGTAGTTCTATACATTTCATACTTGTAGAGACATTGTAATTTAGTGGATGTATAGTACTTGACTCAAGTCTTACGGTAAATTCAGGTTCTCTAATCCCCCCCCCCCAATAAAAAAACCAACAACAAAACAACAAACAAAACAAAACAAAACAAAACAAAAATAAACAACACAGGAGATTGTGATCTTTTGAAACAAGTTTGTATCGTCAGAACACTTCCCAGGGGATTGAAGATGGTGCACATGACATGACTGCACATGCTTATTGTCTTTTAATAGCACAACTCTTTTGTTAATATCTCAGGCAAATACATTTTTGTAGCCAGTGTGATTAATTCCTTTAGCATAGGCAATCCATTGTTTAGCAATAATGAAACGGATATTTGAAAATATAGGATAGAACTTTCTTCTTATTTCCCGTTATATACAGTGCATTTAAAGTGAAATTTACATCATTTAAATTTCGAATGTGTTACTGTTAGCAAAAAGTTTCACTCTTACTCCTATCCAATCTTTCAACTAGTCCCCTCTGAATGTACATGGAACTGACACTTTTTAGCAACTTTTGCTTTTCTAAAATTTATTCAAAGGATAAAGTGTCAAATTTGTCAACAACACTGATTTCTGTAGGTTATGATTGCAGCATCTTTGCATTCAAGTTTTGGTATACATGTATTATCAGTTTGATGAAACATTTATTTTTAAGCAGTTTACTTTGCCATTTGTGAACAAGACTCCGATGTATTACTGCAAGACACTACAGTCTCAGATCACTGACGTATATGTATATTTCATAAAATCATATATGCAACGATTCTGAAATCTTAATGTGAAATGTTAATAGTCTTGATCTTTTTAATACAATATTTTCAAATCATTGATGTAAATATTGCTGAGATTTCTATAGTACTTTTTCTTTTATTTTGCAGAATTTATCATGAAGATATGCAAATTTTTTGAGTAGGATCAGTTTTTTTTTTTTTTTCTATTGAAGAAATGATTCATTCCTTAACATGAAATATATAGAAATAACTTGACTAATAAAAGAAACAAATCTAACCAGTGAACATTCTGATGAGATTATTTTAGTAGTGTATGTCATTCTTGCTTATATCTGTCCATTTTCATTTTCATTTTCTGTTATTTTATTTTTCTTTACTTCTAATTCTGTATGGTAATCTTCATCAATTTATTCCTTTCCCATTCCTTGCTCCTGTCATATCTATTCCCCAAAGTGTCATTCACTTTTCCGTTTATTCTCTTGATACACTGTATACACAACTCAAATGTAGCAACTTGCTTTCTCTTTCTCTCTCTCTCTCATCGTATGTGCAGACGATCGAGATGTAATATACTGAAAACATAAAACAAAGTGCTTCATTTTAAAGAGTTTTTTAAATTCATATTTCTTTTATTTATACTTGCTTATATAGTCACCAATATCCTGCAAAATGAGAGACAATTATAAGAATATGTTACATCACATTATTGATATCTATATATATATATTTACAATATACACTTGCTGCTACTTCATATAAGAAAAAAATACATGTAGGAAATTTGGTGTACTTTTGTTTCAGTATAACAATTCTTTAAAAATAAAACATTTTGGGCAAAATAAATCAATAATGTTGCATAAAATCATACACATACAGCTTAATAATGATGAAATCTAAATTATGGGTATGTCATTTTAATGCTTTCATGTGGAGATATTTTTCTCCCAAAATGAATTATAATTATTTCACAAAGGTAATGCGTATTTTGTAATATGGATTTATACTACTACAACACTTTATATCGAAGGCTTTGCTCTGACCGCTGATGATCACCGAGTTCGGAATAATTTTTTTTTACTAGAAATTTTTACTTTCTAGAGGTTTGAGAATTGGGTGGATTAAAAGGAGAAAAGACAGATGATCCTTTGATTTCCTACTGAATTCACTTTTCAGTGTCACTATGAAAACAAACAAAAAAGAGTATCTTGAATTAATGAAAATACCCTCCAAAAGAGATTTCATCATTATATAAAAAAAGAATAATACATATATCATAAGATGATGTACAAGTGGCAAAGAATAGACTGCTAGCTTCATACAATGGCACTACTTTCTGCATATAAAGTTATTTTGATCAAAAAGCTCACTTAATGAAAAGGAAATGATAAGCTTTAAGTATGAACTAAAGTTATAATGCTGCTGATACAAAAGCATAAAAGACAATTTTAGCTATGCTATTACATAAGGGTACATTTAATAAAGAGAAGACATAGACGTACTATCAGTTTAATTCATACTATATAAAGTTGATCTTATGAATGCATTAGCTATGTTATGCAATGCATGTATAGAAACTGCTCTGAACATCCTACAGAACAATTAAAATCACAAAAATCCTCAGGCTGAAATCTTGAAGAACCTAGTATTTCTTTTTTTCCTCCATTGGACTTGGCTTTATACGGGGTGTCCCCAAAAAAGCACAACGGCGGATTTTCAGTACTTTACCTTCGAAAGTATATATATTTTGTACATCACTGGGTAAAGCATCTTCTACCGAAGAGAATGATATCAAGATCACTGAATTTCGTAAAGTAATTTTGATTCTATGCCCGTTTCTTAAAATACAGTCATTTTCAAATTTCGAAGGTTTTTTTGCCACCGATGAGAGTAGAATTGTATCAGGAATGGCCTTTCATATGGCATTTACAATAATTAGTGTCATTTACACTTTTCCTGAGCTACAGCTCACTAAAACTCATTCCCGATACAATCTGACACTCATCAAGCAAAATTGGAAAAAGACTGTTTTAAGAAACGGGCATAGAATCAAAACCAAATTCAATGATCTTGATATCATTCTCTTCGGTAGAAGATGCTTTACACAATGATGTACAAAAATTATATACTTTTTGAAGGCAAAGTACTGAAAATCCGCCATTCCGCTTTTTTGGAGACACCCGGTATAAGGCACCACCTTCCTGCCTAGTTCCTAATACTTCCATAGCATATTGTTTACATGTTCACTGTATTTATTTTGTATTCCTATGTGTTACTGTATTGTATATCCTCACTTGATTGTATTTTATTGTTTTATGTACGCTGTACAATTGTAATTTTTTCATGGTATTGAATAAATGAATAGAATTGAAAAAAAAAATATTAAAAAAGAACCAACAACAGAAGAAAGAACAATTGTACATTTGAGGTTACACTACATTTCATTGCACAAAATTACATTCAATTTCATTGTTCTAATGAAAACATTTTTGGTCTAGATAGTAAAACTAAAGATTGACAAGAGCCTGTTTAGGTCGAATAGCATATTGTACATAAACCAAGATGCACACATGCTACTTTAAAATGTAAATGATGGCTTCAGAGCAGAAAGCAAGCATACAAAATTTGGCCACAAGCTTCAATTAACTGCACTCTGCATTCCAAATGAAACACTTGCAGAAAGTACAGTACATGTATATCATGTTTAAACAGATCTCAAACAAAAAGCTGACTCGTAAAAAATATTACATCATTCACACAATCAATAAATTAATTTCTTCTGTCTTTATACACCACAAATTGAGATACTGAGACATCAAAATAGTTATTCTATGGCAATATCAGGTTTGGTCTCTAAAGTAAGGGACAACAATAATCTGAAGTATCCATATCCTTTCCTGTACATTCTGAAACATGGAAATGATATAACATTGTCAAAATAATGATTTCAGCATTCCCTAGATAAACTTGACTTGTTCCGATTGAAAATATACATAATTTGAACTTGTCAAGAGACCACTTTGAACACAGATGTATGCTCAGTACCTCAGTACCTGCATGTCTACATCAGTTGTAATGTGGCTGGGAATTTCTTTAGCGTGACACCACAATCGGGAAGGATCCGATAAAACTCCATTAATGTGTTTGCTGTAATAACTCTGCCTGTCTAGGCTCATCTCATATGCATGATATCTTTTGGTCGGTGGACTTTACCCCCAAGCTTATGGTTTGCGTACTGCTGTTAGTTGCTTTGGGAGCTAATGAGAACCACTGTCTGGAAAGGTCGACAAGTAGCAGGTAGGTATGATGAGGCTTCTCGGTAGGAAATTGCTTACCCTTCACCCAAACTGAGTGAAGTGTGGTTGTACATCATCCAAGGGGGTTGATTTGGGATAACCAAAGCAATTTTGCAGGTTGAAAGTATGCACCGACATCTGAATTACCTTTGCCAGTAGCATGGTGAATTCGCCCTTGATATTTGTTTTTCACTGAAATCCTACACGCTTGGTACTGGAACTAAGGGTGTTATGCACCGGTGAGAACCCTGGGTATGACCAGTCAGTTATGACATTGACGCACCCATACTCCTAGCAAATTAGACCACCTACTGCCATCATCAATGGCAACAAACACTGGCACAAGAGATGACTAATTACCAGTATCAACAGCAGACCAGGAGATGTACCAGTACATAAATCACTGAAGAGTTCCATCTGATTGGTGATGTATCGTTGAGGAATAGTTCTTCTTTCACAATTAGTAAAAAAAATAATGTGTTTTCATATTAAGCTTACACCTGCTGTTCTGCAAGCTTCTTCAGACTTTCACCATAGCTGGCACTGTTGCTGAGGCAGCAAGACAAGGTCTGCTACCACACGTTGTTTCCCCTTGCCAACTTCTCTGCGAGCGGACTTGCGCACAATCGTCACAGTAAAGCCACATGCATTAATTGTCTATGCAAGGTGTTCTAAAATGGGGATGAGCACCACAACATTGTAAATGTCTTGTAAACAAATGTCTGTAACATGGGAACACGAGTCTTGCTCAAGTTGCATTGGTATGTTTGCTGCGGTAAAGCAGAGTGAGATCGCCACCACTTTTCCAGATGAAATGCTTGATTGTGCGAAGGTCCATGTTGGGATCTAGTACCTGGGAAAAGATACAATTTCATACGAGCAAGGTCAGATCAATGTTGCAGCACTTTCAAAAGCACATCACATATTGCTGAATTAATTTTTTTTTTTTTTTTGGTGGTTTACAGCATTATGTCTGAATGAGGCTTATTTCTTTTTCATAATTTTTTGTTTTTGTTTACCCTGTATTATCCATCACCCCAGTTTCTATCATTTTTGCCTACTTCACTTAAATTTGAGTCCTGTAGTTTTTGCCAGACCTAAGAATATTCAAGCTGTTAATTGTCACTTAAGTAACAGACCCCAGACTATTGCTTGTGAAAATTTATTTGGCATTGGCCTTCACTGCGATCATTCAGCCTGGGCTATTCTGATATTGATCTTACTTAATACACGCTTAGCACCATGTTCTAATGCCTGGCATCTCCAAAATGTGCTAACCCTGTTATATCAAAGGGCCGAATAATCCTGTACTATTGTTCAGCCTACCCTACTTTGGTAAAATTGAGTGTGAAAAATAAATGGGATATCAAGCTATTAAAGTCCCATACTATTCATTAAAGCCTAAGCCCCACCAGAAGTACTGAGTTAAGCAAAATTTTACAAATAAGAAAAGGGTTTAAAGAATGTGCATTAATGCTTACTTGGTCCTGACATAAGAGCTCTACTTTCTCCTCTGAGATACTGCTCAGTTCGGAGTCCCTGTCGGCTCCCTCTCCCGTTCCGTATCCGTTTGCTGCCCCCGCTGATGGCGATGAGGACGACGTGTAGGCTCCCATCACCTTCTCATATACATGCTCTAAGACCTTCCTGGCTTGCAGCATGTCACTGGCAGAAAGTCTGTCCCTGTACGAAGGAATAGTAGATGTATAATACAGATGTTAATCGTGGATATATGTAAATCTGTTTACCTACTAATTTGCATAATGGTTTTCTTTTCTTATTGTACCAAAACAAGAGCACACAAGTGCATGCAACAAAATGTGAATTTGAACAGACATGTACAAATGGCTTGACAATTTAAACAAGGGTTGAGTAGATACTGACCCCAACAAATTTGACTTAAGACTCCAAAAATGTTAAAGTGTAAACATGGGTCTGGTGCAGGAAAATAAAATTGGTGAGAAGCCCTGCATGTCCAGGTGATATAAACTTGATGCATAATAACACTAAAATAGAAAAATTTGCAGCTAATCAAGGCATTAGGTTTTTCTGTTACTCTTGTATCTGTGTTTTAGGTTTCTTAATACGTGTACTCAACTTACTTTTTCAAGGTTCTATTTCCAGATGGGTTGTGAGGTTGCAGAAAGAATGAAATCTTGTTGAACTTTGGTTGATTATGCTGCCAAAAGAGCGAGAGAGAGAGAGAGAGAGAGAGAGAAAATAATAGTAGGACAACTTTTATGTAAATCCCAAATATTCTGCAAAGAGTTACTGTAAAACCAGAAATTTTCATGTGCATGAAACTTTCACGAATTTTGCGAGGGACAGAGATTCTGGTTTTACAGTACATGGACGTGTATCATTGATGCTGCCTGTAATTTGTGGGATATCATTCATGAAAATGACAAACAAAATTAATTTTACAACCTTGTTTATCAATATTTATCTCTATTTGTAGGTTGCATTAATATGGTATGCCTAATTTTTCATCTAGCATTCACAAGTCTTTTTAAACAAGAAAAATTCAACAGATCATGAAGATTATTTAAATACATCATACATGAAGCTCACTCTTTGAAAGCTAAGTATACTGATGATGTACAGTGTTCAATGAAGTGAAACTGAGACCTCTGACTACCAGTATAATCAAACTCAAAGGGCTAAAGGGAGAGAAAAGCCTACCTCGACAGTGACAGAGACAACCCACTGAGGTACGTTCTCGTTCAGCAGCATCCTCTCCGAGTCTCCACTGGCATCTCTGCACAGAAACCGGAAGAGGGTGCGACCTCCGACCTCACTGAAGATGACGGGTGTGTGGGGAGGGACGCTAAAATAGCTGTTCCCCTTGTTGATGACGGTGTGAGGAGGGTGGGGGGAGGTCGGCGACGAAGAGTTTACAGTCAGGTTGATGTCGTCTGTGCTGGTGTCGATGCCATTCACTGTATAAACAAGGAAACCGTATTGTTTGCATGTTTAATATTGCACATTTACATTTAAAATCTTATTTACATACAATGCATGACATGTACATTCTTTCTTTAATTTCATATCATCAATTTCAAAGTCCCAATAACACGTTGAACATATATAAGAATAATAATAAATCATACCATTTGGGCCTGGCCTTATGTTCTAGAAAACTATGATTCAGAACTTTAGATACTAAAAGATGTCTAATACTGTCAGTTATAATCAGCATCTGTGAAAAAATATCATAAATTCTGTGACCTCGTTAAAGGAGCTTAACTTTCCCAAATGACATTAGTGTTTAAATGACTACTCGAGTTTGAGTTTGCATACCTGCCAACATTTGAAAATAAAAAATCTTACTCTCATGTGCGCAAACTGTACATCACGAGCGCGGAGCGCGGAGCGCGGAGCGCGGAGCGCGAAGTCTCCAGCGGCCGGGGTCAGCTCTAATGCTGTATATCCTTTCTGGTGCTATTAGGCTTGGCCTTATTTTTTGACATATGACCTCACTGAATGAGTCATCTTTTAATGATAAAGATCATGAATATTTTGGCTCATGAGCCGTTTATTGCATCTAACATTTATAAAGACCGGTATGTGTGTGTGTGTGTGTGTGTGTATAGTCACAAAGTCAAACTTCCCTGAAACTGATATGGAAAAATACTTCTTTTTGAAATTCCATGACATTTAAGAAATATCCTGAACATTTGCAGTCAATCATAGATGAATGAAAAAAATCCTACGATGAAGCTAAAGAGTTTAAAAAAAAAAAAAAAATGCTTGGTCATGAAGAACTTTTGCATTGAGTGAAGGCACCACACTACCAGTAATCAAGAAACGCTAGGCCGCTAGGGCTGGGGAAGAAGTCCGCCTGCTCCTGCTGGAATTTACTTTCCAGCAGGATTTCTTGCTCACTGTTTTACATCAATTAGGCAATAAAATACTAATTCTACATTACCTGGATCATGGAAAATGATGATTAAACTCAATTTGGACTCATTTCTAAAAGCTACAACTACTTCTTGAAGGCCGAAAACCAGTACTCGGGTTTGTGATTCCTGATCGCGCGATCGATCTAACAACATGTAGCAGACAGCCTATGTATGCATGATATGCATCCTGCATTGCACTGTACTGTGCATGCACTGTGCCAGCGCAAAGAGGGTACATTGACAAGATGATGTACTTGAACAGTCCCTGTGTAGTATAACACACACACATGTGAATGCATATACGATATGTACAATTTTTTTTTCCCCTTCCGAATGTAAAAATCGTACTGGTACGATTTTTCACCCTTTTTTGAGGGAAAAATCGGAACAAATACGACAAAATCGGACTGGTTGGCAAGTATGAGTTTGGTGCTACATATACATTGATCTTCCTTATATGGATGACATGTTTGAATCAACCAAGACTCACATTTGGAGTATATTTGCACACATTGAGCAAGAATTACTTACGGAAAGAGATTGCACCTCTAAGTGCAATGGATATGGGCAGTAAGAAAATGAAATCTATCCATGGAAGCTTTCTGAAAGGTAATTATGTCGAATTCACTGAGATCACTTTAACAATGGGTTAGAATGAGAAATATGCCCAAAACAATTAATAAAAACAATTGAAACCAAGCGCCTACAAGGATATTCCTCTCTTTACTCATACAATTTTATTTGCAACTCCAGGGTAATAACCCTGTATCATTCATATGAAAAGTTGAATACAGCTCTTACCATGCCCGTTGATGCTATCTGGATCATATGCATGTGTCCTAGGCCAGTGTTCCAGTAAGGCTTGCAAGACAAGTCCTCCATAGTTCACTATATACAAGGGAAGAGGAATAGATGCAAATCGAGATCATTTCTAGGCGAATCCATTGAGAGATACCATGAACAGTAAAAGAATTATCTTCTTGAAATATTTTTCACTTTCTCAACATAACAAAGATAAAAATAAAACATAAACAAGATTATATGCATTTCTACACCACATACTCTAGCAACAACTAATCTGTGGTCAATATCCTGCACTAACCAAATTCCTAACGTTAGCCCTGGACCCTGGACCAAACCCAAAACCTAACCCTAACCCTAACCGTAAACCTCACTTTAAAAGGAAGGTTGAGTTCTGGGAAAGGAAGAAAATAATTTGTGAGCTTTCTCTTTCTTTTTATGTTAGTTTGGAAGATTATCATAGTAGAAATGTCCCCTGAAAAGAATTGTTCTTCAAATGCCCTCACAATCAAAATATGACAAGAAACAGATGAAATGTTCGGGCCGAACATTTGTGTGTAGTCCCATATACATATTTCTGTGTGCAGTGCAAGTGACTCTCAACAGGATTCAGTCAGTTTCTCAACATTTTGTTGATTCCAAGACATTACAGCATACACCAATTCTTATGTGCTATATAGTCAACCTTTCTCAATTGCTTTGAGACAATTACTTTGAGACAGTTTCTTTCACAATTCAATCTCAGGACCAGAACCCAACTTTATCTTTAAACCCAATTGCAACACTAACCATTACCCAATATCTTTGACGAATAAAGCCCAAAGCAATTGTCACAGGAGCATATGTCTGGTTACAAACTATGCATCAAATCTGACTTTGTAGACTCCACCTCTATGCATTTTTATATCCTCAATAAATTTCTAAGGCCTATCAGATAGATCACAATTTACAACCGTGGGACAAAGAGCTTTGCACAAAAGAATTACTTTTTTCCAAGTGCCAAGAGCAGGTCCCTTTAATTTGGTTCAGTTTGGCTTAGTTGACAAATACGATCACATTTTCAAATTGTCAACAACCTGTCGTTTACCTTTTATATCAGGTGCATCAGCAGGTCCTAACCCACTATCCTTCGATGAGACCCATGCAGCAAAACAGTCGGATTCCTCCAAATGTATGCATAACATCTGTAAGAGCAGAAAAACAAGAAACAGACTTGCGTGATTACAACTCGATTTGTAGCCTCTTAACTCTTTATTTGATGTACTAGTATATTGAATCCCTAGACTGCCCCATCGATTGAGCATTATGTTTCATAATTATACATTGTATATGTGACAAAAGTTAACTGTGATGGTTTACTGTTTATTCTATTAGTCAAACAAAGTGAATGAGTAAATTACGCAATGCGTAATAAATGTCCCCGCCGGAAGTGCAGATCTGTGGAAATTAACTAGCCTGAATCTTAAAACTTCAGTGAAAAACTTTAGTGAATAAAATAATGTTACTGTATGCAAAAGAAGAGAATACCAACAATGCATGTATACAACTGAAATATAAAACATGAAAACATTATGAACCTTCAGCCATTTTGAATAAATTTGCATAAATTTGCATGAATAATGAATTTCAAAATTCTGTGTAGAAGTTTGGAAGCCCCCACCCAGCCCTATCAGATAAAACAATCGGAATCAAAATCCGATGTGAAATAGAGGAGAAGTAGCATTTTTCGTCAATTTTGAATAAATTTGCATAAATTTGCATAATTAATGAATTTCAAAATTCTGTGTAGAAGTTTGGAAGCCCCCACCCAGCCCTATCAGATAAAACAATCGGAATCAAAATCCGATGTGAAATAGATGAGAAGTAGCATTTTTCGTCAATTTTGAATAAATTTGCATAAATTTGCATAATTAATGAATTTCAAAATTCTGTGTAGAAGTTTGGAAGCCCCCACCCAGCCCTATCAGATAAAACAATCGGAATCAAAATCCGATGTGAAATAGAGGAGAAGTAGCATTTTTCGTCAATTTTGAATAAATTTGCATAAATTTGCATAATTAATGAATTTCAAAATTCTGTGTAGAAGTTTGGAAGCCCCCACCCAGCCCTATCAGATAAAACAATAGGAATCAAAATCCGATGTGAAATAGAGGAGAAGTAGCATTTTTCGTCAATTTTGAATAAATTTGCATAAATTTGCATAATTAATGAAATTCAAAATTCTGTGTAGAAGTTTGGAAGCCCCCACACAGCCCTATCAGATAAAACAATCGGAATCAAAATCCGATGTGAAATAGAGGAGAAGTAGCATTTTTCGTCACTTTTGAATAAATTTGCATGAATTTGCATAATTAATGAATTTCACGATTCTGTGTAGAAGTTTGGAAGCCCTCACCAAGCCCTATCAGATAAAACAATCAGAATCAAAATCGGCCAAGAAATGACGGAGAAGTAGCATTTTCTAACATTTGAGCACACACGGACAGACGGACGGACGGACGGACGGACGGACACACACACGCACACACGAACGGAGCCCGTTTCATAGTCCCCTCGCGAACTTCGTTCGGCGGGGACAACAAAGTAAATATAAAGATTTAATGGGCAGGATTGAAGGGGCTTCATAAATGAGGGTTGTCCAAAAATCTTCAAAACTAGTATGTTCTACAATGTGACTGCCGTACTGAACAATATAAGAAAAATCTATGATTTTTTTCAGCTTTATAACATAAAATTCTAAAATTCTAAGTAATTTGGAAATAGTTTTTTTTTTAAGATATGAGGTTTTTGCAACTTCGAAAGTCTTTTTCAAAACTTGTCCAATAGATTATTCTAACTTTGACAAAAGCACTGACATGGGTATGAAGTACAATTGTATGATCCAATTTTTGTGGTACTTACTCCTATCTTCAGGTCCACTGCAAACCAGTTGGGAACATAAATCATCTGGAATCTGTTCTTTATCTCCACTTCAAAGTCTGCATGGCCTAGATCTTCAACTTTCTTGGCCTAAGAATACAATGACGAGCACAAGGGAACGGGGTGTTAAACACATATAGCAAATCATCAGAAAGCCATGACTAGTCTTTGTCAATTATGTGTACCATCCATGCATCACAAAATCTTTTTGAAACAAAGAGGGTGAGAGAAAAAGAAACTTAATGAGATAGAGAGAGAGAGAGAGAGAGAGAAGGGTGGCAGGAGTCTGAGAGGAAGGATAAGAGACTAAGAAAAGATTATTGATAAAGCAAAGAAATAATATAAGAATAACAATCAGGAAGTGAGGAGAGAAAGAGAGAGAGAGATAGACTGAGAGGGAGGGAAGATAAGATACTACAGAAAGGTTATTGATAGAGCAATTGATTGATTGAATAAAATTCATCAACCCATAAACCTAAAGGGAATGAGAGAAGTCAGTAGTCAGTTGGTTTCGTAAGAGAGGAGACAGAGTGAGACAGAGAAACAGAAAGAAAACAATAAGATATGACCTCAAAACTTACCATCAACACATCCCAGAGTGCTACTCTGTTTTCAGTGTCTTTTGTTAAGATGTGCCTCTTGTCATTGAGTATGTGGTACTGTCGGATGCTTGAACCGCCCTCGATGGTCATCTTGGGTTTTGGGCATTCGGATTCCATGCCCACATTTTCGTAATCATCAACATTCCTCCCGTTTCTACTTGAAAGGCTCTGTGATTAGAGAGAAAGGGAGAGAAATATAAGGTGCAGAATCACTTGTATGCAAACCAAATTTATAGAGCTGCATGAATACAATCAAATACTATTTGAGAACTCATCTCCAAAAATAGGATATGGAAATCAACTTCTCATGGATTACCTGACTGTTACATTTCGAGCAGTTTCAGGCAGGTTACAAAGTATCATTTGACTATGGGGCACCAAGCTTAACACTTGTAATCTGTAACAAATCAATGATTTTGTTACAGATTTTTGTTCTCTCACGAAATCAATCTTACCAATCAATTTCAACATATGTCTTACTGTGTTCTCCCTAAGCCAAGTGTAAGGAGATCACATGTTCTTGTTTATAATCATGAGTTTGCTAGAACAAATTGTTTAAATTACTCTAACTTGCTCATATACATTTCCTTGTTTATTGGATACTCTCCCCTGTTCAACTGCTGACCTGTGTATTGAATGCTTTACACCATTTCCTTTTTGATATGCCTCCCACAGAACAATCATTTTGAATAATCCAACTGTTTTGAAATTTTTATTTGCTGCCATATCGTGTTCTTAATCCTTTATCTTCATGTATCTGTATACAACAACCAAAGAGGAGAGAGCCCTCGTACAGAAATTTATATTTGTTTCTTATTGAGCCAAGGCAATTTTTTTTTAAGGTAGTTTACCGCCTCATGTGTGAGCAAGGCTTTAGTGGTCCAGCACTCACCCACTGGTTCAGATGAGACCTGGTGGTGGCCACCCAGATGGCATCTTCCTGGGGCACCAACTCTATCCTCAAGACCGGGGAGCACTCCTCGCAGATCAGCTCGCTCGCGTCCGGATTCCTGATGTCCGTCTGGTAAACGTAGCAGTCGCGGCCGCCCGAGTAGAAGGTGGTGAAGGATTCGTTGGCCCGCAGTGCCCACACGCCTTCCTCGTGGATGCGGTAGGTGGCTATGCATCGCTGCTGACCCAGAGACCACAGGCGTATCGTCCCGTCTGAGCTGCCGGATAGGCACTGGTAGATGGGATCAGATAGGATGTTTAAGAGCAAATTTTCACCAAAATATTTTGTCTACATTATATGTCAATGAAAGTCTGAAGTGCATTCTTTTGCTTTAAACATGTATATATTATTTTAGAATAATAAAATTTCCCTTTTGATCTCTCCCACCCTTGTCAGATTTGTAATCTTACAGCTCAATGGTTTGTGTATTTCTCATTTTTTATTGTTATTCATTTCATCCAATCTAGACCTTAAGGAATAGGGCCATGTAAGAAATTCAACTTAAACATTCCACCTCAAAGTGCGGAAAAAAGTGGAAATCACGATGATCCATTGAGAACGTTATTATTCATAATGGCAGAATACGTTAAACCTGGTTTAACTTTTAATCCACTGATTTATGGAGCGCCAGGTGCCAAGCTCTTTATTCTGTACAAATTACTCTATGTATGTAACAAACTAAGTAAACGAAATGAATCCAGTCATGAAACGAAAATGAGAAAGTGATACCCTGGCTACAATTTCTTAGTATACTACAGTGACACCTGTCCATAAAGACCACTCAAGGGAGACAAAAAAGCGGTCTTTATGAGCAGGTGGTCTTTGTGTTTCTCATTGAAACATGTATTAAACACAAAGACCACCTGCTCAAAAAGCGGTCTTTATGAGCAGGTGGTCTTTGTGTTTAATACATGTTTCAATGAGAAACATTTTTCAAGGGAAACACAAATTATGGTCTCTATAGACAGGTGGTCTTTCTATACAGGTGGTCGCTAAAGCAGGTTTGATTGTATTATGAACACCGGCCTAGAAGTACCTTGAGGATGAAGGAAGCTGAGTTTGAGTCAACAAGAGAGCTTACCTGAGTGCCATCTCTGTTAATGACAAGCGACTTGACGTTGTCCGTGTGGCCCTTGAGCTTCATGATCTTGGCACAGGTCTTGGGATCCCACACTCTCAGGACCTGCAGCGAACAACGAGAACAGAGTGAAACGTTCCTCTAGATCTCCATGGACATTCATGTAACATTTCAATAAGGGGGGCTCTAACTCTGACCTGCGATTGCTGATAGTCTGACATTTATGCAACAGCAATGGCTTTTGAAGTGCAGCATTCTTTGACTCAAGGTATTAAACAATAAAACAAAACTTTTCTAGGAAGAAGCAGCACATCACTAAATAGTGGCTGCTCTCACCGACTATGAGAGTAGGGAAAATACGCATATTTAACTGCACAACTCGGATGCCTGATATACATAATATTGACACATATTTATGACAATCCAAATATTCATGTGGTGCTTTATTCTTGTCAGTGGAGTATGTTTTGATTATTGCCATTATTGATTATTGCCATTTTGATTATTGAGAATGATGGATGATATACTGGTACAAATGTCATCAACGGCAAAGAATTCATGCTGCATGAAAAAAAAGTCTACATTGTATGCAGAACTCACTCAAAATGTATCTGAGCCATCATGCTTTTACTGCCTTTTATCGTAAATACTAAGATATGAGGCTAAGTTGCTAGGCAAACATGGGATTCAGTACATACATACATCATCCAATAAAATTTCATAACTGCACTAGACATTTAATTTTGTCAGGTATACCCCTGCATTATATAAACAGATTTGATGTGAAGTGGTAATTTTTTCTTTTTAAATTTGGGATGCTGTTTTTTAAGATTGCACTGTGGACCAAAACAAACATGTTCATGAACTTGATCTACCTTTTCTGTTGATCCAGAGATGATGACAGAACCAGACTGGTTCATTGCTAGGCTGTAGATTGAGTCCTTCTGCCCATTCAGAGAAGATGCTGGAAACAGAAATAGAAGTTGCATTGACAGTAATTTTTATTGACATATTTACTAGCTTTGTTCTGGCACCTACCTGCAATAACTAAGAAAATCGTCGGTATGTAGCTTTGACCAAATCTGCAGAAAAAACTGTGTGTTAACCTTGACAATCGTTACAAGTGAAAACTCTTTTTAATGTTGGCCACTGCACTTCACATAATGTGTTCTTTTATAGGGCATTACCAAAGGCCTTCAAATTCTGCATGAGATTTACCTAACAACTTAGCAAAATGGATATCATCTATTTTTGTCCCTTTCATTATGCACTTTGCGCCTCTATCACTAAAATATTTAATATCTAATTCAAAATCTTCAAGCCCTCATGACCATGAATATCCCTTTGACCTGTTGAATACGAGGCCCAAGATAACTCTCGATTGAACCATTGAAAAACACAAGGTAAAGGAAAATGAAAGCGTCTCCCAGGCAAATGAACAACTTGAAAAAAAGTCTACATGCAGGATGGCTTTCCACTCATTTTCATACATACAACTACAGAGGAACCTCGTTATAACGAACTTCTTGGGACCAAGGAAATTACCTATTTATATCGAAACCTTGTTTTATAAAGCTGTTACGCATGACTTTATGAATGACTGAAATATGACAAGCAAAATGGGATGCTCATTCATTTTTAACTGCATCAACTAAATTTGAACTGTGCAGATGTAGATTAACATTCTTGTTATAACAAACATTTTTAATGCAAAGTACATTTTGTGCCATAATTTAATTGAGGTTATTGGAAATACAGTCACATTTAGTTAAAACATCAGTAAAAACTTTGGGCATCCTATCTGGCACTTCATATTCAAGTCGTTCATAAAGTCATGCGTAGCTTTACGAACAGCTTTATGAAACACCCCCCTGGGCTAAAAAGCAATAGAATACAGAAATAAGTGGGGCCGGTAAAAAATTACCTTGTTACAACGAGAGTTTGTTATAGCACTGTCCTTTATAACGAGGTTGCACTGTACTACATATTCTGCTCCTAATCTAACAGTGTTGCTTCTTATCATCTTACTTTGCCCATCACCAGTGGGGTGATAAAACTTCTTAACTCATTTTCTGCCGGATTTTTTTTTTTTTCATAATTATGTAGCTAAGGACTAATTTGATGTTCTGACAGAACCCATGCAGTGCATATCTGAAAAATAATGCCACATGCAATCTGTAAAAGGAAGTTTGTCAATGCACTTACTGTGTTAATCTTGAAAGTTTTTTTTATTGCCCTCCCGAAAATCAAACATTTTTTTAGTTACGAGGTTTTATCACACCACCGACGTAGCCTCTCATACAATGGTGTAATACAAGAACATACATGGTACAGTACTTGGGTTTGAATAACACATTGCGATTCTTAGATTCCTACATTGAACACAAACTCCATCAATTCTTTGTAGGATTTCGACTTGAGATTCATTGTGAATGGACATTATTAAAGCACATACTTGTGACTGTGTTATTGGTAGCTGTGAGAGCCGTCAACGTGTTCACATCCCAGAGGAAGATTTGTTTATCGAGACCGGCAGACGCAACCCACTCTTTGTCTTTGGCATACGCTAATGCTTTCACGTAATCCTGAAAAAAAAAAAAAAATGATTAAAAAATTCATGATAATTTGAAAGAAATGATGATCTCATATAGTGACTGTTATGAACTACACATTTTTTTGGCCACATTTCACAAAGGTATGTAGCTTAAACTTAGACAATGGTTTAAACCATCGACTACAATGGGCTGCCAATGGAATAAAAACAACAAAAAGTGACCTTAGTAAAATATTGGAAAATTCTGTCTTTGTATGATGTTTAGTACTGATATCTTACCTTGTGAGTTCTTAACGTTGACATGCAGAAACCTTTGTGTGCGTTCCATACTTTTACTGTTGTGTCTGATGATGCTGATATTACTGTATCAATATCAAATCAAATCAATATCAAATCAAAAGCAATCTCAATAGAATAGAAAACAGTACTCATGATAATACACAATCAGATTTGGTTTTGAGAAATTATTGATAGGCTGGGACATACCGACTTCTGGGGTTGTCTAAAACCTTCACTTTATAGCAGTGTACAGAATTCCTTTTCGTACACAGGAACTCTTTTCAGATTCGCTATCATGTA
This sequence comes from Heliocidaris tuberculata, assembly GCA_025618425.1. Classification (NCBI taxonomy): domain Eukaryota; kingdom Metazoa; phylum Echinodermata; class Echinoidea; order Camarodonta; family Echinometridae; genus Heliocidaris; species Heliocidaris tuberculata. The sequence continues at coordinate 35,996,331 of CM046835.1, read as the reverse complement.
CACGTAAGTGAAATTGTGATGCCCATCAATTTTTTCTTTATTTTCTTACCAAAACTAAATTTCAATTTTCCAGAATCATATTAGAGCTTTCCTGCTCATCGCTTACTTTTAATCCTATGACAGACCTGATAATAATTACATGTAAAGTGCTTAGAGTTGTAGTATTAAGCACTACACAAATGTGACTATTTTATCATTTTCTTTTTCGCAGTGTTTCACAGCAATCTGAATATCCCCAACAGAATACAGCACTGAGTGAAGTGATGATCTATTCAGGGTGATTCTGTGCAATGTGTCCCATACAGCGTTTTTCCACATACTTCATCCAAAAATGAAAATCTCTAGATATGACCATTGAATAATGGTATCACCATCTATATCCATGATGGTAATATCAAGAAATTTTTCTTTCACAGATGAAATTTTTGGATAATTGTCTATCGTCTTTAGTCATACAGGACACTCGGCACGGAAACGCCCTTCACATTTTTCAAGGTACTGTTTGTTCTCATACTGCCAATTAATTTTACAATGGCAAATCATATCTACGTGTACGTCGAGTCACACCGTTAAAAAGTTTGCAGATGATTCATGCTACAAATGTGTGGTCCATTATACATTCTCCTAGAGCGGTTCATCAATGTTACTCACATGTTCTTCCTCCGCAACATAAGACAACATCATTCACCCAGTCTGTATGATGCTCCATTGATTGGACATACTGCTCCTGTCACAACAAGATCAAAACAGAATTTCAAGTAATGTCCAATTTTTAATCCTAAAATGGCCACTGGATATTTCATACGTTGTACACATCTTTTAACCCTCTCGAGACAACTGACCACATTTTGTGGTTTGGCGCAATAACTTTATGATTCAGAGCTCTAAAAAAATATAGCAGATGCATGAGTAGAAAGAGAAACAAAATTCTTCACACACTGTGCCCATTTTTGTTGCATGACCATATTGCATTTGATGCCAGGAATTTTAAAAAGGAGAATAAGCTTCAAAATCCGTAAATTGGCAACACATTGAGAGGTTCAAAATCTTCTTTTTTTTTACATGTATACTGGCAATTTTTTCACCTTTTCGAAAATTCCTAACCATGTATATTGTTCTCAAGGACATTAGAGTTGTACATTTTATTAGAACCGTGTATTACTAAAAGAAAAATAATTACTATTATCTGAAGAACAAAATATGATCAATTTAGCCCTTAAATAATTCCTGTCGTGAAAGGGCTAAAGGGCTAAATATTAACCCACAGGTGTTTTCAATGAACAAGTCCATCAGAAATCTTCTCTTATTACAGTCATTTGCCAAAATGTGTCTTCTGGCAAAGGCGGTACATACATTTACATGTACACGAGTAACGTGAATAATATTTGTGGAACCTATAAAGATGATGTTTTTTTATAATGAAAATCAAAATTTAAAAAAAAAAAGGCAAAAATAAAAAGTCTTCTTATACATGATTAAGATTTGTTGTTACGTTTTCATCTTCATCAGCTAGGTTCCATATTCTGACGATGGAATCTCTCCCTGCGGAGTAGAGTCTGTTGAGAAGAGGGTCAAACTGAAGTGCGTTGACCCCTGACCTGTGTTTCTTCTCCACTTCATCGCGAATCACATAGGACACCTTTGAAAAAAGAAAGAAAAGAAAGCATTTTAGTGACTAAATAAGTTACCCTTACAGAATTACCAGATATATACATCTACATGTACACAGACTTCTTAGCATGACTGTGTTTACCCACTCACACATATATGCGAGGTTATTTATTATAACCTCGTATGACATATATGTCTGTATTGCCGGGAGTGCCTACCATAGGAGAGGGATTCAATTGCAGATTTTGCCTGATAATAAGATATTTCATCATCCCACAATGTAGAAAGGAAGAATTTTCCAAGAATTTTGCCCATTATTCTGTTGTTTTTACCTCCTCAACATAGACAAAGCCCCACTTAGGGATTGTTCCATGAGTGGCAGTGCAAAAATTTAAAAAATTTTCACCAGGGCTACTTCGAAGTCCACCTATTGTGTTCAAAGATTTTAATGCACTGCGACCCATGGGCAGAAATACATGTACTGTTTGACGGTGGCTCTTTTTTCATTTACAGTGGCTTTTTCAAGAGTTTTGGGGGCTAATCGCCCTTAGCCCCCGCTTATTTTTTTCACTGGTGAGTGGTGTTTACCCTGATTTGTTTGTTTTTTTTCAACATAAAGCATTTTAGTCACTAAAGAAGTTACCCTTACATAATTACCAGAAATTAATTTTGTTTTCCCTTTGTCCAAAATGAGTGAAATGTAGCCTTGCAGCATTGCAAGGTTCAGGAGGCTCAAAGCAATTTTGCAGATTGAAAGTATGCATTGGCATTTATTACCCTTGTCCATACCCCTGTTTTGGAGAATTTGCAAATTGGTACATGAAAGTAAGTTGTTTCTGAAGTCTCCCATGCTTGCTATCAGCACCAAGGGTGTTAAAAAGCCCCTCATGCATGACTCCTGGGTCACATTTGTCAGATAACAATAATGAGTTCTTTCACTAAAGGTACCCCCTTGAGCTGCAATACTATTAAAGATAAAGTTGAGTTCTGGTCATGCGATTGCACTGTGAAAGAAACTGTCTGGAAGCAATTGGGAAAGGTCGATTATATAGTACATAAGAATTGGGGTTTGCTGTAAGGTTTTGGAATAACCAAAAGGAGAAGAATTAGACTTAATCATGCTAACTGCACACAGAAATGTGTATATGGGACTACACACATATATGTGGCATGAAAGTTCTGCCCAAACATTTCTGCTGTTTCTGGTCATATTTTGAATACATGTACGAGGGCATTTGAAGAGCAGTACTTTTCATAGGACATTTCTGCTATGCTAATCTTCCAAACTGACATAGAAAGAATGAGAAAACTCACAAATTATTTTTCACCTTTTCCAGAACTCGACCTTCCCTTTAAAACACCATATATAGTAGGGTGCACCTTTGATTCAAAATCTTGTTATGTTGTCTGCAACAATATGTTTCCTGGATGCCAAACTGTTTGTTAAAAGAATTTCACTATACTGTACTTAATGATTGTATTAAGTTGATACCTCTGCTATACATGTAGCTTGGATCAGACTTACATGTAATATCAAGAAAATTGGTACTTATAATTTTAACATTCCATTATAATTGGTAACATAATACAAAATGTCTAAATACATTGAACTGGCCCTCCTATGATAATACATGTATGTAAGATCATATTTTTTTCAGGGTAATAGCTACACTAAGTGATTTAATCATTAGTCTCCCACATAAAATGGTTTCCAGTTCAATTCTACACTATGGACCAATTAATAAGATGGTAATTGTAAAATATTAGTCCATGATAGTGGGTAGCCATTTGTAGTGCACTCAGTTGTTTGTAAGTCAGAAGTTTAGTGGGAAATAATTGGGAAGTGATCTTTTTGTTCAATCTCATGGGTAGTTATTTCTGTTCATGAGTCTGGTACTGTCCAGCCTTTAGCCAAGGCACTCGGTGTTGCTATTTCCCTAAACGCGCCTGAATACATAGACTAATTGCGCGACAACTGTGATCCGTGACCCGAGGTGCGTCAGCACCGAGGCCTTTACTAACCTGAGTGGTTGTTGTAGTATATTTCTTTTGTTTTGTATTATATTTCCGCTCCCAAATCCGTAGATAATTAGATGCCAAGTAGCTTACCCAGAAAGCCGGCCAAACCACCCCTTCCAATCCGATGCACCAATCAGAGTAGACAATTCGAGAGAATTTTATGAATATTCATTATTAACATACATATTCATAAATAAAATTTTGAGCAATCATATTTTTGCCCGACGAACATGGCGAGCGGCGAAGAAGATCTCCTATCAAAGAGCCTTGAAAGGTTGAAATTTTCATCTTTTAAGGAGTTACAATCAAAAGCTATAAGATCAGCATTGAAAGGGGAAGATGTATTTGTTAATCTTCCAACCGGTTATGGCAAATCTGCAATTTTTCAAGCCATTCCACTGTGCAAGGACTTCTTCGTGCGCACGGCCACAGTCGCTGCGAGCACACCATCCCCATCGGCGTCTCCTACCGAAACTGCCCAGAGTTCGGCGGGAGGGACTACTCGCACTGCACTGTCCATTGAAGTTATCATTTCACCTCTCATTTCTTTAATAGTATACTCTATTGTTTTTAATAAATCCATGTTTTATTGAAAATTGAACTAGATATTATGAATTATTTAGTACATTTGAATACCAATTCCCCCATAATTTGATAAACGAATCCATGTTAAACACCGCGGTTAAAACAATTACGATTGGCCACGATCGTCACTAGCTGCTGTATATGTAAGACCCTCATGCATATGCAAATATATGATGAGCTCCACAAAGTTAGCAAAGGCCTCGCCGCTGACACGGCTCGGTCCAGCAATCACTGCTGTAAACGCACACTGCGTTAGTCTATTTTCAGACCCTGCTCGGCAGACAAGCAGCACGCGAGGCCTTGTCCAAAGGCTAGGTACTGTCAAGCTTTTTTGTGCACTTCCACTGTAAATGCAAAGATCTAACCATGCTAGCAATTTAGAAAAATTTCCACCATGAATACACCTATTTCTTTATTTATATCCCCTTTTTTCCCTAAGTTTGTTACAGCCCACTCACACATATGCAAGGTTATTTTTTGATAACCTCGCACCCCAAACATCAGTACGGCAGGGACTGCCTACAATCTCGATCTCATGAGAAAATTTCAAAGGAGCAGGATCGGTGACTCAAAATAGCCTGAATATTTCACACGATCATGGCGACAGTTCTAGATCTAATTGAAGGAATAGGTTGGAAATATGATAGTAGATCTAACGTTAGAGCTATATCATCCTAAAATGTAAAGAGCAATTATTGTCCCAAAATTTGGCCAATCATTCTGGAGTTATTACCTCTTCAAATTAGACAGTAGAGGTGCACGGCCCAATTGGGAGACTCTCTCCAAGTTGAGAGACAGTCTCCCATATTGGAGACTTAGCTTACAAAAGGACCAAAGAAGCAAACACCACCAAGGCCGTTTCTGCTAATTTTTGCCTTACTGAGGTTAGAAGCCCATTTGTTATGTGTGTGGATCATAACAAAATGTTATGAAAACAAAAGTAGACAGTGCGGTGAATCTTTGAAGTAGACGGTCAATAGACTTAATTTTTCATGAGGAATCTGCTTTTCACATTTTCATTTTGAGCACAGGTACTCCCTTTGCCACAAATGTAATCAAAGAAAATTGGTCTCCTAAATAGGCTACCAGAAATGTTGACAAAAGTCTCTGACTATAGTACAGAGACAGACTCCAAAATCACACCAAGTAACAGTGGCCCCGTTGAGCATTAAGAACGAACATTGCCAAAATACTACTGTATTTTCTATTGCATGTATTAAACATATAGGGGGAAAAAGATAAGACAAATATTTCAAATTCAGCTCTTAAAAATCTCACTCTATTTGGCCGTTAGGAAGAACTTCTGATATTTCCAGCAAAATCGAAAGTCAAAATCATGTCCAAAACCGATTTTTTTTTCACCATCGCATGTTGTTTTCATTCTACCCACTCGTGTATCGGAACCATTCGGTTCCACTTGAGATCACTTACCCCTGCTGAATGTGCAGCCTGCTGTAATACTTACTAACCAAAACATAATAAATATCAAGGTAAAATTGGAACATCACTTACCAATACGTTGCCTTGGGTCTACTCTTGAATTTGATGTAAAGTTTCTGCACCCCGGTATTGAAAAAGCTGAATTTTGGAGCTTGAAAGTTGTTTGCCGTGACTGGGCTGAGGTAACAGTTGATTGTACCGTTTTTATGTATTTTGCTGCCCTCTTGTGCCCGATATAGAAGATTACTTTTGGGGGTTCCGTGGTATGAGCCGCCGTTTGTAAATTTATCATTTAAACAATTTTTTTTTATATAATTCAATAATTTACCTTGTAAAATAATTATTCGTATGAAAATGTCATAGAATGAGTACAGGTATTTATGAATAATAATTTTCATGTTTTTAATTATTTATAAATGATGATTTAACAATATCCATTATTTATATTTATCTATTTTGCTTTCAAGTATAAATGATTTCACAATATTTATTTATGTGAAGGGGGGGGGGGGAGGATTCACTTATCACGATTTATAAATAACAATTGTCACAATATCCAATATCTTTGCTTGACACTGTATCCCTTAAAAGGGAATCGGTAACTTTGTGGAGGCTTGATTTAATAAATTGAATTTTTGTATCTGTCTTGTATAATGATGTTCAGAAGGATGAATAAATAGCCAGGCATAGAAAGGTTTTCAAATATACAATGTTATTATTAAGAAAAAGTGTGATAAGCTTAAATCAACAGACACATTAAACAAGAGCATTACTAATACATAAGTAAAAAAAATCCCAACAGATATCATGCTTAGTTACAACAATAGTTTATTTACAGATCCACAAATTTTTCAGCCTCTCCCTCTCCCTCTCCCTCTCCCTTTATCAATTAAGTGGAAAAACATATACAAATGATATACAGTTTCTTTAAAAATATATAACTTCACAAACGGCGCCTCATAACGACAAGGGTCGGCAGTATTTTTTCCCCGTCCGATTTTCCTATCACAACCACCATACCACCGAAAATGCTCCGATAGTAGAGACGACTTGCTTTGGAAGGTGGTAAGATTTGTCTTTTTTATCATTAAGTTTGAAAAATTAATGATTATTTTACCAGCTAGACCTAGCTTCAATACCTAGTCACCCCTCCGGAGTAAATAATTTACTTCATGGCGAGGTAAAAGAGCGTGAGTTAGGTGAAACTTAGTTTCAACGTACCCGTAACGTAAGAGGAGTACGAGGTTATAATCATAACCTACATGTAGTACATTGGATGAGTGATTCTACCTACATGTTTTAGACTAATCTCGGCAAACAAAATTTTGTTCACAGAGAAACTCTGTATCACGCGCACACATGATTGATGTCTAAGATTGTGCACAAGGAAAACTGGGACTTTACATGTGCGCGATAGGGACCAAAATTTTTAATGACCAAATTTTTCGGGGGGGGGGGGGGGGGGGGGGAGATGTCTGCGCTCGAGGCAATCAGGAAATGTACACAATGACTTGCGATACCCCGTTTCGCCAGAACTGACAGTAAATTACGGATATCATTTTTGGAATTATCTTTTCCAACATCAGTGAGTTGAATTTATTGTATTTCATGGATATGTTGGTGTCGGTATTTGTAAATTAAATGCAGATTTTGAGTGAATGTTGGTGACTTTTGTGGAGTGGTGTTTTTAAAGTGTTGAGGTGTATGACTGCCTAGAGTCTACACACGAAGTATAGTAAAGTCGCTATGAGTGGTCTGGAGTACAAGGTTATCTTCAGATACGCTTGTACTTAGTTGTAAAGTGGGCCCGCCCCAAACCGAACCTCCCATTTTCACACACGCATAACAGCATATGTGGGACCGGGATGAAAGTTTTCTGGAAGAGTGGAACTTCAAAGCATGTCAAATTTATCATGTAAATAAGGTTTCAAGAACAAAAAGTACGATTTTTACAACAAATCTATGTCCAAGATATAATAGAATGCCTACTTCTACTCATATTTTCATACGTTACCTGAACTTTTCTCCTAGAATTGCTCGGCTGCCTGTGATGGACCGCCATATTTAAAATAACCCCAACAATGATTGCATTGCGTCACATATACATGCATGCACAGGCGCTAGGCCGGGGGTGTACCCACTGAACTGGTGTACCGTATATAAATGCAGTAGATAGCGAGTTTAGATTTCGAGGTTGAGTCTTCTTCTTCTCTTTTTTAGTCATTACTCTAATGATTTTCTAGCAAAACATGCTACTTTCAGGCAGACTTCTAATGATGCTTAAATTCAAGATTTAATTACAACAACAAAATTCGTGAAAAGTTTTATCCGTCTCTTTTGAGCGAGTGCTCGATGGATCTACTCCCAGATCCCATGCAGGAGGAGCCTATAAGCTAGAGGAGAAGGAGAAGTATAGGCCCTATAATCATTTCCCCCATATGGTAAACATAGGCCTTGATATTTAGGGGGCATCAAGAGTTTATGGTAAACAATCCATTTCACAATTATTCCAAGCGCGTCCAGAATTGGATAAGGGACCGGGTGGCGTTTAAGAAATCAGCGGGCTGGGGGGGGGGGGGGGGGGGGGGGGGCTTTGGATGTGGAGGAGGCAGGAGTTGGCCATGTAAAACAAGAAATACAACATGCCTGTGAGGGAGGGGGCTAAAGGGCAACTGGGCGGGATTAGTGGAATCGCAGTGGAGTACCTGGACCTTGGCCTCGGGGGGGGGGGGGGGCAAAGCATCCAATTAAGCCGACGTTTTCTGTAGGCCTATTTCAGCAAGAAAATCACCTTTCTGGGCCCTAATTTTCGTGGGGGGGGGGGTAGGGGTCGGATTAGGCGATTGTCGATAGTTTCTTCTTCCCATCTCATCTTATATCATTCTGATTCTGGAATGATATCATTTAAAAATTAAAAAAAAATCATTGGTAATAACAGCAAGGGCGTAGGCTGGTTTGGGCATGGGGAGGTGCACATCTTGGGGAGGTGGAACTAAAGTTTAGAAAATTAGAATAGATATCACATCACAAGCAAGCTTTTCCTGGACGATACAGTGTAGGTTATGTAGGTGTTTAAGTATTGTTCAGAAAATTATAAAGCTTGTGATTTGGTACCTATAGCCTATAAGCTGCTTTGTTAATCAAATGATTGCTTACCTGATGTCAGTAATCATTCAATCAGCAAAATATCATTCAACAAGTCAAAACTATTTCCAGTAAAAACATTTACTCTTGAAGATGGCTGGTTTTATTTTAATTTAAATGTCGATTTAATCTCAGCTTATGCTGAATTCTGTCAGGCCACATTGCCTCCTTGATTACAACATATCTAAATCCAAGATTATGATGCCTAGGAAGGTTCATAATGTTAGTTTTAAATATACTAATAATGGTCAAGGGTTACAAAGTACATCAACTGAGAAATACTTGGGTCTTGTGATAAATAACACTTAAAATTTGAATGATCATTGTACCGAATTACATGTAAAGTGCAATAGACCTTTTTGGTACATAATACGGAGGGACTGCGTTGACTGACCAAAACCAGTTTTAAAAACCCTTTACAGAATCTTTAGTATGCTCATGTTTGGATTATTGTTGCACAGCATGTGATCCATACAGAAACAAAGCGGTAGCAAACTGATTGTAAAGATTAAAAAAAAACGTTATACGTAAGAATGTTGAACAAAGACTGGAGTAGTACATGTAGTTACAACACTTTGTTACAAGAATTTAGTATGAATACATTAGAGAGTAGACGAAAGTACCTCCAACTTATTTTTTTAGTGTTATAAGCTTGTTAATGACATCACAGATATAGGACGTAATAACATGTGCAAACCTGCGAACAGAATTGGAAGAACAGATCATCATAACTTAAAGATGCATGTACCCAGAACAGCAAGAACAGATTATTATTATATGAACTCATTCTATCCGAAAACTACAAACGACTGGAACAAACTCCCTAAAAGTATAGTCAACATGAAAACTCTTGGCTTGTTTCAAAAAAGTGTTAAAAACCACCTCAACCTGCAGAGTTAAAGGCCAAGTCCACAATAATATCAAGTTGATTTGAAAAAGTAGAGTAAAATTAAACAAGCATAATGCTGAAAATTTCATCAAAATCGGATGTAAAATAAGAAAGTTACGAAATTTTAAAGTTTCGCTTAATTTCACAAAACAGTTATATGCACATCCTGGTCGGTATGCAAATGAGGGAACCGATGACGTCATCCACTCACTATTTCTTTTGTATTTTATCATATGAAATGTGAAATATTTCATTTTTTTCCTCATTATGATGTGAAACAAAAATTGATTCCTCACTGAACTTGTGGAATTGTCATTGTTGTAACATATTGTGATTCAAGGAAGAGCTTCCTTATTGTCAAATCTGCAAAAATTGAAATATTCTATAATTCATATAATAAAATACAAAAGAAATAGTGAGTGTGTGACACCATCAGCTATCTCATTTGCATATCCACCGTGTTATGCATATAACTGTTTTGTGAAAATAGGCGAAACTTTAAAATGTCAAACCTTTCTTATTTTATATCCGATTTTGATGAAATTTTCAGCATTATGCTTGTTTAATTTGACTCTATTTATTGAAATCAACTTGATATTGGTGTGGACTTGGCCTTTAATTTTACAAAAACCTATCATTGCATATATATCACCATGCAACTCTGTGCTTGAAATGTTACAATCATAAAAACCATGACTGCACTTTCAACCAATCAGATGATAGGATTATAATAGGAAAGATTCTTAAAGTGAGGTATATAAAGGATACTGAAGTCAAGCGGGCTTTCTGGGCCCGGGGGGGGGGGGGGGGTCACTCAGAGACTGAGTGAAGTGGTACCCATGCCGGGTACCCATTCTTGTCAAAAAAAAAAAAGTCGAATGAAAGGATCAGATAATAATAATAATAATATATATCATTTATATTGCGCCTTTTCATAAAGATACAAAGCGCATGACGTCTTTGGGGGAAAAGGGGTGCTTTTCAGTCTTACATTCGACGGTTTTGAGAAAACGGGGTGTTTTTCAGTCTTACATTCGACGTTTTTTTTTTTTTCTTTTCTTTTTTTAGAAAAATGGGTGTTGTACAGTCTAACATTCGACGTTTTTTGAGAAATAGGCGTTCTTCGACATTTGTTGGTACATTTTCCTACACCATTTATGCCTTTTAAGGGTATATTTTACAATATCCTTTTAGAGGTAGAATTTGACACCAAGAATTACTTCCTTTTGGGTCCAGTTTTGAGGTGCTTAGACGAGCATGGGTACCACTTCAGTCCGCGAGTGACCCCCCCCCCCCCCAGGTTCCGGGGCGTAAGTAATCTCGGTTTCGGGCGTCAGTTTCGGGTGTTATAGGTGCGAAAGGGTTTTAATTAACTATAAGTCTCGCGGTACTGTCGTCATGAGACAAGAATGGATTTGGCCGACCTCTATGGATGGCCTGACTTTTATAAGGTTTGGGGCAGAAATCAAGACTAATAATTGTTTTATAGAATGTTTCGGGTCATGTACCCCCTTGTTTTTGAAGCTGTTGAAAGGAGGAAAAAAGTTGTTGTTGTTTTTTTTTTTCAGGGGCGGAACTCCTATGCCTCCGCGGGGGGGGGGGGGGGTGCACGTGCACCCAGTGCACCCCCCCAGCCTACGCCCTTGGTAATAACAGAATTCAGTAAATTTATAGTTAGGCCTATTTGCGAGCGGGCAAAAAATTGGCTTATATAAATCCTTATGAATTACAGTTTTCGGACTATCGGATGCATTATTTATAGTGCATGCGTATTCTATACTGATTTATATTCATGGGGATAGATGATTTCAATTCACAAAACATGTGACAGCGTTCGAAATTTCTTTAATGGGCTTAATTTATCTATATAGGCCGATACTTGAATCCAATTTACCCTTTCTTTATCTTGGAACTTTAACTTCATAACCAGATAACCAGGGGAGCGTTTCATCAAGCGTTTTGTCAATGATTTTTACTGACAAATTTGCTCTCAGCCAATCAGATGCAAGGATTTCAGTAGCTTATAACAGTTGTCAGTAAAAATCACTGACAAAACGCTTGATGAAACGCTCCCCAATTCTTGATAGTTTGCAATGTCACACTGTGGCCGAGCAAAAAAATAAAATAAAAATAAAGAATAAGTACTGTAAAGTTTTATAGCAATTTTATAATTAGTGTCATAATTTCCTCGATCATTTGACTGAAAACTCAGTTTGCGTTTTGTCTTTTCTTGTGGCAACCGCAACCCCCCCCCCCCTTGCCCTTTCAAATACGCTTGTGAGTGGAATGATTGGAACTTAACAAAGATCGAGGGACATTTCCTCATCCTACCTCTACTTGATTAGTAAAGCAACATAAAAAATTACAGACGTCTGAGCAGGCATATATCTGATCTGGATTCGGTGTACTTCATCTTTCATAATAGCCTATAAAGCTTAAGTCTGTGAACGTATCTACAGGTTTGCCAATTTCACCTTGCAAAAAGTTGTCATATCCAGTGGTGAATACAGTTCAGAGGCGGCAGAACGTCGGGCTCGGACAATGGAAGTGGGGGGAGGGGGGAGCACCTTTTGTCCGCCAAACAAGATGTGCCCCCCCCCCCAACTTCCATTGTCCAAGCCCGACCTTCCGCCGCGCCTGATACAGTTACTCGGTAGATCTTCTTATGAGTTACATGTTTATAATCTTTTAATTTACACAATGTCGCTGTCATGCCATCAATGGTTATATAGCAGAACCCCCCCCCCCCCCTACTAAGAATTGCCTATAGATAGGCCTATGTCTTTTGCCCTATCATGCCTATTGTAAATACTAATGTAGAAATGTGAAATTTAATGTACACAATTGAAAGCAAAATGCTCCATTCACATTTTATTAGTCTGTAATAATACACTTGTAATATTATGTATAGGTGAATGAACTTGGGCCCAGGCCGTTGTCTGAATGCAGTCTACCCTATCAATTATTGTGTGATCCTTGACATGCTTAGGCATGTCCAGGGTCACACAATAATATTGGTTGGTCAAATTAACCAATCAGCCACTGGCGTAGCCAGACTTGTTGAATGGGGGAGGGGGGGGGGTGACCTCAAAACACCTGGGGTAGGGCTAAGGTCTTGACCCCTAAGTTCCTTCTTCTTCTTCTTCTTCTTCTTCTTCTTCTTCTTCTTCTTCTTCTTCTTCTTCTTCTTCTTCTTCTTCTTCTCCTCCTTCTCCTCCTTCTCCTTCTTCTCCTTCTTCTTCTTCTTCTTCTTCTTCTTCTTCTTCTTCTTCTTCTTCTTCTTCTTCTTCTTCTTCTTCTTCTTCTTCTTCTTCTTCTTCTTCTTCTTCTTCTTCTTCTTCTTCTCCTCCTCTTTTTAGAGGATCGATAAACTGCCACTCTCTATACGCCTATGCAGTCAGCTGTTGTATCCCCATTATGGGATTTATTGGGGTAGGATTCTTTTGTGGTGGTTTTGAATGGGAAAGCAAGTTTGGAGGGAAAGGGAGAAAAGCTACTGACAGTGACTGAGGAAGCACACACATAATTATGTGCCTGGGCAAGTCAACTTTAGTTTTTCTGCCGAAAGAGCCTTAACACGTACCGAAAAAAGCATTGTTAGTTTCCATCGTAAGGATCGATAATATCGTATTCAAAGGGCAGGCGGGAAATTGCTCTTTTTTCCATAGACATAATTATTCGGGCATATGCAGACATCTCGCTGCACATGTAAGAGATGACGCGATTGCCCCAATATTGGTATTTTCAAAATTTTGGTGGGACTCCCTGAGCCCCGATGCATCCCTCATGCAGCCCCGTACGCCTCTGATTGCTCCCCTGGGCCCATTTCATAAAACTTGTTATCAGTAACAACTGCCACATTTCTATGACAAATGTGCTCCCAGCCAATCAGATGCAATGATTTCAGTAGCTTTTAACAGTTATTGCAACTTAAACAAGTTTTATGAAACAGGGCCCTTGATCAGAAAATGAAGTTTATAGGCATAATAAGCTTTTACATTGTGCATACATGTAAAATGAGTGACATCTGCTAATCATAGATATGGTGGAAAAACATAGGCCTAAAAAGGGCCTTCTATCCTCAATGTGTTTGTCGAAAGTCGAAACTATTTTTTCTTTTTAACTGTATTGTTATGGATTGTCCAGAACCGGTGTGAAGCCGCCCACTGCGGAAACGTATACATTAATTTTGTTTAAATTATTGTGTTTCTTCATCATTTATCTTATTATGTTGTAGTAATTTTCTGCAAGTCATTATTCTTTTATGTTGAACGTTGATACTCCATGCATGTCTATATAAAACATGAAACTTTGCGGAAACTAAACCACAATCGCTTTATCTAAACAGGAAATACGCCAATAAAGTTTAAAATAAGCTAAATAAGCTAAATTCCCCGGTCAATAGACCATGATAATGCAGAAAAATGATAACGGCCGACAAAACGGACCCAATAGTCCCTATTCTCCTTCCGACGACATTCAAGGGCTAAGAAAGACTAACATGAACATGATGAAAAAACAGATTATCATTAACAACTTATTTGGTTGTCGTGGTTGTACCGGCCCGTTCAGTATTTCATTAATCATCAAAAGACTGGATCGAAAGATTTTGGGGGTTAATTTTGCACCAGTCGCACAATAGCAATTGATAAGTAACGTAGGCGACGCTCCGGGGGTGGGAGGGGGGGGGGGCACACTGCCCCCACTTTTTCAAGCACTCCAAAAGTGCCATTTTCATTTCTGAAAAATACCCCCTTTCTCTTTTCCCCTTTTCTTTACTACTAAAAGTGCCCCCTTTCCTTTCTAATAAGTGCCCTTTTTCCCTTCTGATAAGTGCCCTTGTTTCTCCTGAGGATAAATGCCCCTCTTCAACTCTGATAATTGCCTCCTTTTCTCTCTAATAAGTGCCACTTTCCCTATATGATATTTGCTCTTTTCCTCTTCTCTTAAGTGCCCTTTTCACTTCTTAAAAGTGCCCCTTTCCACCTCTGATGTGCGCCCTTTCCTCTTCTGATAAATGCTCCTTTTTACATATATTTCCCACTGTTTCTTACAAAAAAAACCCCCTTATTTATAGCTTCAAAGTATCGGTGCGGTTTAGTAACGGGTACCCATATTACAACTACAATGTAAGGCAGTGAAGCTGGAGGCAAGAGGGGCATAATTCCTACCCCCCCCCCCCCCAAGCGAAGGATTTCTCATTCCTCTCGCTTGAATGTGCCATTAATTTACACTTACATTTAAGGGCAATATTTTCCGAAAATTTTCCCTAAACTCGCTCGCTCTTATAATGCATAAATAACACAATAAAAACTACTTTCGAAAAATAAACTCAAGGCAATTTCAAAGGCCTGTTGTACTGCCCATAGAAATCTTGTTCAGATTACGTAATAGGCGATTGTAATGTGCGCACATTTCTAAAGGTGATAGACAGGGCTATTGAAATTGCCTTCAGTTGATTTTTCGAAAGTAGCTTTTATCGTGTTAAATATGAAATCAAGCATATCTCATAAAATATGTTGATATCGATGTTACTGAATTCCGGGACAGTTTGGTAGAAACATTACATAGTCTTAAGATCGACAAACGTCACTGTATATTAATGGGAGACTTCAATATTGATTTGAGCAATGACCATATTTTTGTGGGCAATGAGTTCTTAACAACTTTACAATGCTTAAGCCTCGAACAGGTAATTACATCTTCAACTCGAATAACAAATTCTTCTGAAACTTTAATTGATCATATCTACACGAATTTGAACGGATGTGGTAATAGTGCAGGTACAAGGCGGACTTGTCGGACCATTTCCCAGTGTTTGCATTTTTTGAAAACATGTTGTATAATACTGCTATGCATAGAGTTAAGTTTAGAAATTATGCACACTTTAATAAACTGAAATTTAGTAATGACCTTGTAGCTTTACCATGGCATGAAATTTACGAAACCACAGATGTCAATCTTGCATATGCAAAGTTCATCAAACTAGTAACAGAGGTTTGTGATAAACATGCCCCCTTTATCGATGGTAGGAGTTCTAAGAGGAAAACCAAACCGTGGATTACAGAGGCAATTAGAAAATCCATTAAAAAGAAACATAAATTGTTTTCCAGGGTTTTGTCCTCTAACTATGATACTCATAAATATGATAAATATAAGAAGTACAGAAATATTCTCACATCTGTCTTACGGAATGCAAAAAAGTTGTACTATGGTAATTTGTTTCAGAAGTATGAAGGTAATTCCAGTAAAACCTGGAAAACAGTGAACGAATTATTAGGAAAGCAGAGTATTAGTAATGCAGTGGTTAATAGATTGTGCCGTGAGACCAATGGCGTAGTTCACGAAACAAGTAAACCAGCTGAAATTGTTGAAGTATTTAATGATTTCTTCAGATTTCAGATATCAGATTTAGATTTTATTTCATTACATTTTCATTTTTCAAAGTATATAACAATAAGTATTATGAAACTGACAATATTCAAAATAATTGACAACACAACTTAGTGCATAAACATTTGTGTCAGTTGGTCCAAGATTAGCAGAAGGGATTGATTTTGAACAGAATCAACAAAGTTTTGAGCATTATTTGCGTACTCCGAATACAAAGTCATTTTTTTTAGTCACCAATAACTTATATTGAAACTGAAAATATGCTTTTATCTTGTGACAGGAAGAAGGCAAGTGGATATGATAATCTTCTAGTGAAGCTTTTGATAGGTGGTGCCCACAACATGTCACGCCCACTTTCATACATATCTAATTTGTCATTGCAATCAGGGAACTTTCCAAATTGCATGAAAATAGCCAAAGTAAGTCCTGTGTACAAAAAGGGTGATAAATCAGAACCAGGTAATTACAGACCAATTTCAGTCTTATCTGTTATAAGTAAATTTTTTGAAAAATTAGTGAATAACAGATTGGTCAAATTTTTAGAAAAGCACAGTATACTTTATAAACACCAATATGGATTTAGAGAAAAGCACAGCACTAAATTATCTGTTATAAATCTAGTTAATCAACTGATTCAATATCAAGATGAAGGTAGAATAACTATAGGAGTTTTCATTGATTTTGCCAAAGCGTTCGATACGATAAACCATGATATACTTTTGCATAAGTTACAAAACTACGGTATTAGAGGGCTGCCTTTAAAATTGTTTCGTGACTATCTAGGTAATCGATCCCAATTTGTTCATCATAATGGTGCTACTTCAACGAGGTCATCAATAGTGTGTGGAGTTCCACAGGGATCTGTATTAGGCCCTACTCTTTTTCTGATGTGCATAAATGACCTGCCTAAATCTTCAAATTACTTTAATTTCAGATTGTTTGCAGACGATTCGAATATATTTCACTCTTTTCCGCCAGGAAATTCTCATATTGATTTATTAGAAGTAACTGAGAATCCAGCATACGTTAGTCAATGATGTGATGCCAACAAGATTACTGTTAACATTAAGAAAACTAACTTTATGATCATCAAGCCAAGACGCAAGTCTGCCCATGTTGAAGGGTCGGTGAAAATGAAAGATCATATTTTAAAAGAAGTGTATGTTGCCCCGTTCGTTGGTATTCATTATGACAGGCATCTTACTTGGGTTGATCATGTCAACTCTGTTTGTAATATACTCCGCAGGAAAGTAGGAATTCTATATCAAGTGAGACATTTTGTTCCAAAGAGGGTACTTCTATTACTATATCATTCATTTATCCAAACACATATATCATATGGTCTTGAGGTATGGGGATGCACATCAGCTGCAACTATAAATAATGTTCTTGTTATACAAAAGATGGCAATAAGAGCTATTACTTTTAGCAAATATAGATCACCTTCCGCGCCCTTATTTCATTCATTACGTATACTGGACATTCTAAAATTGTACAAATTTTTAGTGTCAACATTTATGTATAAGTTGATAAACCAACAACTGCCTCATTCAATATATGATTATTGTAAGTTTTTTGAAAACCAATATGGTACAAGGCAGAAAGATGCTAAGACGCTACTCTTGCCTAGAGTGAGAACAGAGCATGGGAAAAATTCAATATCATTCGCAGGATCAGAAGTATGGAATAGTCTGCCGAAAGATATCAGAAGAAAATGCTCTTTCCATTCATTCTGTACGGCTACAAAAGATCATTTATTACAAGAGTTTATTCAACACCCATTGTAAATATCATCTTACTTGTCTAGAGTAGATAGTAGCTACTATATTTTATGTCATATAATCTTTTTACAAGTAATGTAATCCATTTATAATGTAAGTGTATTCATATTTGTCTCAAGGGCGCCACGCCCTACTAGCAGTATTGCTATCTAGTGGTGTCCTATTACCAAAGATTTGTTTTTCAAATGTACTATATTGTGATCAATTTTTGGTAATAAAGTTCTTTCATTCATTCATTCATGTAATCCTAAAGAAAAACGAAAGGGTTAATGTACGAATTAAAAAATCATTCGTCATTCCCCCAAATGAATTTGCTGTTGTCATTTTTATTATATCGGTGTAAATAATGCACAAAGGACTTCAGCGTTAGAAAAAAGTCAGAAAATTTTTGCTCGCTCGCGCATTGATCATTAGACCATCACACACAACTGCTAGTTATAGTGGAGTCATTATACAAGAATTACCTCACACTAATTGCAAAAGAAAATCATTTAACCTGTTCTAGTCTCAACGATATCCACTGAATAACATTTAAAAAGTCCTAAGGAATCCGCGCGGTGGAAAGTATTGAAAAATAACTAAATCCATGATAATTATTTTTTTCTATTTTCGGCCATCATGCGAAAGCACGAGCAGAACCAACTATATACATAGATTAACTATCTCGGTTTCAGTTGGACACGCCCTGACGAACATTCTTCTGTTGCGTGCTTGTCCAACAAAGCAACATGCACCTTAATCTATCTAAATTTAACCGAGTTAGCCAAACTATTAGTATAGAATGAAAACAAGGGCCTGTAATTACATTGAAAATATGTTTCGTGATATACCGAAGGGTGGAAAATATTAATTAGGATATATTATGAGCCGAGGAAAGAGAGAGAGAGAGAGAGAGAGAGGAAACAAGACCAAGAAAACTGGGAAAGAGTTAGTAACATTATCAGTTTTAGAGTAAGTAGTCGAGATAAGGATTTGGAAAGATGAGCTCTTTCTTGCAACGATGGGTTATATGAATTCGAATTCAGTTACTGTTTATTTATTCATATAAATTACCAGAAGGAGAATGGCAACAGCGTACTCTGGGGGACGTTGGGGAGCACACATTATCGCTTTAATAATGTTAGAAACTATTTGTTTTTCGGCGAAACGGCATTTTTCTAATGAACGTAAACAAGAGCAAAAGAAACATGCGGAACTGGAACACAGAAATGAATAATAAATACGTGTAGGTTTGGAGAAATAAAACGGACACCTGTTAACATACACGATCATTGTTTTTAACAAGCTGATTTTTTATGTGTTGGATACAGCAAAATAAATAGTGAGATCCAACATTTGAAAACAATATTTCTCCTAAGCCCTTTTGAATGCTGATGTAACACTGTTTTAGAGCGTATTATCATTTAGGAGAAGAGTGGCCCCTAACTGATGGTGAAAAGTCACTTTTATTCTGCCCGTAAGTCATTAATCATTTTTTTAAAATATATATCTTTGTTAACTCCAAAAGCTAAAACTTGTCATATTCGACTTATTTGATTAATTTTTGTAACATATTTCACAATTTTATGAAATCTAAGTTGTTGTTTCTCATTGTATAATATCGAATTTTGTACCTTGTTGTCATTATCATTGTCATCATTCATCCATGCCAAAGTTTATGTAAAATAATACCAATTTATGATAAGCAATCTTGTCAAATTCGAATGAAATATAACCGTTTTAGTTAACATGGTTAAGGTAATTGGATATCTGAAATGCATGTCACCACTGTCAACGGTGACGTTAATGATTTAAATTTATAGTTTTGGAATCAGGCGACTGTTTAGAGGCCATCGTTACGAATTGTTGTTTCTGCTTTTATGTTAATATAAAATGTGTCCAGCATCAATATTGATAATAATAATACATTTAGTATAACTGAATATATCTAAACCAACATGGATCATATTTCAAAATACCGTAAAAAATATCACTAAATATCTCATTACAGGCCCAACACTCATCATTTTCGCAGTCGCATGATCCGTAAAGAAGGCAAAAGAAGAAAAAGAAAAGAAAGTAAAGAAAGGGAGAGGGGGCCTAAGGAAGATAAAAAGAAGATGTCATCACCTCTGACGACCGCCCCCACACCTCGATCATTTTCTTTGCTCCTTCATCCACCCCGTAAGGCCCGTGCCTTCCCGAAATGTCCCCCACCCCTCCCATAATAATTCCAGTGCTTATCCGAGAATTCACTACAGTGTGAGTCAGAAAAAAAATGTTACACTTTTTGAATTGAGTATTGCTTTAAAAATGCGGGATTAACAGAGTATTTTTTAGCATGTATGGACAGAGTATAAATTCCTTTGTTGTTTGCCATGTTTGGTAACATTTGTTTCAATGTTGGTGTTACCGTTGAGTACACAACAGCCATTGTTTGAAAGATAGTCAAAACTCATTTGCGCCAAGTCGTATGATTACCTGCTGAAACAGAGACAACAACATTCACACAAACAATGAGCGTAAAGTTTATGCATATGTTTAATCAAGACAAATAAACAAATGAATATATAAAGCCAGAAATCATAACATTCAGTGATCTTCACTGAAAAGTCCTTTTTCATAGTCATTTTGGGCAATTGGACATAGCTTTCAATCTTCCACACCGGGCCTCCACATGGCGTCCCTTCCTCTCGATGCATTTCTGAGCTCGATGGAGCATCGCTGCCATGACCCTACGAAGTGTCTGCCTGTCTTCTCGCAGGCTTTCTTGCTCATTGTGCAGTGGAATCCAAATCAGGCAAGGCATTGTTGGTGTTGGCGCAAATGGGTTTTCACCCAGACACATTAATTGATTCCTATCCAGTAAATTAATTACTGATTCCCCACAAATGTATATATCAAATAAAACTGGAAGAGTTATTCTAACTGTGGTGCAAGAACTATGATATTTCTATCATATTTGTAATAGAAGCATTTCAAAAGGTGTAACATTTTTGCTGACTCGCACTGTATAGCTTTGTAAAAGGGCAATATAGGGTAAAAGGACGATTACATATGCGCTAAAGAAATCATGTGTACGCTAGTCATCTTGCTCCATTCGGGACGCGATATTTTTTTTCGGAGGATGGGAAAGTCACTAGACGAAAATCGACGCTCCTGATTGGCTTAAAAACTCTTGAGATAGATGTGATTCAGTCGTTTTGTTAAAATGCAGAGTTTAGTGAGTCGATTCAAGCACATGCACAGCTAGTACAGCTACACGTATGCAATGCAATGTACAATGTATACCGTATACGCAACATGCATCCAGTGTATACATGCAGTCGGCTCACTAAGAATCTAACGAAGCGTTTTCAGGTCACATCTATGACAAGCAAAGGTCATGGTCATCCAGAAACGGAGTACTAGTATTTTTTTTATACGTTTGTGTACAAGTGCGAGACGCACTTGTACACAAACGTATATCAAAGTGAATTTGTCAGGCGAACGAAATAATAGGGAGCGCTTATGACATAGGCTGGCCCCAGCCAGAGCCCAGCCATTAATAATGACGTACCGCCACAGCGTAGGGGGCAGACTTCTGTTTATGTAGGAGAGGGATTCTGTTCAACCAGACGTAGTCTCGATCAGCATAGCATATCCCCGAACGAAATAGACTGATTTTTCGATCTAGTCCTAGACAATTACCTTCACCTCTTGTGGTAATTTAGGCCACCAGCGTAAATCTGGTTCGATGAGTGGGGTATGCATTCATGATCACTGGGCTTTTCAGGAGCACATGATGACTGGGGGGGGGGGGGGGGGGGGGGGGGCATTGTGACCCTCACCAAGAATCTCGGAGATGGAATACCCGATTTACACACAATTTTGCATGGTGATATAGTAACTTGTAAACAACAATCCTGTGAAGCTAATTAAAGCAACATTTTTTTTTTCTATAGTTTTTTTCTGTACATGTACATGTTACTATTCTTTCTTTTTTTTAAACCTGTTTTGGATATGACATTCACATTGAGACTTAAAATAAATAATTTAGTTCAATATATTTCAACATGTGTGCGTCTCGCACTTGTACACAAACGTATAAAAAAAATACTAATACTCCGTTTCTGGATGACCATGACCTTTGCTTGTCATTATCATAGATGTGACCTGAAAACGCTTCGTTAGATTCTTAGTGAGCCGACTGCATGTATACACTGGATGCATGTTGCGTATACGGTATACATTGTACATTGCATTGCATACGTGTAGCTGTATTAGCTGTGCATGTGCTTGAATCGACTCACTAAACTCTGCATTTTAACAAAACGACTGAATCACATCTATCTCAAGAGTTTTTAAGCCAATCAGGAGCGTCGATTTTCGTCTAGTGACTTTCCCATCCTCCGAAAAAGAATATCGCATTCGGGACACTGAACTCTGCTTTGTAGAGTTCAGTGGTTTGGGAATATAATATATGCGTCAGTTCATGACGATTGAGGAATTAGGATAAATTATAGCGCACACAAGTATACATAAATGGTTGAGAAAACCTCTAAAAAACTAATTTCCACCACTTGGATTCCTTAGGACTTTTTAAATGTTATAGAGGAGATATCTTTTGGTAATGAGCATGTGTTAGATTTTCTGTTGCAATTTGTATGAGGTTCATCCCTTATTTTTTGTAAAATGACTCCACTATTAGGGAAGCTCAAACAGTGTTTGAATTTTTTTCTAAGAGGAGAGAGTATGCACTCTAAAGTGCATCATGGTAATTGAATCCAGTGACTGGGGCAATGATACTGTATTGTTAATTAGACTGTATAATTATGGTAATACCAGTGTCACAAAATTGTCCCCTTTTCGCTTTATGTTCACCCTTTGTAGGTGCCCCCCCCCCCTTTGTTTCAGTATTGATTATTGATAATTAGACAACGAATGGAGCTTCCTCTTCAGGGAAAGAGGAGGGTTTTTTTTAGCCAATTCACGATTGAATAGCCTGGGACATTAAGACTGCTTTTAAAACAATGGATTTAGTCCAGGTCTTTTCGTTGCTCAGAAAAAAAAAATTACTTGCGAGATCGATCTTGAGTACCTCCATAAAGTAAGAATGACTTAATTACAAAGAGCCAGATTTATTTGTTTTTTGTACAAAAATAAAAATATTCAATACATGCATATGAAAGTATTTCATTTTAATTTTATTTGATTTGATTTGATAAAATCTATGGAAGTATATACATGGTACATATCGATTCAATGGTCAACATATTTAAAGAACAATGTAACAAAGTCGTAAAACAAAATTGACGATATTGAGAAAAATGATAAAAGTAATGATAATGAATTCCGCATCACTACTTTAATGGACAAGTTTCCCCCTAAACTTTGCTGATAAAGCAAGTTGCAATAAAAGGAAAGCAGCGATTTTTATTGGTTAATAGTCCTACTGTAAATATCTTCTGGCGGCGTGCCACGTCAGCCTCGCATAGCCTTGGAGGCTCAAGCCTCGACTGCAATATTGGCAGCCAATTTTAACACCATGCACTTTTTTTAGAAAATGTGCAAAATTTTACCCCAAATTTACCCAACATAAGGGTAGCTATGTATCCGACCAACTTTGGGGTAAACTTTACCCATTTCATAATTTACCCATAATAATAATGATGATGATGATAATAATAATAATAATAATAATAATAATAATAATAATAATAATAATAATAATAATAATAATAATAATGATAATAATAACAATAATAATAATGATAATAATGATAATAATAATAATAATAATAATAATTATGATAATAATAATAATAATAATAATAATAATAATAATGATAATAATAATAATAATAATAATAATAATAATAATAATGATGATAATAATAATAATGATAATAATAATAATAATACATATGATTTATAATACGCCAAATCCACTCTGTAGAGTGCTCTAGGCGCAGTGTAGAATAAAGAAGGGCATAAGAGAGTAGAGAGACAAGAGAAGAATGTAATAATCAATGGGAAGCATTGAACAAGTAAGGTTTTAGACTGCTTTTGAATGAATCTGGGGAATTGCAACTTCTAATATCTGTAGGTAGATTATTCCATAGCGCAGGACCAGCGTGGGCAAAAGCTCTCCCCCCCCCCCCCCATGTTTTTGCAGATTTTTGAACAACAAGAGAACCAGAGTTGGATGAATGTAGTGATCTAATAAAATAGGAGTGTATTTACGAACTAGACTTACATTATAATGAGGAGCAGAACCTTGACACATTGGAAAACAAGAAGTAAAATTTTGAAAATAATGCGATCTCTGACTTGCAACCAGTGAAGTGATTTAAGAGTGGGGTGATATGAGTGTGTTACTTAGACAGGGCAACAATGCGTGCAAATTTAAATTTAAATGCCCAGCCATGTTACCTAACATAACTATTACCATACTAAGGGGTATTAAAGATAACGACTGGGTAAGGGTAAATCATTTACCCAACAAATTGACCGGGAATATTGCCTAATTATTACCCACCACATTTACCCAACCTCTTTTTTACCAACCTTTACCAAACTCATACCCAGCATGAGGGTACGTATGTATCCAAGACCCTGTTGGGCCAAAAAATTATGGGTAAAATATCAAAAGAAACAACTGAGCAAACTCTTCTTTTTACTTTAACCCAGCTTGTTGTACATTTTACTCAGCATTGTATAATGTTCATCACAAGTACATGCAGAACCTTTCAGAGGCGGCTGAACGTCGGGCTCGGACAATGGAAGTGGGGGGGGGGCACCTTTTGTTTGGCGGACAAAAGGTGACCCTTCCCCCACTTCAATTGTCCGAGCCTGACGCTCCGTCGCCTCTGGAACCTTTCCAAATTCAGGTCCATCCTCTGTCCACTAGGTGATTACACATGTTCTTGCCCTGTATTATATCCACTGGGGGGGGGGGGGCGGCTTGGGGGGCTTTGGGGGCTGCAGCCCCCCCCCCCAATAAAAAAGTTCCACGACCGAAAAAAGAAAAAGAAAAAAGAAAAGTGAAAAAAAAGAAAGAAAGAAAAGGAAGGAGGAAACAGAAGAAAGAGAGAATTAAGGAAGAAAGAAAGATAAAAAGAAAGACGTCCATATATACCTGGCTAGAAAAATGTATTTTTCGGATTACAGTAGTACGTCTTTTAGAACGTATAAATGGCTGAACTTTCTTAGTATCTCCCCTTCCGCATCTTTTGCATGCAAGATATATTTGTTTATCCCAATTTTGTTATTATAGGAGGGGAACTTTCCTCTTACATCAAAACTAGCCCCTTTACAATAGGCTCACACACTATCGGAAAATTTCTTTCGAAAGTGAGGGAAGTGAGTTAATGGTACAGCACGCTACGGAGGCTCCGAAGTGCATAGAAAACAAATTCAATGTATGGAATCGTTTGTGGTTTTTCCAATTATTTTTTTTTTCAAAACTAAAATAGCTAATTTGGCCTTTTCAGGAAATCGACCATACAGAACAATAACAAAGCTAAAAACAAATACGGGTTATGAACATCTATTTATTCACTTTGGAAGCGTCTCTCAAATTCACAGGTTTGAATGGGCGATGTGAAAAATGGATCATTTTTGGTTTCGTTTTGCTACAGCTAGATTTGTTGAAAAAGAAATAACGTATCCCAAGTGAAGGCATTCAAGTACAAGAACTGAGGTGGTCATCATCGATATTTCTGCACACCGTAAATCAAACAAATATGGATGAGGATATTTCACTTCGTGGATTCCACAATAGTCAGTTCTTCAAATTTAATGACACCCAACAAACAAACACTTTTGTTTTTGATGACTATATCCAACGCATTATCCTCGCGTTACTCTTCGTTGTGATATGCATTGTCGGAACTGTCGGGAATTCGACTGTCATTCTCGCAATCGTTCTCTCTCGCAAACTTAGATCGACGACCAATTGGTTCGTGCTTAATCTTGCATGTGCTGACTTGCAGGCGTGCCTTTGTCTTCCTATCCATATTTTGACCATGTTGGATAAGACAGATCGGTTATTGCCATCATGGTTGTGTACCTCAATAGCCGCTGTCCGACTCACATGCCTATCCGAGAGCCTCATCATGTTGGCAATGATTGGCTTTACCCGTTGGTTTCTCATCACCAAGCCTTTGCACAAATTCCAGAAACTGTACAGAAACCGGAACCTCATTATTTTTATGATTTCTACTTGGCTTTATTCTGTTCTATGGGTCATTATTCCTCACTTTGCAGGACTGGGTACGCTTGGCTTCTCCGTCCAGTTTAAAGTTTGTCAATGGGATACCTCAATGGCCCCTTTCAATGACTTCTACAGTCTTCTGGGAGGATTCGGCGTTTTTTTCATGTTTGTGATTGTTGTCGCCAATTACGTATTGATATACCGTTTCGTCGCCAGACACGGCAGGAAAATGCAAGCAACCAGATTAGACAACATTCGAACAACGAATCAACCCCACACTGCTTCCGTGGACAACACAGAAGATAGACCCATTCCTTCACTTAAGGCCCAAGACCAGTCAACCCAAGTTACCCAACAATCGCAAAACGAAGACGGCTTACCTGCGCAGAGAAATCAAAAGCGTCGTGATAAGAAGAAGGAACATGAGATCAAAAAGCAGACGGTGGTTGTTACCAAACGACTAGCCGTGATCGTCTTTGCTTTCTTCTTTTGTTTTATGCCATTCGGCATCAGCATTCTTGTGACACCTTTACGACCAATAGTTCCTTGGACATTTCCGGTTTTCTATCTGAGCAACAGTATAAATCCTCTCATCTACGCTGGGACCATGCCCGCCTTCCGCGAGGTAATGGGATGCATCATCCGATGTCGCTGTGGCAACATCCCAGCTCGAATGAATTTCCTAAGGTGGAGGAGAAAGTGAAAGAAAAAAAAAATTATTTTGTTTATGATTTCTTTTCTGTGGGAATGGCCTGTCAATCCGTTGTAAATAAGCCTCCATGCAAAGTGTATCGAGGAAAAACAGTAGTGAATTTAAAACAGAATTTAAAACTTACCCCTAACTTAACTTAAGTAGGTTCAAATATCTTGTGAAGAAACACTTGACTGACTTATACTGATGTAAATAATTCACTCTGCTTTTATTTATTTTTTCTTTTCTTTTCATTCCATAATATTGTATTTATCTTTTTTATAAGTTATATATACGTGTATATACTGATTTCCACTCGAAATCTCTTTTATTTCATTAATCGTATCTTGTGATGTTAGCTCAACTGTATATAATGTACATATGTTTTGTTTAGTAATTTTCTCCCTCTCATTCCAAACAATTACTTTGATTAATTTAAACGAAAATCTTTTCTTTTTTTTAAAACATATATTATTGTATCATTATTCGACTAGGGGGTCTACATCACACAAGCTAAGCTTTTTAGTAGATCCCTCCACATATCATTTTGTCACCTTTCTATGTCATATTCATGTATTCTCTGTTTTTGCAGTGTTTGTAATTTATACATATTGTTGTAATTTCATTGTAAATGTGGAATCTGAATAAATCAAAAAAAAAACAAAAAAAAAAAAACCTATGTACGAGAAATGTATATCGATCGGCTGCGGATCTAATCAATATTTCGACAGATATCATCAATGCGCCTGACGCATTCGTTTGTCTAGCCTTGATGGATTTTACGGATGCACCGCCCTTTTGAACTATATGTTGATGGTCAATTGCTGATATATATATATATATATATATATATATATATATAATTGTGATCAGTCTCAGTGTTTTACGTTTGCGGTTCTCCGTCATATTATATGTGTGATCCAAAAAAGTGGTTTACGAAGAGGGCCGTTGCAAGACTATATGTCGCCTAAATGCTTATCGTTTCATAACTTATGTTCTATTTTGTTGATGTATTTAATATTCTCATTTTGTATGTGTACTGTACTGTCGTTACTATATATACATTATTACTTATTATTGATTCCAGATCCTGATGAAGGGCAGGTGCCCGAAAGCTTGGTCATAATCATTGTGGTATATATAGTCTTGCAACGGCCCTCTTCGTAAACCACTTTTTTGGATCACACACACACACACACACACACACACACACATATATATATATATATATATATATATATATATATATTTAAAGTGATTTGGTAACTTTGTAGAGGCTTGATAAAATCTGAGCTGCCTGGCCTTACATGCTATCAGTGTATGTAATATGGTGTAAAAATGAAGCCCAGGAAAAAAAAAAAGCACTTCAAAATCATCATGTGCATCACAAAAGTAAACTTATGCAAGTGACCGGAAATGCCAGACTCACTTTCCCCCATAGACTCAGTGTTAGACTAAAACGTATGGCCATACGCTTTCGTAAATGGGAGTATTCAGTCATAGATATCTTAATAATAGCATTATATATTTGAAAACCTTTCTATGCCTGGCTATTTATTCATCCTTCTGAACATCATTACAAGACAGATATCAATATTCAACAATTTATTAAATCAAGCCTCCACAAAGTTACCAAATCCCTTTAACATTCTCCTGTTAACATAATGTAATTTAATATTCTGACTAGCGGGACCCGTGGAAAATCCACGGGATTTTTTTTTTTTTTTTTTTTTTTTGAGGGGGGGGGGGAGGGGTGAATAAATACATGTAGTGAGAATTTACACTGTTAAATTGTGGTTTACTTAATCTTATATTGAGTGGAACATATTATAATGTTTTGTTACCAAATAATCAAAATACCCAACTTTGTTTCAGTAGCGCAACTTTATGGTTGTATTTTGGTGAAATATTCAATCACATGATTGGTTAATACGTCTACATTAATATCATGTATTTTTTTATTATTAAAAAGACGATGGTTTTTATTCTAAAAGAAAGTTTGTGTAGTTTTTTTGTTTTCATTTTCATCTTTTAATTTGAGTCTATCTTGTTATTATATTAAATTATTTTAGTATTGTTTTATTAGTTAAAGAGAATAATGGTACTCACAGGAAAATAGGTTAAAGATTTTATTATGTTTTTCTTACTATGGAATACATTTATTCACATTTTTTTTTAAAGTTGAAAGTCATGTTGTTGTTGTTTTTTTATTTTGGGGCTAGATAAATTCATTATTTATATGTCTTATATGTAATGGTGATTATGGTGAAATTGCAAATTATAGATAATTATGCATTTTGTGTTAATCTAAAATGACAATTTAGAGGGATTTAGACGACTTTGTAGTTGTTTCAAGAGACATATTTTAGCATTACAGCTAAGAACTTGAATTTGTGCTGGCCCGACTACCCCGGAATACATACAAAATGTGAAAATATAAGTAGGCCCTATGCTCGATAGCGGACGCCAGCCCAGGCCTTGACTTTGGTAATGTTTGGATGTAGACTAGCATTATACGTCTTTAAATTGTTAAAAATCTGTTTAATTTGTAACAGGGAACCTTGAAAATCGTTAGAGTGAAATAAACGTAAGTTTGATATCTTATGTACCGAATTCATATGGTGTCATTTTTTATTATCACATCTCCACAAACCTGAAAGTTAATACTGCATGTGACTCTTTCTTACATGGGCTACGTGGGCTTTTGGTTT
The DNA here is from genome assembly GCA_025618425.1 of Heliocidaris tuberculata. Taxonomy (NCBI): domain Eukaryota; kingdom Metazoa; phylum Echinodermata; class Echinoidea; order Camarodonta; family Echinometridae; genus Heliocidaris; species Heliocidaris tuberculata. The sequence continues at coordinate 35,966,891 of CM046835.1, read as the reverse complement.
CATTTCCGGGCTGGTCGATGGTTTGAAAAGAAGCAAGTGCAAATGAAGACATTCAAGTACAAGAACTGAGATGGTCACAACTGATATTTCAAGACGTCCATCGCGAACACATACAAAAATGGATGAGGCAATTACGTTTCGTGGATCACATACGAACCAGTCCTTCAACAGCACCCAGCAAACAGACACTTTTGTTTTTGATGACTATATCCAGCGCATTATCATCGCTGGACTATTCGTCGTGATATGCCTTGTCGGAATTATCGGAAACTCGATTGTCATTCTTGCAGTCTCTCTCTCTCCTAAGCTCAGATCGACGACGAATTGGTTCGTGCTCAATCTGGCATGTGCTGACTTACTGGCTTGCCTCTATATTCCTTTCCATATTTTGACCATGTTGGATAAGACAGATCGGTTATTGCCAACGTGGCTCTGTACCTTGAGTGCCGCTGTTCAACTCACATGCTTATCCGAGAGCCTCATCATGTTGGCACTTATTGGCTTTACCCGTTGGTTTCTCATCACCAAGCCTTTGCACAAATTCAAGAAACTGTACAGACCACAGAAAATAGTTATTATGATGATTTCTACTTGGGTGTATTCTGTTGTGTGGGTCATCATTCCTCACTTTGCAGGACTGGGTACGCTTGGCTTCTCCGTCCAGTTCAAATTTTGTCAGTGGGATACCTCGATGGCCCCTTTCAATAACTTCTACAGTATTCTGGGAGGATTCGGTGTTTTTGTCATGTTTGTGATTGTTGTGACCATTTACGTCCTGATTTTTCGTTTCGTCGCCAGACACGGCAGGAAAATGGAAAGAGCCAGGTTGGAAAACATTCGAACAACAAATAAACCCGATGGTGCTTCCGCGGACAACACAGGAGGTAGACCCATTCCTTCACTTAATGCCCAAGACCAGTCAATTCAAGTGACCCAACAATCGGAACACGAAGACGGTTTACCAGCATCTACGCAGAGGAATAAAAAGCGTAATAGGAAGGAACATGCGATAAATAAGCAGACGGTGGTTGTTACCAAGCGACTAGCCGTGGTCGTCTTTGCTTTCTTCTGCTGTTTCATGCCCTTTGGCATCAGCATTCTTTTGACACCTCTACGACCAGTAGTTCCTTGGACGTTTCCCGTGTTTTATCTGAGCAACTCCATAAATCCTCTCATCTACGCCGGGACCATGCCAACCTTTCGGGAGGTAATGGGATGCATCATCCGATGTCGCTATGGCAACATTCCATCTCGAATGAATTTCCTAAGGTGGAAGAGAAAGTGAAAGAAAAATATTTACTTTGTCTGTGATTTCTTTTCTGTGGGAAATGGCTTGTCAATCCGTAGTAAATAAGCATACATCTAAGTGTATCGAGGAAAAACAGCAGTAAATAGTTTACCTATCTGATTAATATTTCAACCGATATTAGGAATGCGCCAGACGCATTCCGTTGTCAAGCCTTGACGGATTTTACGGATGCACCGCCCTTTTGAACTATTATTATGTTGATAGTTTTATATATACATATTTTTTTCTTTTCTTTTTTTACATTCTCCTGTTATCATAATATATGTAATTTAATATTCTGATACCGTTCAGTTGCTTATGATATTCATTATTTTCATCTAGGTATATATAGGTATATACGCGGTGTGATAACGGAAATAAATGAAATTCAATTCAACTCAATTAATGAGTTGTAGACGGTAATGACGTAAGTTGGTAAACCCTTAATTACCAGATGTCACATTGCATATTCCATACACCACTTAATTTGTTTGCCGCTATTTCAAAGAAAATAAGCTGATGCGTTATCACTTTTCTGGTAATTGTACACAGTTTGTCTATCTTTTCAATGAGTTTTGCTTAAATTACCAAACATCGCTCAACATTGGATGAAAACTTGACTCTGTCTGGAATGCCTTGGAAGATCACGACTTTAGAAAACAAAATAACAACAACATACAGACGATGCATGTACATTGTTCTTTAAAGTAAAGTCTTTACAAAATGAATTTTATATTAGCGCTACATTAGTTTATGTTTAAAGGGATTCAATTTATCAGAGCCTTCACACAACCTTGATTCATTATAAAGGCGAATCGTGATCCATTTCATCATTATTTTATAATATTATCTAGCCCTCCCCCGCCCCCCCCCAAAAAAACCCCCCCAAAACAAACCCCGCTGATCATTTGCAAGTTGCACCATCTCTTCTGTATTATATTATTGATTTCGAATAGCACATAGATTTAATGGTTTACCAATTAATCTTTTCCCCAATTTGAATGACTCGATCATGTCGATGAAGAAAGGCTAATGTTAATAATGATAATAATTATTGAGTATTTTATAAAGCGCCATTTCCATTACGCAAATTACTCAAGGCACTGTAAAAGTACAGGAAAGGTATAACGTAGTGTACTACACTAACTTTTGAGAGTTGCGCCCAAATTAGAGGGGCGGGCCTCTATTCTTAATCCCCTCTTCATCCCTCCGTGTTACACTTATAGTTATCAATGTAACATATTGCTATGAATATACATGTGATCAAATAGCTTCTATTATGACAATTCTAAAGGGAAGTCCATCTTATCATAATAGCAAGTTGCATTTGAGGGTTGGTGGGGGGATTGGGGGGGGGGGGAATTACTTAAAGCTTGGATCTTGACATCACATTACATTATTAAGAAAGCTTAGATTTTGGCAAATTTGTAATGTTATTGTTATGTAACATCAGAGAGCTCTCCCTTTTGCCCTGACACACAATGTGACATTAATATCTTTTTGAAAGTATTTTTCCTATTGCACGTCATAGTTGCTATCCATATTCACCTCAAATGAAAATATACCTAGCAGAGAGTATATGATATTTTAGTGTGCAACATACTAGTGACCAATGACAAATGGCAGGGTTGTACGTAATTACGTCAAAGTCGAATTTCAATTCGCTGACTGGAGATTCACATAGAATTAGCGATGTCAGCTTTCAAACATTGGTAAGTTTTTTAGTATTTGTCCATTTTATTTCAAAATTTCACTAGCCTTATTCTAATTTTAACACTTTTGCAAATTATTTTTTCGAAGGCTTGAATACCCTTTAAAGTTACAACGTTTTTAAATGGATTTTAGATTTAGTCAATTACTTAGACGAATAAGAAATGAATAAGAAATGTTAGTAGGACGTTTTGCTCTTTAAAAGAGTACATTTTGATAGATTTTATGGTTCTGTGACTATTACGTGATATGTATATACATATGCTATGTTAATTTAGATTTTCGAAATAAATTATGTTTGAGTTTTTTTTTTTCAAAATTAGGGGTTGCAATGATTTGCCATGAAAAGGGAATTAATATGAAGGAAATTTTAAAATGGATTTTGAATTTAGTAAATTGATTACCTAGACGAATAAGAAATGGATAAGAAATGTTAGCATGACATTTTGCTCTTTGAATAGTATTTTTCTTTTAAACATTTTATTGCTCTGTAACTATTACGTGATATACGAAAATATGTATATATTATGTAAGTTAAAATTTTCGAAATGAATTTTGTTTTACTTTTACAAAATTATAGGGTCACAATGATTTGTCATATAAAGCGAATTACTAAACCCCTCAAAAAAATCTGCAATTTAAGTTTGAAGGAAAATATTTCTCTTGTTGCTTTATTATAATACGCGAATGTGGTATCATTAGAAAGCTTGATTATTTCTCTTTACAATGCTGGGTCATTTTTAATGCTAATGCAATCATGAAATGCGCTGTCCTGATGAATATGCAGCAAGGTCAAAAATGAAATGTTGCAAAATTCGTTGTTTTCAATAGTGAATTCCCGTTTGTTTTGAGGATGGATTGAATTTGAAAGATGTTGATGCGGTGATGCACGAAAGTCCACACATGCATGGTGTATTCTCATCTGCATGCGGGGATGACAGCTGTTTGGAATAATTTCGAGCCTGGTGATTTAAAAGGTGTAAGATGTTAAAAAGTTTCAGATGTTGGTTTCATTTCTTGTTAAATCTATGAAAGTTGAAATGTGTCTTAACCCACCAATTTTGGATTAATTTTTCATTTTGAGTTTACTTTCATACGAGATTTTAAACTTTCTAAAAAACTTTCTCTACAACAACACAAACCATTCCATCCAAACTATAATGAGAAAACAATGAAGACACGCATATTATTCCCCCTCTATCCCTCTCTCTCCTTCTTTTAATAAGAAATGGTTGCATCTCATTAAGATAGTAGCTGTACTTGCGTTCACCCCAAACCTGGCCGCAACATCGTTTTGGGGTACACCTGCTTGGATTTCTCCAATGCTTTGGCTTTTTTGTGTTTTTTTTTCATAGATCAGTAACAAGAAAGATGTCATCCCTCAAACTTGAAATGCAGAAATTTTTTGAGGGGTTTATAAAGGGAATTAATTCAACGTGAAATTTAAAAATTGGTTTTTAGATTTAGTCAATTAATTACCTAGACGAATAAGAAATGAATAAGAAATGTTAGTGGGACATTTTGTTTTTTGAAGAGGTTTTTTAAATACATTTTATTGCTCTGTAACTATTACGTGATATACTAAAATATGTTTATACTATGTAAATTAAGATTTTCGACATAAATTTTGTCTTAGTTCTTACAAAATTAGCGGTTGCAATGATTTGTCATTTATAAAAGGGAATTGATACAAAAAAACAAAAAACAAGTAAACAATGGCGCGAGGCATTCTACTTCATGCAGTTCTCTACATAAATGTATTATCATAAAGAGTAAGATATTTCACAAAATAAACCTTTCATCTTTACACTATATACATCGTGTTTTTTCTGTGAATCTTGTGTCAGGGATGGGTAAATAGGGGTGTAGGGTATTCTAGTTCGGGACTATCTTTAAGTAATACACTTATAACCAGTGTAATTGCTAAGAAGAAAGGGTTACACCAGAACCGAATTCTCCCGAATAAATTCGGACCGATTCTGTCCGAATATGGCCTGAATCGGATGGATTCGGTTGATTCGGAACTTATTCGTCTCTGATTCGGGGAGCTCCCGAATCAGAGACGAATAGGTCCCGAATAGGTCCCGAATCAAGCAGAATCGCCAAGAATTGACCCGAATCGATTTTGGGCATCCCGAATAAAGTCGAATGGCAATCCGAATAGAGGCCAGAATCGAGCCAAATGTGACCAGAATTGAGCCCAATATGGCCCGAATTCCCCGATTACACCCAAATAATGACCCGAATGTCGACCCGAATCGGGACGAATATGGCCGAATGCGCCGAATACGCAACCGAATTACCCGAATTCGCCATAGAATCGTTGGATTTTGGCCAAATTTGGACCCGAATTATAGCCGAATTCAAAAAACATGATTTTCCCGGAGGTATATATGAGTGTGCGAGGCTATTCGGGTTATTCTGGCCCCTCATTCGGACCTATTCGTTTGCTATTCGGCTGTATTCTGGCCTATTCGGCTTATTCGCCTGTATTCTGCTCTGTATTCGGATGGCGATTCGGATGGATTCTGGGAGCTATTCGAGGCATTCTGGGCAGATTCGGCTCTATTCGTGTTATTCGGGTCTATTTGGCCAGATGATTCGGGTCGAAGCCCGAATCTGCCAAGAATGCCCCGAATGCCTCCCCGAATCCAACCGAATCCGGCCGAATTCCATCCGAATATATCCCGAATATGGCCCGAATGAAATTTGTCGGGGCCACATTCGGGACCATTTTTTAGCGTATTCGGATGGTTTTGAACATTTCAAAACAAGCCGAATCCCTCCACGAATGTTTCAGAATACCTCCCGAATTTTTGCCCATTCGGGGAGGGAGAACAGAATGCTCCCGAATCCACCCGAATTCGAAAATTCGGGTGTATTCACAGCTGATTCGGTTCCGGTGTAACCCTTGCTTAAGATGAAAGGGATGACACTGAATAATATTAAACAACATTCATACCGGGCATTTATAGAGCGCACATTACATATACCCCTTAAAGTTGCAAAACAAGAGAGATTTTTTTTTTTAAAGTAGATAACAAAGGGATAGAACTGTGTGTGTTGGTGGGTTAGTTAGGGGTATGAGGATTAGAGATGGCGTGTGCGTGTGTGTGTGGGTGTGTGTGTGTGGGTGTGTGTGTGTGTGCTGGCACTCACGTGAGTTCTGTACGTTGATGGATCATTGTTTTACGGACAAAGGTAACGTGATAAGTCGTTAATTTGCAAGCAAATTAAAATATTTTATTCAATTCTAGCAGAGACTGTTTCCGTGTATGTAACAATATCGTTCAGTAAAACAACTAACCTACTTTTGTTTCTCTCAAATGATATGGCGAACAAAGATAAAGGGCGTCCTTCTTTAATAAAAACACGTTTTAGGTATATACAGCTATCATTATCATTCTCTGGAGTAAAAAGAGAGGATAAAAGCTAGTAATACAATATAGGCTCATTCTTGCCACCTACTTCTCTCCCGCAAAAGTGAGATTTATCATTTGTGACAAAATCAAAGTGGTTGAATTGCACATTAAAAAAACAACAACAACAAAACAAAAAAACACCAAACAATTTAGCGTATTAATTGGCAAATTTCATGTACGCCGCATGCCCAAGGAGAGTTTTCGAAAATATTGAGGGGGGGGGGCTGATTTGATTTCACTTGAAAAATGACAATTTTCGAACCCTTTTTTGCGAGATTTTGCACACAATACACACAATACAATTATATTTACAGGACCAAAACTGTGGAATCACCTCCCCCAGACTTAACTAATATCGGCTCACTGTATACATTTAAACGCAAATTCAAAATATCCCTCTTAAATACTTACGCAATTAATCCGATGGCTGTATTAGTATAATGTTCTGTATTCCTCGTCTCCCCCATTTTATTTCTTTTTTAAATGTTTTATTAAGATCATCTCTCATATACATCATGTACATGTTATAATCTCAAAGGCTAGCTGTTTTTGATTCTTAAGGGAATCTACAATATTACAAGCCTAGCTTCTTACTAGATTCCCTCATATTTCACGCCAAATTAGTTTGTCTTATCCCAACTTTAAAATGATGGAAATATTGATCTGTGTCTTTGTATGTTTACTTGGATTTTTTTTCTTCTTCTTTTGTTGAAAGTATTGAAGATATATTCCTATATTATTGTAACAATGCAATGGTCATTGTTTATGTTTCGATTATGTGATTTGAAATATGAAATAAACTGAAACTGAAACTGAAACTCAATAAGAAATTAGCTGATAATCATGTGGAAAGTTGTCAGCCTGTTCAAAATATCTTGAAAGTACTCCTATGTGATTGCTTAGTAGGGAGAACAATCTCTATAAAGTTTGCAGATTCTTTGCTAGATATTATCCCATGGGGGCTGCCATTTTGAAAAAACTGTGATGTCATAGTATTACATGTCCAATTACCTGTACACAATGGATATGGTGTTGCATAATAAATAACTATTGTACAACCAAAGCCACCAATGCAAAATGGCAGGCATTTTGGTACCCCAACTCTCGCACAGGTGATGTTGTATGGAGCAGTTGTATGTAGGTCTTTGTCAATTCTTTTTCAGATTTCAGATCGAAACTTTGAAGTATCCCTCTTGGCGTTTGAAGTTGGTAGCCGCGGTCTTTTGACAAACCAAAACTTCCGATCACTGAAAACACTCACCAAACTAGCAAACTCAAATTCTTCCGCAAAACAAATATCTATAAAAAAAATTTGTAAAATGGCAGTAGTGTCTTCATTTTCACTCTTCCATACAAGACAAGACCCTACGTTGGCGTCACCTCCACTTCTCCGATAACGACCAGTCGTTATCTTGACCAATCGTTAGAGTCTGGTAATTGTAACAGAATACTAATGTGAATAGAATATTACAGTTGCATCGATTAATGATAACAAATGAAATGTATAAATGGAAGTTAATGATAACAAATGAAATATGTATTCGAAAATTTATAAAGTAATTGATATTGGATTTTGAAATTTGAAAAGATCTTTTTGATTTCTTCTTATGATTGTCAATATGACATGTATGAATATATCTATTAGGTAACAAGTACATTTGCCATACAACTTATTCCCTGTGATTACAATCTGGAACTGTCACGGTTGAACTGCTCTTAATTTAAATCCCTCTCTTCCTTCTTCCTTATTTCTCATTCCTTCTCAGTCGTTTTCTCCATCTCTCCTCTTTCCAGTCGCTATCATGCTTATCGGAAGTCACTCACCTTTTTTTCTCTCTTTTTCGTTTCCTTCTCTCATCCTTCCCCATCTCACTCTAGTCTATCGCCCTTGGTCGTCAATATACTTATTATTATTTACCACATCACCTCTTCCGTTCAAAACAATTCTTATTTATATCCTTATAATATATTATATGTTATCTACTGTAATATATTATATCATGTGTCCTATACAGTATAATGATTTTAGTACAACTGTATGTTTTTTCTTTGTTAGGCCCTGCTTGATAAAATTCATTGTCCTGGGCTCTACTTGTTTTCGTTATTGTGAATGTCATGTCATTAATGTATTATCTTTCTTTGCAAGTAATCCACTGTCTATGACGATATGGAAATAAAGTTGCATCTTATAATACCTAAAAATTGACAAACTTTTGTCTGACCAAGCAACAACTTGGGAATGCCAAATCCTGCTTAACAAAAGAAACTGCCTCACCTGTGAAACAGCTGAACCAAATATCTTGACACAATTAGGTTATATGAAATCCAGTGTCATGCATTCCACAAGTGATCATGAGTGTCATCGTAGCTAGTATACAGGTCAGTGGGCATCTCACAAATAGCACAGCTCTGATGTCAACTTTGTAAAGAAAATGTCAGTCCCCATGGAATTATGTATAGCAAGGAAACTCCTACTTTTTGAGACATTGTTCCCTTTCTTAAAAAATCAAATAGGAGTAATTTCAAGATATTTCTAACAGGCCGATAGTTATCTACATGATTATCGGCTGATGTTTGTTACCTTTCATTCCCCTTTAACCTAGATTTTTTTTCTGAGAGAAGTATGTCCTTAATACTTTATATAGATATGACGTCATAGCTTTAAATCATTTTCGGTTTTTATCATTAGTATAAAAAAAAGACCAAAAAAAAAAAGAAGTTATATATCATTCTTTCGTAGCCATGATACAGTAGATTGCTTTTTTGATCTTTGTCTCTATAAAAAAGGCAGGCATGCGATCCATATTCTTTCCTATATGATGTTTCGTAGTTCGAGCATTCAGGTGAAAATATTTCCTTGGAAGTGCAGAGAGGACAGGTATAACTGCCGGGATTGTCTGGAATCCATAGGTGAGAAATTGATGTCAGAGCAACGTGCGACATTTTAAATTCGTGCTATACAATTTCAGCTGCGCTTCACAACGGTATTGCTGTTTTCTAAATTATTTTCTGATAACACATAGACCTTGATAATGGCCTTGATTAAGTTTGTGAGAAAGTGAAAATATAAATTAGAAATTGAAATCATCATTGTAAAATGAGTATTTGAAAGAAGAAAGAAGATCATAAAAAAACACTTTAAATAAACATGACATCCTTTTTTTTTAAAGCCTTACTTCATCCCTTTTGCAGACCTAAATTTTGAAGTTGGGTGAGTAAGCGATGAATTACAAAAGAATTATAAGTGGAAAACTTGTGCGGATGTGAAAAAAAAAGGATTAAAATTTGCTTTTAAGTCAGCAATTACAACAATTTGGTAAAACTTTACTTTTCTCTATTCGAAAAAAATCTCGTAATTTTTAAAATCATTTTTGACCGTTACTTGTACATGTACTTGCGTTTATTTCAAAATCAAGATTTTCATTTCTTACAAAGGAGTAACAGAACTTGTAACCTTGAAATTTCATGGGCAGTATCTACAGGATGTCTACTAAACCTGTGCAAAGTTTCGCGGAACTTTGTGTCTGCAAAAGGGATGAAGTACCTTTAAGTTTACCATAATAGCTATCGTTGCCTAATCATCATATATGATATTGAATTTTGTTGAGAGGATTTTTTTTTTACTTGTGATCTAAGAGACGGTTGAAGGTTTATTCTAGGAATTTCCAGTTTGGAGATCAATCATTGAAAACAACGTGAATATGTGGTTGTGGAAAAATTTGAGTTTTTGAAACCATGTGGTTCATTCTAGGGATTAGTGTAATGAATTTAAAAACACTAGCGTGTTTGAAGGGGGCAATGGGGGCAATGTGCACCCCCCCCCCCTTCGGACAGATTTTCAACGGCATAAACAAAAAATAATAACTTCCATTTCAATGGTTATGAAGCTTTATTTCGAAGGAAATTGTAACCTAGTTGGAGCTATTAAAAGCTCTTAAATTATGAAAGAAAAAAATCATAAACGCTCTCCCCCGGTTGCAATGCGACCTCGAGGGAGCACGTATATGAAGCCAAACAGAAAGAATTCAAAAACCTCTCTTATGCATGTATTATGCATTGAAATAAATTCTGAGATATCTTTCAAGTGTACATATCGAGTGTTTAACAATGAATTTTAAACAATAAAACTGTCCACGGTGGTCACAGTGGTAGAGCAGTGGTCTCGTAACTGGAGGACCCGGGTTCGAAACCAAGTGGATGCGCTAGTGCCCTTTGGTAAGGCATCAATCCTCATTACCAAGTCCTTCGGCGAGGACTTTACCGTCGGTCCCCTTGTTGCTTACTTACAAGCATATACATGATTTCCTAGCAGTCAGGTTAAGTAAACCATCAGACCAAACTTTCAATCAAAACGCAATAAGGCAAAAAAAAAAAAAAAAGGAAAAATAAAAATTGCTCACTGGCTTGCAAGTATCTATAACTCATTGTGCTGTTGCTAATGACAAGAGAATGAATAAAAATAAATTAATGAAATCAAGATCATAATTTGCAAATTATGAATAGATGGGTGAATGGAACATTAGACGTCCTACCCGAACCCTTACGACGGAAAAGTTAGGCCCTAAAAAACGATTGTCTTCTTTTTTTTTTCCTGGATCACCATTACGTTCCATATACGCTAATATATAAAGGTATTGCACACATGGCTTTTCTTACTTTTGATCTTAAGCAATCTGCTCTGAATTGTGATATTGTTAAAATCATCAACGCCCAAATCGGGAAGAAAAATAAGCAACTGAAGAAGGAAATTATTGATAACTCATAAAACAATAAGACACCATGGCCCTGACTTGTGGAATAATCTACCCATAACAGTTAAAATGTGCTCCTCAATTTACTCTTTTAAAGTGACTATGAAGCGCAATCTAATATCATTATACTCAAATCCACAACATCTATGTAAAAAATTATAGTATTTTATCGATTACTGAACCATACACCAAATCATAAATACGTTTTGACCCCACCGCTCAAGCACTTTCACTTGCACTGCACCCTCATGACCTCTTTTCTCATTTTTTTTTTTTTTTTTTTTTTTTTTTTAGTTCTTTGTCGCTTTTTTACTTTGAGGCCGCCATCGACATCAAGCGACTCGCTCATTATGACGGTCTCCTGCGTTCATAAATCCTGTTAATTGCAAAATGTTAATTTCCCATATTGTATACATATTTTCTTTGTATTTAAGAAGTAAATTGTTAATGTCTGACAATGTGTTTATATACGTTTTTCTGTAATATTATATTTGGTATCATGCTATTGAACGCAGAAATAAAATCAATCAAACCACTAGCGTAGCTGAGGGGGGGGGGGGCAACTTTTTCCCCCAATTGTTGTGTTTTGGGGTTTGTTTTGTTTTGTTTTGTTTTGTTTAAATTATGGAGGAAAACTGAACCCCCTAAAATCTGAGGCCCCCCCCCCCCAAATGAGTGACTTTTGGAGGGCTGGCGAGAAGAAAAAATACGGATGTACCTTTTAGAGGTGATAATCTTTTTATTTTTGCTTGTCAGAGAATTATGGAGGAAAACATCTGATAACCACCCCCCCCCCCCCCCCCCCCCCCCCCCCCCCCACTGAGCGAGTTTTGGAGGGCTGGCGAGAAGAAAAAAATACGGGTCTCCCGCCAAGCAGAATTTAACAATTGACAAAATTTGCCCCCCTACGCCACTGAATCAAACAAACAAACAAAATGAAAGAGGAAAAGACAGGGCAAACAAGCGTAATCCTTGATGGCAATAGCGCATACATGAAACGCAGACCAATCAGCTCCGTTGTAGCCTGTCATTTAGAGGGTACAAAACATGACGATTTTCGTCAGATCACAGTGATTCGCTTTCTTACATTGTGCTATCGGAATTAATGAAACTATTTGATTTAAAAAAATCTTATTGTTTCTCTCTTGCCAGGCATTCAAAGTTTCTCTTGTGATAATGCCGAAATCGTTGACCAACATACTGGCATGATGTTGGAACGAAATACTTTGGCTCCTCTTCTGAACAGTTCAGCAGCTCTACCAACTGGTCTCTTTGTCCTGGAAGACTACAACCAACGCATCATCATAGGTATCGTCTATGTGGCCCTATCTATCATAGGAATCATAGGTAACTCACTCGTAATATTAGCAATAGCTGTCTCCCGAAAACTTCAAAATGCCACCAACTGTTTTGTCGGCAACCTAGCGTGCTCCGATTTACTAACATGTCTGTGTCTACCATTCAACGCCGTCGCTATGTTGAGCATAACTGGATGGCATCTTCCGGGTTGGATCTGCGCCGTTGTCTCAACAGTTGTTTTGAACAGCCAGGGATCGAGTGTCCTTACACTTGTTTTCATTGCCTATAACCGTTGGTACTTGCTGAGTAGATCCAAAGAGATGTTCCAGAAATTTTATACTCCCACGAACATTGCTTTAATGATTGTATTCGCATGGTTATATCCGTTTCTCCTGATTGTGATTCCTCATTTCGCTGGCTCCATTACTCTCGGATACTCCTACGAATATAAGGCATGTACCTTCCATGCTGCAGGAAGGTTTGCAGATTATTACACCATGCTGCCTGGGCTTTGCGTCGTTTTTCCAGCTTTTGTGGCAATTCTGATAATTTATATCAGGATATATCGTCTCGTAGCTCGACATGAGCACACTTTGCAGTCCGCAGTGGGTATCCAGCATTCCGATAATAAGAACATGGCTAACATAAACGAAGGACACAAAGGATCTTCTCAATCTGTCGTTGATTCATCTGAAGGTCGTATTTCCGAAGTGTGCCCTGATAAAGAGCACAGCTCTACCAAAAACAGACAACAGAAAGTTGCATTAAAGAATCCGGAAGACAGTAATACACTCCGAATCTTTCCACGTAAACAGAACAATTGGATGATGAAAATTGGATCTAAAACACCAAAAAGCGCAATTACACCCCAAAACAATTTACCTTCAGATCCAGACCCACCATGCACAAAGGTTAAGTCGGACCAAGCTCAGCAGGGATTACCCTCTCATTCACGTATAGAGGAATGGCAACAAAGCAAGGGTAGCGCAAAGAACAAGAAACCGACGGTGAACCGAACATCGGTGAAAGTCACCAAGAAACTAGCGATCATCATCGTCGTTTTCGTCATTTGCACTCTGCCCTATGGCATTGCGACGGTAGTTCCGCCAAGCAAACCGGCTATACCTTGGAATTACCTCCTGTTCTTCTTCAACACTTTCCTCAATCCTATCATCTACACCAGGACCATGAAATGCTTTAGGGAGATCATGGGGTGCCTCATTCGGTGTCGTTTCGATCGTATTCCAGAACCAGTAGACTTTGTTAGGTGTGTGAGACGTCGGCCTCAGTCATAGTCATGTAGCGAGTTCTAGCCAGGCTCGTCTTCATAATATCCTTACATTAATCGAAGCAGTCTTCGATTGTCACTATATGACCGCGAAAACTCTGGACGTAATATTTGACTTTCCGTATCGATGCTGGATGACTTCTCGGTGAATCTAGTATACTTTTCTTTCTCACCACAAGCACTGCAATATTGCTGTAAATGTATATCCTTGAATGACTTCTCTTTTCTTTCTTTTCCTCTTTCCTTCTGCATACATGTTTTCCCTCTACTTCACACACAGGCAACCATTGCTTCCCTGTTTATCTCGACTACTGGCATTCGCCACGTTATCATATGAAATCATAAACTCAGTTGCAAATGTAAACATAAATTGCTGAATTCTTACGTTTCCTTATCTAGATATTGTACATGTAATATTTTATGATTCTAAAAATACTGTACAGTTCAACCTAGGTTCTGCGATGTGAGCATCAGACACCTAACTTCCCTAAGATCAGTTATACTAAAGCTTACAGGTTATGATCGGAAGAAAACGTTTACAGGTAAATCATGAGTAATACACACTGAATAACGATATGCATAATCAATTATGATGTCACGGGCCAAGTCCAAGCTATTTGTCCCTAAAGGCCACCACACACCTTACGATCGGTCTGCGATCCGATTTCAGAAGAAAATGTAATATTATTTGAGAAATTATTTAAAAACGAAAAATATTTTTCATTGAGGGCCTGAATAGTGTATACAGGATAGTAAAATAGATAATACGGCCTTTGCCGAATTTTCTAGTCGGTGGAATGGCCAAATCGGCTCCGAGTTGCAGTGACGTCACAAAAATCGTACGACGGCCTACGATTTGAAACTAATTTTGCCCTTATTTCCTGTAGAGAGCATGCTGACAACTCACCCAAACCCTATGTTTAGTATTCATATTACCAGAGGCGGCGCTCCCGGGGGGGGGGGGGGGCAGGAGAGGGGGCACAGTGCCCCCCCCCAACTTTTTCAAGTACCCCAAAAGTGCCCCTTTTTATCTATGAAAAGTGCCCCTTTTCATAGCTGATAAGTGCCCTCTTTTTCTTTGTATAGTACCCCTTTTTCCTTTCTAATAAGTGCCCTTTTTACCTTCTGATAAGTGCCCCCTTTAACCTCAGACATTACAGCCTCTTTTGAAATCCAATAAGTGCCCTTTTTTGGTCTGATTATTGCCCATTTTCCGTTCTAATAGTGCATTTTTTCCTTCTGATAAGTGCCCCTTTTCACCTCTGATAAGTGCCCCTTTTCCTTCGCATAACAGTGCCCCTTCTTCTTTCTAATAATGCCCTTTTCACCTTCTGATAAGTGCCTCTTTTAACCTCAGACATTACTGCCCTTTTGAAATCTGTGCCTTTGTTTTTTGTCTGATTAGTGCCCATTTTCCGTTCTAATAGTGCAATTTCCCCTCTTATAAATGCCCCGGCTTTTCACCTCTGATAAGTGACCCTTTTTCTTCATGTGACTGCCCCTTCTTCTTTCTAATAAGTGCCCTTTTCAACTTCTGATAAGTTCCCCTTTTAAGCTCAGATAAGTGCCCCCTTTGAAATCCGACAAGTGTCCCTGTTTTCGTCTGATTAGCGCCCATTTTCCGTTCTAATAGTGCAATTTTTCCTTATGATAAGTGCCCTATTCACCTCTGATAAATGCCTCTTTTTAAGTGCCCCCTTCTACTTCTGATCAGTGTCTCTTTTTCTTTCTTATAGTATTATTTTCCCTTTTGATAAGTACCCCTTTTGTCCTCTGATGAGTGACCTACCTATATCTTTATATACATTTAATATATTTTACCTATATACCCCGATGTCGCTTCCAAACTGTGCCCTAAAGTCCAAAAAAGAGCCATATACACGTACCTAGCTCCAAATAATCAGAGAGGCTTCATAATAATACAAATATCAGCACAAGGTGAGGCAGTGAGGAGGAAAATTTCCAAAGCTCGCTTGCTACGCTCGCTCGCATTTACCATTGTCTTCTTATCATATTAGGAAAATCACTGTTATTCAAAATATCTTAAATATTTTGCTCGCTCGCTTCACTCGCTCGCAAATGAATAATCAGACCGTTACACTCAATTGCAAAGTATCTTTTTTATCTACAACCATGTTAAGACATAAACAATAATGTGTCGAAAATGATCCTCGATAGTGTATTAATCAGAATGTATAGCGGTATACCAATGTCTCAAATTGGTATTTTCCGCCTTGTTTTCACCCTTTGTAGGTACCCTTTTTCCCCCAAAAAAGTGCCCCTTTTTGTTGGTGCCCCCCCCCCCACTTTGAAAGACGCTCCGCCACCCCTGCATATTACTTTTCAGAACCTGAATAGGGTAGATTTCATTTGTTAAAATGCCAATATTTAATGCCATAGCGATTTATTTCACAAATCGGATCGCAGACCGATCGTAAGGTGTGCGGAGGCCTTAACGTTACCGACCAGAGCTAAGATTCTATCTGATTAGGTATCATATATCAAGCTGATAGTCCGTCTAGACCTTGTATCAGACAAAATATCAGGTAAAATGATATATAAATGTCAATTTATAGTTCTCACTTTGGTAATACAAATCCACGATACTTGACAACGTATGGGACATGCCATGGACTTTCCATTTATGGTTGGTGTTTAGAGCATAGGTTTAGAGTAATATGACAAGCAGTAGTAGATTTAAATGGTCGAAAATGCACTGTTATGACCCCTCACGCTTATATACAGTACTTGTCTAAATTATTAGAACAACTTTTGGTAATTGAACTGTGTACTGCCAAACTATGAAAATTAAAAGGAGAGAATAATGGTTGCGTAGCTGAACTCAAAGTTCCCCAGAGCTGTCCTCCTTTTTTTTCTTTTTTTTTTTTTTTTTTTGCAAAGGTTTAAAAAATGTCTCCGCCGGGAATCGAACCCGGGTCGTTGGCTTAGAACGCCAATGCCCGGCGGAGACACTTTTTCAACCTTTGCAAAAAAATTAAAAAGGGAAGACAGCTCAGGGGAACTTTGATTTAAGCTACACAAACATTATTCTCTCATTTTCATTTCTCACAATTATATTATTTCCTCGAGAGTTGCAAAGCTGTTGTGTATATGTTATTTCTTTACAATGTCAAGCCTCAATAATTTATAATAAAGTGTCAAATTAGGCAAATTAGGGTCTGTGCTTTCAGACTAGGCTTGTAAAGCATAATTTCGCGCTAATGGGTGTGTGTGTGTGTGTGTGTGTGGGTGTGGACAGGTATAGCCGTATGAGCGAGGACGGTGAACAAAGAAAAATTCCTGAGAACAATAGTCCTCGGAAGTTGAACAATAGTCCTCGGACGCCAAACAATAGATTTGAGCCTTATTCCGTCAGCGTTCCGAGGACAGGGCAGCGTTTCATCAAACGGTCATAAGTACAAGTTCGCCGACATCACATTGAAACGCGTGTATTAAAATTAACACGCGTTTCAATAGGATGTCGGCGAACTTGTACTTATGACCGTTTGATGAAACGATGCCCAGGAGAATAATAGAGGAACAATAGCTGTCCTCGAGAGTAAAGGCAAAAAAGACTGTGTGCGTGTGTGTGTGCGTGTGTGTGTGTGAGTGAGTGTAGGAAGTGGGGGGGGGGGGGGGGGGGGTAGGGGTTCGGGTGTAGGGAGCTGAGGCCAGTACAATGGAGGTGCCGTGGACCAGTGGTTTAAGGCGCTTGACTGGAGATGTGAGGATCGGGCGATCGATCCCCGGCACAGCACTTATGCCCTAGAGCAAGACATTTTATCTACATTGCTCTTTTATCGTACATCAAATAAATGAAGTGCTATAGGCATATTGATACCAGCGTGTGCATGTGTTATTTAAAAAAACAAAAACACGAAAAAATGTATATGAAGTTATATGATATAAATGTATAAGCCTATTGTTTCCCTTGTTCATGGGGGGGGGGGGGCTATTTTATGAAAAGATTTCATTCAATGCTTTCTGTGTAGTTTTGAATTTCAGTTATTCATTTACTGTATAGAAGATTTTACAAGATAATTTGCTGTATTTGTGATATACTTTCATTGAAATGTTGATTTATGATTCATGTAGGCTATAATCATTGAGTGGAATCAAAATAAAGATCATGGAAAAAATGTACAAGTGTACGTTTGTGTGGGTTGTATTAGGTGGAGAAAAGTTGCTATAGAGAAGTGCTATATACGCGTGATAGTGGCAAACATCATTACTCACACAAGTCATGCTCTCCTTCATTTTTATAGACATACACAATCATGCTTGTGGTCAATTTATGAGTTGGCTACAACACTGATAAATGTATATTGTAACGAAATTGAGTTTAATTAGCCCTGGAACTGTAGAGGGCGATGTATTTATTGTTTCTGATTATTGTCTGTGTCGAGACACGAATCACACGATGCTTGGTTCGGCAGTTCGTGTTGAGCTGCCGTTGCTAAAGGTTGTATGTTTTAGAACTCTGATAATAAAGTTTCCTTTCACCGCAGATTCGGTGTAAGTGTGATTTATTTGGTTCCTTTCTTACATTTAGTGATTGTCTGAGCAAGTGAAATGAGAATCCACGTCGCACAATAGATTTTTGTGAGGACCCACAGAGTGTTTGTTGGGTGAATGATTCAGTAGAGAACGTGGACCCGGGCTCAAGAGAGATCGACTGCTTGGCAGAGTGCTACCCCGGGAGGGCCCGGTTTCACGACAATATTTTTCTTTAAAAACATTATGTTGACATGAAACGTGGGTTTGTTGAAGGAAAGGTCTATTAAGGGCCGGGATCATTGTTGCAAAGTTTGCCTGAATCTAAATTTGGTTGATTCGCAAGGAAATCGAAATACTTTTATTCCTTTCTAGGGGAGAATTTTTTCGTTGTTTATAAAATATTGTTCAGTAGTAGAACAATAAATTTACCTCTGATTCTCCCAAATGATATGACAAACCCAGTTAAAGGGCGTCCATCTTAAACAAATTTCCAAGCATATACAGAAATCAATATCGTTCTCTGGAGTAAAAAGAGTGGGGATTAAAGCTAGTATAGTACCATATATGGTAATTCTTGTCATCTAATTCTCTACCGTATTAATATTTAACATTTATGACAAAATTAAAGTGGTTGGATTGTACACATAGACTTATTGATAAGCATTAAGGAGTTTCAGGTAAAAAAAAATATCGTTAAGCGTATTAATTGGAAACCTCTCGACATACATTGGATGAATTCAGGTTCGGTGTTGAAAGTTGGTGTTGGTGCAAAACTAGCACCAGCCACAACACCGAACCTGAAATGAAGCTGGTGCTAGGATTGACTTCACTAGGTGTTGAACTATCAAAAATGTAATTGGTATTATTTTCATAAACACCGAACTTGAAATCACCCACTCTTGTTTTCTAAGTGTGTTTTGTCAACGATATTGAGAGGGGAAATGCAAAGGTTAAACTAGATTATTTTTATAGCGAGAAGTATGTCTTTGATATCTTTTTATGGATTTTATGTCATCATAGCTTTAAATCATTTGCGGTTTTTATTTTTAGCTTGAAAAAAACATTATTATTATATGAATCAGCCATAACACGGCTGATTGCTTTTGATCTTTGTCTCTGTACAAAAAGATGTGCAGGAATGTAGGTCCATATAGGGATGTTTCATCGGTGTTCTTTCCCATTTCCTGTTTTGTCGTTCGAACATACTGAGGTAATGCGTACGTACAGCGTTGGAGAGAGAACAAGTGTAACTGCTGGGCCTCTCTGCTATCTTCAGGTGAGAAATCAGTTTCAGATCAGCAAGCAGCTTGCTAATTTTGCATTAAAATTTCTCATTATCTTAGTTCATATGATTTATAAAAAAAATACATATAAACTTATTGAATGAATGGTTATGGCTGCAAAGTGCTCAATGTTATTTCCTTGTATTTTGTTATAAATAACTTTGAACAAGTAGGTTCCGGCTGTTTCGAGATAAAAGCAATATAAATGATAAGGGGTGAGACCGTTCCATACATGTTGTATTGTTGAAGCATATAGGGAGACATATTTATGTTATAATTTATGTTATGTTATAAAACCGTCCGAAAAGGTAGTCATTATTTGTCGGAAACAACATTCAGTGAAACTTATTAAAAGAAGATCACAGATGTTGTATTTTCAGGAAATACTGACTAATTTCATATGGAATGTTTTGGGCCTGTAGGGCGAAAGGCTAGTCGAAACGATATGGCATGTATGGGATCCTGGATTATGTAGGCTTAGGATTCTTTCTTTCTTTGGACAAGTAGGCTTTGAATACACCCTCATTCACCCCCCCCCCCCCCCCCCCCTTTGAAATAAAAAGACCTGTGATCGGACATGCCCACGATACACAGTGCTATTGCGGGAATTCGAGCGATCGCCAATAGGGTAAAAATGCCCGGATGTACCGTTTTGGGGAAATTCTCATTCAACTTCCGGGACCTGTGTACTTCCGGTGTATACGGATGCTAAGTTACAGTAACCGCGGTACACACTTCAGGAATTTTTCTTCAAACTTATCTAATAAAAGTTAAAGTAATCGTAGAATTGTCATGGCGAGCGTTTCTCAAGACTTCAAGAATATGACCGTTCTGCAGCTGAAAGCTTTTCTGACAGAAAGAGGCATTCCATGCAACGGAAAACGCAAACTCGAATTGGAATTGCTAGTACGGAGAGCCGCTGAATGTTACAGCGTTATTGAGCCTTACGATCAGCACATTGCTGCTTCGCAGTATCTCCCCATAGCTGTTTTCAAATACTTCGGTCAATAGCGATGAATTATAAATATATCTAATCTCTACAAAAAGATGAATTTCCAACCTCGAGAACTCTTGCGTGTCATCAAAGTCTGGAGAAGCAAGCTAAACTGTAAACATAATTAATATGCACGGCCGCCGGGTCATTCACCGACCGGTCAGGTTCCGGAAGTAACTAGGTCACAAAAGCTGTCCCACATTGCATAGCAAACGCACCCCGATACCTGCATCCGGGCATTTTTACCCTATTGGCGATCGCTCGAATTGAGGGGTATATGCATCTTGACTTTTATGACTGATCACATCAGCTTCATCATCATCATCATCATCATCATCATCATCTCATGGACAATCAGCATCTTATTCACCGTGCACAATTATCACCATATTGCCATCATCACTAGCATCACAAGCATTTTTAAAAATCATAATTATATTCAGTATCCTTCTGCATGATCACCATATTGATAAACAAGCAGAATGCGTTATCTCTGATGCGCAACGCAGAAGTACCCGCTCCGCCGCAGTCAGTCCTTTAGAGGGATAAACATAGGCCTATTTGAATGGAAGATTATTTTGTCAAACCACATACTGATTTGCTTTCTGTAATTATTCTATCGGAATTAATTTAAATATTTCCCCCACTTTTCTAACAGGTATTTGACATTACTTTCTAAAGGGGATTCTGAAATCTTGAACCGTCATACTGACATGATGTCGGAACTAACTACTTTGGCTCCTCTCCTGAACAGCTCAACAACTGGACAATTTCACAACGGTCTCTACGTCCTGGAAGACTACAACAAACGTATCATCATAGGTATCGTCTTTGTGGCCATATCTATAGTAGGAATCATCGGTAACTCACTCGTAATATTAGCAATAGCTGTCTCCCGAAAACTGCGAAATGCCACAAACTCTTTTGTCGGAAACCTAGCGTGCGCCGATTTATTAACATGTCTGTGTCTACCATTCAACGCCGTCGCTATGTTGAGCATAACTGGATGGCATCTTCCGGGTTGGGTCTGCGCAGTCGTCTCAACAATTGCTTTGAACTGCCTGGCCGCGAGTGTTCTGACACTTGCTTTCATCGCCTTTAACCGTTGGTACTTGCTGAGTAGACCCAAAGAGATGTTCCAGAAATTGTATACTCCTAGAAACATTGCTTTAATGATTGTATTCGCGTGGTTGTACCCGTTTCTCCTGATTGTGATTCCTCATTTTGCTGGCTTCATTACTCTCGGATACTCCTACGAATATAAGATATGTGCCTTTGATACTGCTGGGAGATATGCTGATTATTACAGCATGATAGCTGGACTCTGTGTCGTATTTCCAGCTTTTGCTGCAATTCTGATAATTTATATTCGGATATATCGTCTTGTGGCTCGACATGAAGAGACTATGCAATCCACAGTGGGTATCCAGCATTCAGATCGTAACAACATGGCTAACGTAAACGAAGGATACGTAGGATCTTCTCAATCAGTCGTTGATTTATCTGAATGTCGTTTTTCAGAGGTGTGCCCTGAATCGGATACCAGCTCTGCTACAAACAGACAACAAGACGCTGCATTAAAGAATCTGGAAGACGTTACTTCACTCCATAGGTTTCAAAGTGATTTACAAAACAATAACCAGAATGGGGAGATAATAGAAATTGGATCTACAGCCAAAAACACAATTACACCCAGAAGCAATTTACCTACAGCTCGAGACCCCTCATGCACAAAAGTTATGCCGGACCAAATTCAACAAGGATCAACCTCTCATTCATCTACAGAGGAAAGGCTACAAAGCGAAAGAAGCACGAAGAATAAGAAACCGACGTTGAACCGGTCAACGGTAAAAGTCACTAAGAAACTAGCGATCATTATCATCGCTTTCGTCATTTGCACTCTGCCCTTTGGCATTGGGACGGTAGTCCCAACGAACAGACCGGCTGTACCTTGGACTTATCTCCTGCTCTTCTTCAACAGTTGCCTCAATCCTGTCATTTACTCCAGGACCATGAGATCCTTTAGAGAGATCATGGGGTGCCTCATACGGTGTCGATTCGATTGTATTCCAGAACCAGTCGACTTCGTTAGGCGTTTGAGACGTCTGCCTTAATACTTGTAACAATTTTTCCTTTTTAACTTTCGTTGCTTTAAATCAAATCATGATTTTAATAATGTAGGAAAAAAATGGAGAATACAAGTATTTACAATCATAATTCTAGGTCTTCAGCAATGAACTCAAACACACCATACCTTATCCCTTTCCTATATGCCTATAGCCCTGTAGTAAGTCAGTTCGGATAAATATTATGTGTACATGAGTAGATGACGGAGGGGGGGGGGGGGGGGGTAACGGAAAGAGAAATATACCGGATAAGTATGCTAAGTGCTCCAAAAAAAATGAATCATTATTTATGCACTAACGCTGCACAAGTGTAAATACATTTCTTCAAAATAGAGACACAAAGTTATTCAGGAAGCACCTCCATCACTTGGGAGTGATTATTCGAAAATGCGCAAAGTGGGACTGTCAATCATGTGCAACCTGAAGAAGGCCACGAGATCGAAAACTTGGGAATTGAAAGTGACTTAAATTCACATTCGTCTTCATACATTGATCGAACCAACATTCGATCATCATAAATATGAACCAAACGATGTAATAATTAATATTCAACATCGAAGCTGGATGAATTAATCTATGAATCTAGATCTTCTAGTATACTGCTCTATCGCACCACTTGCAATGCAAAATTGTTCTATATATATATATATATATATATATATATATATATATATATATGTATGTATGTGTGTGGGTGTGTATGTGCGTGGGTGTGTGTGTGTGTGTGTGTATATATATATATATATATATATATATATATATATATATATATACATACATATATGTATCCCTGCATGACTGTTCTTTCTCTTCTCTTCTCTTCCCTTCTTCATATATTTTTCCCTCTCTCTGTCTTAACCTGCCGGAAAGAACACAGTGGCCCACAGTGTATTCGCTATTGTATACCAGCTTATCACACTTCCCCTGTAAGTGCTCTTTTTATGGAGGGGAGTGTGACGGGCTGTAGATATATGTTATTATGGAACGGTGTTTTGATGTGAACTTCCTCGGGACGAGATGTTTACGAGATCGAGAGATTAAACATGGCGTTTTATTAACTTAATTACAACCGGTTTTCCAGAGTAATTCTTTGTTGTGCTGTCTTCGTAATATAGGACAGGGAACCTGGGATACGGGCAAGGAGCGACCCGTAACACATTGCAGGAATGAGATCTGGAGCCTTTTTTAGGGTGGAGCTTAGGAGGTTGGGGAAAGTATTTCAAAAAACATTTCAAAAGTCTATGAAAAATATTTAGATGTTTGAATAACAGAATATAGTTGTATGCATCCCTGCACATAAACAGCAATGAACTTGCATTTGGGTTGCGTTTGGGTTGCAGGGGCCTTTTGAATGTTTTTTGAAATATACAATCTAAATTTGGTTGATTTGCATAAATCAACCAAATTAGAATATCAACAATTAAAATATCATCCAGTTGAACAATAAATTTACCTCTGATTCTCCCAAATGATATGACAAACCAAGTTAAAGGGCGTCCATCTAAAACAAATTTCCAAGCATATACATTAATCATTATCGTTCTCTTGACTGCTGGAGTAAAAAGAGAGGGGATAAAAAGCTAGTAGTACCAGAGAGAATTAGAGAATTAGATGACAAGAATTACCATAAATCATATGGTAATTCTTGTCATCTAATTCTCTACCGTAAAGGTAATATTCAACATTTATGACAAAATTAAAGTGGTTGGATTGTTCACATAAACTGTCTTATTGATAAGCATTAAGGAGTTTCAACTAAACAAATTTTCGTTAAGCGTATTAATTGGAAACTACATTCTTGTTTTCTAAGTGCCTTTAGTCAACGATATTGATAGAGGAATTGCAAACAAGTTAACCTAGATTTTTCTTTAGAGAGAAGTATGTCCTTGATATCTTTTTATGGATTTTATGTCGTCATAGCTTTAAATCATTTGCGGTTTTTATTTTTAGCATGAAAAAGACATTATTAGTATTATTCTTTCGTAGCCATGATACGGCTGATTGCTTTTGATCTTTGTCTCTGTACAAAAAATGTGCGGGCATGCGCGTCCATATAGGGATGTTTTATCGGTGTTCTTTCCCATAACCTATTATGTCGTTCGAACATACTGAGGAAATGTGTACGTACAGCGTTGGAGAGAGAACAAGTGTAAGTGCTAGGCCTCTCTGGTATGTACAGGTGAGAAATCAGTTTCAGATCAGCAAGCAGCTTGCTAACTTTGCATTAAAAATTTCGCATTATCTTAGTTCATAATATGGTTAATAAAGATAAATATGAAATAAACTTATTGAATGAATGGCTCTGGTTACATAGTGCTCAATATTATTTCCTTGTATTTTGTTATTAATAACTTTACACAAGTAGGCTGTTTCGAGATAAAAGCAATATGAATGATTAGCGGTTAGACCGTTTCATGCATGTTGTATTATTGAAGCATAGGGAAATAGATATATATTATAAAACCGTAAGAAATGATAGTCATGATTTGTTTGATAAATATTCACTGAAACTTATTGATAGAAGATCACAGATGTTGTATTTTCAGGAAATACTGAATAATTCCATGTGGAATGTTTTCGGCCTGTGGGGCAAAATGCTAGTCGATATTATATGGGATCCTGGAGTTATGAAGGCTTAGGATTCTTTCTTTGGACAAGTAGGCTTTGAATACACCCCCATTCACATCCCCCCTCCCCCTTCTGAAAAAAAAAATAGTCCCGTGATCCACGATACACAGTGCCATTGCGGGAATTAAGGGGGATATGCATCTTGACTTTTATGACTAATCACATTATAGCTTCAGCATTATCATCATTATGAACAGTCAATCAGTAGCATCTTATTCACCGTGCACAATTATCACCATATTGCCATCATCACTAGCATCACAAGCATTTTTTTTATCATTATCATATTCAGTATCCTTCTGCATGATCACCATATTGATAAACAAGCAGGGGCCCGTTGCACAAAACTTGCGTTTAATCGCAACTCCTAAAAATCAAACGCAAGTCCTTAATGCGCACTTCTGATTGGCTGAAAATAAAGTTGCGTTTGATTTTCCTGAGTTGCGTTCAAACGCAGGTTTTGTGCAATGGGCCCCAGAATGCGTTATCTCTGATACGCAACACATAAGTACCCACTCCGCCGTAGCCAGTCCTTTGGAGGGATCCCGGGGGGGGGGGGGGCACTCACGTATATTGGTGGTACGGGGACGTGCCGCTTTGATGACCCCCTTTTTCAGACCCCGATTTCCGTTCTCTAGATACTCAGTTCCGCTCAGGAGCCGCTCAGCCCCGCTCTGAAGACCCCCGTTATGAAACATATCCGTTCCCATGCGGCCGGGAGCGTGGCGGAGGCTGTGGTCGCTCGACCTGGTCTCGCGCCCTAGGCCCTTTCGTCGCGCGAGCCTTGAAAACTGCTCCATCTAGCTAGCTACTATCGCTACACGGCGCGGGCGCGGCCCCCGGCGCGGCCCGTCCCGAGATCCTGCGATAGCGAAGGTGTACCGCCGATAAAGCGAGGTTAGTTTTGTAGTTCCCTAGACCCTGTTTTTCACTCTGCCCAATAGATCATAGTTCCCAAGACCCCGTATTTTACACCTTGAAGTCAGTTCCTTAGACCCCCTTTTCGGGGATTCGTGAGGCACACCCCCGTCAAAATATTATTCGAGTGCCCCCCCCCCCCCGGGGGAGGGATAAACTTAGGCCTATTCGAATGAAAGATATTTTTTGTCAGACCACATACTGATTTGGTTTCTTGAATTATTCCAACGGAATTAATTTAAAAATTTCCCCCAATTTTCTAACAGGTATTTTACATTACACTGTACTTTCAAAAGGGAATTCTGAAATCCTGAACCGTCATACTGACATGATGTCGGAACTAACTACTTTGGACGCTCCTCTCCTGAACAACTCAACAACTGGACCATTTCACAACGATCTCTACGTCCTGGAAGACTACAACCAACGTATCATCATAGGTATCGTCTTTGTGGCCATATCTATCGTAGGAATCATCGGTAACTCACTCGTAATATTAGCAATAGCTGTCTCCCGAAAACTGCGAAATGCCACAAACTCTTTTGTCGTCAACCTAGCGTGCGCCGATTTACTAACGTGTCTGTGTCTACCATTCAACGCCGTCGCTATGTTGAGCATAACTGGATGGTATCTTCCGGGTTGGGTCTGCGCAGTCGTCTCAACGGTTGCTTTGAACTGCCTGGCCTCGAGTGTCCTGACACTTGCTTTCATAGCTTTTAACCGTTGGTACTTGCTGAGTAGACCCAAAGAGATGTTCCAGAAGTTTTATACTCCAAGGAACATTGCTTTAATGATTGTATTTACGTGGTTGTACCCGTTTCTCCTGATTGTGATTCCTCATTTCGCTGGCTTCATTACTCTCGGATACTCCTACGAATATAAGATATGTGCCTTGGATACTTCGGGGAGATATGCTGATTATTACAGCATGATAGCTGGACTTTGCG
Organism: Heliocidaris tuberculata; assembly: GCA_025618425.1. Lineage (NCBI taxonomy): Eukaryota > Metazoa > Echinodermata > Echinoidea > Camarodonta > Echinometridae > Heliocidaris > Heliocidaris tuberculata. The sequence continues at coordinate 35,939,740 of CM046835.1, read as the reverse complement.
TCGTATTTCCAGCTTTTGCTGCAATTCTGATAATTTATATTCGGATATATCGTCTTGTGGCTCGACATGAAGAGACTATGCAATCCACAGTGGGTATCCAGCATTCAGATCGTAACAACATGGTTAACGTAAACGAAGGATACGTAGGATCTTCTCAATCAGTCGTTGATTTATCTGAATGTCGTTTTTCAGAGGTGTGCCCTGAATCGGAGACCAGCTCTGCTGCAAACAGACAACAGGACACTGCATTAAAGAATTTGGATGATGATACCCCACTCCATAACTTTCAAAGTGATATACAAAACAATAACCAGAATGGGGAGATAATAGAAATTGGATCTACAGCCAAAAACACAATTACACCCAGAAACAATTTACCTTCAGATCCAGACCCCCCATCATGCCCATGCACAAAAGTTCAGTCGGACCAAGTTCAACAAGGATTAACCTCTCATTCATCTACAGAGGAAAGGCTACAAAGCGAAAGAAGCACGAAGAACAAGAAACCAACGTTGAACCGGTCAACGGTGAAAGTCACCAAGAAACTAGCGATCATTATCATCGCTTTCGTCATTTGCACTCTGCCCTTTGGCATTGGGACGGTAGTCCCACCGAGCAGACCGGCTGTACCTTGGAATTACCTCCTGCTCTTCTTCAACAGTTGCCTCAATCCTGTCATTTACGCCAGGACCATGAGATCCTTTAGAGAGATCATGGGGTGCCTCATACGGTGTCGTTTCGATTGTATTCCAGAACCAGTCGACTTCGTTAGGCGTTTGAGACGTCTGCCTTAAAATTGATTTTTCATTTTTAACTTTCGTTGCTTTAAATCAAATCATGATTTTAATAATGTAGGAAAAAAATGGAGAATACAAGTATTTACAATCATAATTCTAGGTATTCAGCAATGAACTCAAACACACAATTCCTTATCCCTTTCCTATAGCCCTGTAGTAAGTCAGTTCGGAGATATAATCTGTACATGAGTAGATAACGGCGGGGGGTGGGTAATCCAAAGAGAAATATACAGGATATGTATGCTAAGTGCTTTAAAAGAATTGAATCATTATCTATGCACTAACGCTGCACAAGTGGAAGTACCTTTCTTCAAAAATAGAAGCAAAAGTTATTCAGGAAGCACCTCCATCACTTGGGAGTGATTATTCGAAAATGCACAAAGTGGGACTGTCAGTCAAGTGCAACCTGAAGAAGGCCACGAGATCGAAAACTTGGGAACTGAAAGTGACTTAAATTCACATTCGTCTTTATACATTGATCGAACCAACCAGTCCTTCGATTATCATAAATATGAACCAAACGATGTAATAATGAATAATAATGCACAAAGTAATAATCAGTAATTACAATAATCAACATCGATGCTGGATGAATTAATCTATGAATCTAGATCTTCTAGTATACTTCTCTATCGCTATTATCACCACTTGCAATGCAAAATTGTTGTACATATACATGTATATATGTGTGTGTGAGTTTGTGTGGGTGTGCGCGTTTGTGTGTGTGTGTGTGTGTGTATATATATATATATATATATATATATGTGTGTGTGTGTGTGTGTGTGTGTGTGTATATATATATATATATATATATATATATTCATACACACTAAGAAATTAGGGTTCACTTTAGGGTGCAAATTTGGGAGGAGCACACGTATATCTACTCGGGTGGAATCTTGCACCCTTACTGGTGCGCTTTGCAGAACCGGGGTTCAAAATTGTGTAAGGTTGAATTCTGCACCCTTCGATCAGAAATATTTGTCTTACGTGTATACTCACACCAGCTTTGTTTTTTGTGTGTGAGTGTTTTTTTTTTTTTTTTACAATATCTCATGAAGTAAGACTAAATATTCAAAAACCTTGAAATGAAATAAATTAGAAAAAGATAAAATAAATCCATTTCGATCGGCTTGTGTCGTAAATTTGCTTAAACCGGCTTGCAGGCTGACATCAACCAACTATCGGTACTTGTAGGGCTTAAGGCAGGAATATTTGCATAATTCGCATATTATAATAATATGGGGAATTTATCATGGCTCATTTTGATAGTTTCTTTGTCGGAAAAGTTATTTGAAAAAGAATACTTGATTGCATTTGATAATTCAGTCAGGATGATATCATTTTAAGTGAAAGTGCTAGTTTTACTGACTGTTACTGTACTAATTTGTTATATAGGGATAGATAGTGGAGTACATACTTCAGCTTTCAAAGTTGTATGAGTAAAACAAGCTGTCGCACTGTAGATGCTCCCGGCGTGGATCGATGGATCTCACCGAGGTCCCCTCTTGCCTATGTTCCATTAGTGCGTAAATTATGAAATATCGGCAATAACTTTTTATTGTCTGCTGCTAAGCTGTGAACAGGCGAGAATGGTAATCGATTGCCATCGACGATGCACACTTTAGGGTGCAGTTATGAACCCAGAGAGTGCAAAAATACACCTTATATTGGGGTGCAATTTTGAACCTTTGAATCCCCTTGGGGTGCACATATGCACCCTAAAATGTTCAAGTCTGCACCCTAAAGGGTGCTGCTATTGTGAAAACGGTCCCTGCATGACTGTCCTTTCTCTTCTCTTCTCTACCCGTCTTTATTTTAACCTGCCGGAAAGAACACAGTGTCCCACAGTGTGTTCACAGTGTCGAATCATCTTCACACTGTTGAATTCGAGCGTTTTAACATTGTGAAAGACATCTTCACATTGTGAGCGAGTAAATTCACACTGTGAAATCGAACATCACTGTATGAACACTCCGTGGTAAACCACACTGTGGAAGTGTCCACAGTGTGAAATCATCGTTACACTGTTAAATTCGAGCGATTTTAACATTGTGAATCACATCTTCACAGAGTCGACACTGTGTCGACACTGTGAAGACACTGTGGGACACTGTGTTCTTTGATTCCCCTCCCTTCTTTTTCTATTTTCCTTTCATCTCCTGTTCCACCTCCTTCACACAGAGACAACCATTCATTAATCGTTTCCCTGTTTGTCTGGACTCATGGCATTCGCCACAATACCACATGCAATCATAAACTAGTATGTAGGCATCATATATATATATTTTTTTTTACATATAATAGCTTCATAGGTTCACTTATTGTCCAGTCATATATGGAAATTCGTTGTATTTACTTGGTAGAAGTTACAAACATAAACATAAATATATAAATACATCTATGCGTCCATAAATGTAAACATAAATACATGCATCGATAATATCATATACATGTATAATTATACTGATTGGGGTGTATCGGGAAATTAACTTGAGGAATATACTAATACATTTGATGATAATGAACTATTTGATATAAACATTTTATAATCGGAAAAGAAAATGAGATAACGATTTCTATATTTAGAAAGTTTTTTTGTCCCTGCTGATAAGGATTCTAGGAAGAAAAAAAAATAATGTAAAGCGTAATGGGATGATTATTAAATCAAACATTAATCATTATGATAACCTGTTGTAAATATATGTATATATATATATTGATAAGTATTGTTTATTTACAATCTTTCTTCATAATGTCCTATCATTCTAAAATTATGCTGTTCAATATAAGGGTTTTAATGCAATAATTATTTCTCAGCATAAGATTCCGAGGAATCAGTTAAGGATAGTTATTTTTAAAACGTTACAATTGTAAATATAACTAGTAATACACATTGATCAATGACATGCATAAACAGTTATAATGGTATAACTGAATATCACTTATGACTGGTGTTCTGAGTAATATGAATGGTCGAAAATGGAATGTCATAACACTTATAAGTGAAAGGGGAGGAAGAGAGATATTCATATTCAAGTTTACTTGTTTCAACCTTTACAAACAAAACATTTGAAATGAAAATAACTTGAAAATAAGAAGTCATATATACAAGATTTGCTTATATAATTATAATTACAGCTCAGCCTTGTATGCGAGTGGTTTAAGGCTAATAAATTGTCAATCTAAAAAAAAGTAACTATATGATCTTAATTTAGACAGCATTTTCATATATCTCGACAACGTACTACTATCTAGAGTTGAAAACACAAAATTTCTAGGTGTGCACATCGACAGTTCTATGTCTTGGAAAAAACATATTCTTGAAACAGAAAACAAAGTCTCTAAAAACATTGGCATCATTTCTAGACTGCGGCACATTTTACCAAACAACATCCTCCGTATGCTTTACAATTCTCTTATTGTACCATATCTATCATACTGCAACCTGGCCTGGGGGATCTCTACAACCTCCAAATTGCAAAAACTAATCACTCTACAAAAGAAAATAATTCGTATAATTACAGGTACTGCTTCCCGGTGTCACGTCGACCATTTGTTCAAACAATTTAACATACTAAAATTTACCGATATAAATAAACATCAACAAAGCATTTTTATGTACAGATGTACAAACAATTTATTTCCTGAAGAATTTTGTAATCTCTTTCAATTAAATTCTACGATTTATAAATACGAAACCAGACACGTAAATCACATCCATCTACCCAAGCACAGAACCGTATTATTCCAACATAATATCCGGTACTCAGGACCCAAGCTGTGGAACGTTATCCCTGACACAATAAAATACTCCGCATCTCTCGCTTGCTTCTCAAGAAGGATGAAAAAATATTTCACTTCACCTTACAAATAATATGGTTTAAGACACTTCCCCACCCTCCATTGTATCTATTCTCTCTCTCTATTCTTTCTTCTCTCTGCCTCTTGGTGAATATTTCTCTTTTCCGTACAATTCTCATGTTGCACCTCCATTCTCCCCCTGTTTTTCCTCTTTCCCCTTCTTTTTCTTTTTTTTTTTTTTTTCCTCCCTTTTTTTCCCTCCAATGAAGCTCAGCGGTCTCTTTCTTTTTTTGTATGTAGTTATTTTCTTTTTATATATTTATTATGTAATAATGTATTATGTACTAAGGGCACCCTCGCTCCAAGCTTTTGCTTTTAGAGGTGTGTCCTCCAACTATGTATGTACCACATTAGTGTATATTCTGTCATATTTTTTGTTCAAAATACATGTATATTATTTTGCTCATTTATTACTTTGTATATTGAAAAGTTGGAAATAAATGTCTTTAAATTGAAAAAAAAACAAAAAGAAAACAATACAACAAAAACAAAAGAATTGTCTTCTCATTAAATCAAAGCATTGCCAGTATATTGATAAATCTACTCAATTCTATATATATATATATATATATATATATATATATATATATATATATATATACACACACATATATATATGATATAGGACCAAAGTCAATTAAATGCATGACATATTAAAATATTGTAAGGGAACCTACTGAGAATGACAGGCGTATACTGCGTAGATATAATATATGTGTGGGTGGGTGGGTGTGTGTCTGTGGATGCGCGGGTAGGTATGAAATGGAGAAAAGTTGCTACAGAAGTGCGTTACGCGTTATATAGTCCACTTGACACTCCTATACAGCCAACGGTGAACCTAGAAAAGTTCTCTCCGCTGAAGTTTTTTTTTTTTTTTTGATTTGTAATAGCAAGGAGTCAAAGAACATTTTCAGCTTTGTTAACCCTTTGACAACCTTGAACAATTGGCATAATTTGCATATCAAAACCAGTGTGTTATTCATCTTATGCAGCATTACTTGTGACGCAATGAACGGAGGATATACCAGGGAATTGTATTATATCGCAGGTTTCATTGCACAACATTGTTAGCAGTGGGTACAGCGCGAACATAGTGCTAAAATGTCTTGGATGGTTTAATATTGTCTGTCTATGCGACATTTTTGATTTCTGCAAATTATGCAAAATGCTCAAAGTTGCTTGGGGGGACAACGAAGCTGAAATTGTTCGGAGACAACTTGGGATCACAAATTCCCCCCCCCCCCCAAAAAAAAAAAAACCTTCACCTGACAGAACTTTTCTAGGTTAATAAAATGTCAAGTCGACTTGTATAGTGACGAATATCATTATCAAACAAGTCATGCTCTCCTTCATAATTATATAGACATGCATACGCATGTGGTCAATTTATGAGACAGCTACAACATTAATAGTTTCCATATTTTTCTTTTAAAATATTTTCATAACTGGAAACATCTTGATAAAATGTTCTTTAGTAACCTTAATTGTTTCTAAATCGATAAGGCATGGCTGTAAGGCATTTACAGGCATATGATACATGAATGATAGAGGCGTGCCCAACAAAGCTTCATTGGATTTTGTGCATTCTTTTCTTTATTGTCTCACCATCCGTTTGAGTTATATTTCTACTTTATCATTTAATTTCCTTGTGAAATGAATATGAACAGAAATGATTGGGAAACATAAATGTTTGCTTTGTATAGTTATAACTTCTTTAGCTTTATGCACAAGGCAATAATACCGAAGGCCAACACAACTATTCTGATTTCTCGAAAGAGTATACATTGTTGTGCAAACATTTTCATTTTATGGGGTTAAGTATTGATTTTACAGACGTATGTTGGATAAAAAATAAGAAAATTACCCGAATTTATACTGTTTATAAAAATATATATATACTTAATCTATAAATGAACTGAATTGAAGTGAAATAATCATCCCCGATAACTAATTACATAAGGAGTGATTGAATCAGTAGTCTGTAGCTTGATTGGACACAATCAAACAAAAAAAAAAACTTCTTTTTTCTATGGTCTTTTAAACACGTTTAAAGTGGATGCAATTATGTTTTCCAAAGTTGCTGAGCAAAATGAGTCATTGCGTCATCTGGCTAACCATTGATACGGATACTGTGAATGGCTGACAATTTTGAGATTGGTACATGGTTGAACAAGCAAGTTTCATAAATTCTGCCCCACTTCCATTTTATAATAGGGAGTTTTCAATTGTGTGGACGTGGACGCCGTTCACGTCGACCGGAAGTCTACAGTCAACGCGTCGACTGCTCAAGTTCGTCCACTGTTAAAATCTGTTTCGATTCCAGTCGACGTGGACTGGAACGGCATAATGTCTTCTCTTCATCTTTTCTTACGTTATTTTATTTTTTATTTTTTGGTATTTTATTCTTTTATTTCCCTCCTTTTTTCCTTTTGTTATTCTTTGTTTTTCTCCTTTCACTTCTCTTTCTATCTTTCCTTATGTTATTCTTTGTTTTTTTTTCCTTTCATTTATATTTCTGTCTTTCCTTATGTTATTCTTTGTTCTCTCCTTTCATTTCTCTATCTATTTTCCCTTATGTTATTCGTTGTTTTTTTCTTTCTTTCTTTCCTTTTGTTATTCATTGAGTTTCTCCTTTCATTCTTCTTTCTATCTTTAGTTATGTCATTCCATGTTTTTCTCGTTTCATTTCTCTCTTTCTTTCGTTTTGTTATTCTTATTTTTTTCTCCTTTCATTTCTCTTCCTTTCTTTTCTGTGTTTTGTTTTTTCTCTTTCATTTCTCTTTCTATTTTTCCTTGTCATTCTTTGTTTTTCTCCTTTCATTCTCTTTCAGTTTTCTTTGTTTTCCCTTCTATCATCTTTTCTTCTCTTTCCTTATGTCATTCTGCTTTCATCTTTCTTTCATCTCCCTTTTCTGTACTTTCCTATGTTACTCTTTGCTTTTCTACTTTCATTTCTCTTTCTATTTTCTTGGTTTTTCCTTCCCTCATCTTCTCTTACATCCTTTCTTATCTATTTCTCTACTTTATGCTATCACCTTCTATTTCTATCATTTCCTATGTATTTCTTTGTTGTTCTCCTTCATGTGACGTCATAGAGATGAACGACGCTCACGTTTTAGAGAGGACAGCAAAACCATGGTGGACGCGTTCTCGATCTGACTAGTGGACGAAGGAGACGACGTGACACATGCGCAGAGCTTTATATAACGTAATATCTTACCAGTCGACTATGTTGACGTGCAATCGAAAGCTCGTGAATCACACGTTGTTGAGGACTTTGATACCGAACATTGGAATATAAATATTGCCTGTTGCTTTGTTTACATTACTTTAAATATGGAGAGAATAACGAGACCACATAAATGTCAAAACTCCGGGTTAAATATTTGTTCTTTTTAATAGAAATCCTTGTGCCCTTAAACCCACCTTTCATAAAAAATATACTTGTAAACGTGACATTGAATCAATCATACATCAATTGCTACGTTTGTATTATTTTGTTAAAAGTGGATAGTATTTTTTAAATCTCCATAATTATGTACGTTATATGGACATGAATACAGGTTTTCTTATTCAGAATATATGGATACATTTAGTTATCACTGTAACTCAAATTCTTCTTTTTGGGATGGTTACTTTCCGCTAGGTAACTTTACTCATAATTATAATTAAAACCTCCCCTAATCCCGTAATTATTCTTTGATGGGAGTTAAAATAACATCTCTTTTATTCATTTTTAAAACTTCTTTTTTACAGATTATCTATCTATTAACCTTCATCTTCGTTATTACAAAAATTTCATGTTCCTCAATAATCTCTTTCCTTACGCCATATTTCCCATTTTTCTTTGTTCTTTTTCTTCCCAGGCTGTCTGGTTTTACTTTATCATCACAATTTGACATCCATGCAGCTGTACTCACACTTTTTGTTTATTTGTTATTCTTTCACACAAGTTATTATTGACATAGCTGAGGAATCTGACAGTAAAATGAGAATTATCTACTCTGTTTCCACTCTCTTGGGTGTATCGGCGGTTTCCCTTTCAAAAAATAAAACATGGACAAATGGAAAAAGAAACTGATATTGCGGGTTAGGGATCCCTCCTATAGCCAGTGGCGTATCTAGGAATTCTGACGTCTGTGGCAAACTATCAAATCTGCCCCCCCCCCATGTCCAAACTTTTAATTTAGAAATGATGACACTGCATAAAAATGAGTTTTGATGCCCATAACCCGGAGTTGTTAGCCCAAATTTGATGAATTATTGTATAAGCGAGGGAGCAACGCGAGCGAGCGGCAGATTTTTTTTTTTTTTTTTTTTTCCTTTTCACTCCTCAAATTGAAATTTCTTATGTATTTTCCCCTTAGAAGGAATACAGCGACCTAGCAATAGATATTTTAATTTTTTTTTTGAACATTCCTTTTTTGGGGGCGCAAAATAAATGAAAACCCTTAAAAAATATATTTGAGGAATTTAGCAAGGCAATTGCAAGGAAATTTTATGATTTCTTTCAAATGTTCTACAATACTTTGTGCACTGTATCCCATCTGGAAGCGAAAAATTTAATAAGCTCCTGCCTTATGCGGGGGGAGGGCAAAGAAACTAGAGTCAGTTAATGGTTAACACTTTAAAAACGTCATTGGGGGCACGAAATAGCTATATCCTGAATATAATTATGCGAGGGAGCAAAGCGACCGAGCTTCAGAAAATTTTCGCATTTCAAACCCTATAAAACGCCATTTCTTAAGCATTTTGTCTTTGACTGGGGCGCAAATAACCCTCAAAGACCATAAATTGTCTTGTATTTATCCCCTATTCTTTCTCTCTTTTGCGTTTTTGCGCCCCCTTCAAGTGCCGCCCGGGGCACGTGCCCCCTCTGCCCCCCCCCCCCCCCCCCCCCCCCGTTGATACGCCACTGCCTATAGCCCTTCCCCGTCGAGAGAGCCTGGACCTGGATAGGGCCGGTAGGATTCCTGAAATCAAATACCTATCTGGAAGAAAAGAAAAGGTTACCACTCTCTATTATGACAATTCTGGATCTGCTATACTAAATGAGTATGACATTATTTGCTTCTGTTTTTCTTAGTTCCTTTTCATAAAAATCTTTCCGGGTGTCATTACCTTGTTTGAATCACTATGATTTCGGTTCTTTGTACTAGAACCATGGTGATGAAGATCATGAAAGTAAAGTCGTATTGCCCATCATGTAAATCTGATTTTAAGGAGATAACGCTCACCCCCCACACGCACACCCATACACACATACCCGCACACACGCACACACACACCCACACACACACACGCCCACATACATATATATATCTTTTTCTATCTTGGTTTAAGAAATCGTTCATTCCCCTAACGGAGGCGACGTATCCATGAGACTGGCTCAGGAATGTCTTTGAGGCGACAACGGATGATGGCTACCATCACCTTGCGGAATTCCGGCATTGTCCTGGCGTAGATGAGAGGATTGACGCAACTGTTGAAGGTCAGCATCAGTCCCGTCCAGGGAATTCCAGGATCACTTGGAGGAACAACTACGCTTACACCAAACGGGAGGAGGCAGATGAAGAAAGCTAGGACCACGATGGCAAGTCGTTTGGTAACCGTGACATGATACCTGTTCAGGTTAGGTTTTGCTTTGCTAGCAGGTGATTTTTGGTCGATGGATCTCGAAAGCCTCTGATCAGGTTTGGTACTTGGAAACCTTGATTGATTCTTAGAAGTTTCCTGAGTTGTGTTTTTTCGTAAATCTCCTTCTACATCTGGTGTTTTTGTCTCAGTCGTTTGTGATGTATCAATGTTTGAAGTTGAATGGCTTTGCGTGATTGTCTCGTCAGATGAGCGAGTACTCGGTTCCGTTGAAGGAATCTCGGAGGAGCTTATCTCTAAGTTGATGTTTTCTATGCCATGCGCCTGGGTCACTCCCGACCTTTTGATCTGGTCCATCTTTTTACTTTGTCTGGAAACGAAAAGGTAAATCCGCACGTAGATGATAACGACGGCGATAAAAACAGGGATGATGGCAGCCGCTCCCGCTGTAAGACTGTACCAGTCCGAGTTTGGAAGTGATGTATCCTGCGAACATGCCTTGTACTCATAGGAATATCCTAACCGGCCCAACCCAGCAAAGTGAGGTACCAGGACCAGAAGAGCTGGATACATCCATGCGGCAAGCACCATGATGCATATGTTTCTAGTTTTGTAAAGCTTCTGAAAGTGTGCCTTCGGTTTTGTTAGCAGGTACCAGCGGTTATAGGCAATGAGCGCCAACGTCATGACACTGGCACCTAGACAGATCAGTATCACGGCCGAATTGGTCGCGCAGATCCAACCGGGCAATGGCCAGCCGTCACGACTGAGCAAAGCAACAATATTAAAGGGGAGAGAGAGGCATGTGAGGAGATCCGAGCAGCCCAGGTTGACGACGAACCAGTTGGTCGATGAGCGGAGCTTACGAGAAAGGACCACGGACGTGATGACGAGTGTGTTGCCGACGGATCCCATAAGAAAGACCACACAGAGGATAGTGGATATAGCAATTCGTTGGTTGTAATTTTCAAACACAAAGCGATCCGTATTGCTACTTTGGTTTGTGACTCCTTCCATGGTGATAGGGATTATATTACCTTTACGTCTCTCGAGCCTTTTAATCTTCTGAAAAGACATAGAGAGAAGCAGATTAGAACACCTATAACACAGACACTTTTCTTTGTCTAGCATGTAGTACATGTATATTATTGTAGTTTCTAGTGGAACATGGAAGGCGATATTTCCTATCGTTTCAAATATCAGCAACTTAGAAAGGTGACGAGATTCAACTTGATGTAAATAAACAACTCTATCAGCTTTGATAAAGAGAGATATCATCATAATTTGGTTTGTTACAAATGCCGGAGGCGCCATACCCATGATACCTGACTTTACTATGGCATGCATTAGTGCACCTAATCACGAGATTTTTCAAGTTAATACACACTTTTTCAAAAGGCACATTCCACGATTATTGACTTGTTTTGATTTTTTATGGGGGGGGGGAGCACGGATGTTTCTTAAAATAACGGTCTGCTTGTTTGATTGTTTATCATAAGCCATGAACAATAGTTACTATAATTATTAAGAATTCAAAATGACTATTTGGATAGCAACTCTGTCATTATTACTGAGTCTCGAACATTGTCATGTCATAATGTAACTTAGACTGAAATGTCTAATTCTCCTTCGGTTTTAATATGTCAAAATAAACTTTATATCGGTAACGAGAATGAACAAGGTCATTATAGAAAAAAAAAACATCATGGTTTATTCATTGAACAACAACAACAACAAAAATAGTAATAGCATCAGAATAGGAAGAAAATTGCAAATAAAATACAACCAGATCAGTCTGATACCTCCTGTTGTTAGTCACAAACGGAGTATTATGACAGATATTATCGATCAGACCTGAGTCTCAGAACTTTTTTTGTGATTTGTTGATACCAGCTAATATTATAGCCTATTCAAGTTTCCTAGTAAAAAAACAATGGAATCATATGAAGAATAAACATATCACAATTATATAATTATATAATTAATACCTACACGAAATGAAGATAAGCAAGGTGCAATATGATTGGTTCACAGCAGACTTCAAATCCAAACTCCTTGAAAGCATAATAAAAAATATTCCGAATGCAATAGAACACTGCCTATACTTCATCGTTCAGTATTAAAATGTGCTTATGACTAGGGAAAGCACGTAGAACGGATCAAGAAAGGGCTAGACAGCAAGAGAGAGACCAACCTGAAGTGAGCGCACAGCTCCAGCGCACAGAGAGAGGGCAGGGAGACAGAGAGAGAGAGAGAGAGAGAGAGAGAGAGAGAGACAGGGAGAGAGAGAGAGAGAGAGAGAGAGAGAGAATAAAGATGGAACTAGAAAACCTTTTGCACACTTAAAAAAAGAGGGAACCCCAAAGTAGTCGTGGCAGTCAAAACTCAATATATGATAAATGAACCAAACAGTACAACAATAATCTTTTGTTGCTGTCACGCAATTGTTCACCAAGCAAACAGAACGTTCTAGCTGGAGACTTATAATGATATAGGCCTAATAATGGCCATTTATATAGCGCTCATATCCGATGACGCTCATGGTTCACAAAATCAAGTTTGTTACACAATAAACTGTTGGCCTTAGGTACAACTAGGGGAAATGTTGGCCTATAAAAGAAAATTTAGATGATATCAAACTTGGAAAAATACCGAATTCATTCAATATAACAACAAGTCCGGCAATACTTACATCAGTGTGAGTTGTTTACCCGCTGTGTTTGTATTTAGTTCTGAGTTCCTCTTTCGGAAGAACCATTTAACCCTATCAAATATAGGCTTATAGACCAAAATTCATTCCCAAGCAAAAAATGACGATAAACGAATCAGAAAGAAATTATGTTTACCATAACTGCAAAAATGATGACACAAATGATGATTTTCGGTCGTTAGCGTCAGCTCTTATCCCCCTCCCCCCCCCCCCCTCCCTATCTCTCTCTCTCTCTCTCTCTCTCTCGGGGGGGGGGGTGCGTCGATATGAAATTAGATCACATACATTTGTATTATGTTCACTTTGTTACTACATTCAGGGCCTATATCTTCATGAAATCGTTCAAATTGTAATTGTATTCGAATAGTCCATGATTTTAAACTCGATGCGAAAAATGGGAATAAGAATTCGTCTCACGGAACGTTGCGCATGTGCATATGCTTAAAGTCAATAAATTGTGTTTCCAATTGCTATTCTCTTTGTCTTCTATCATCAATATCCTCTTCAAATCTCCAAAAAACAGATGACAGTGGCGTGTCCAGAAATCGATAAATTGGGGGTGTCCCTCTAAAGGGGGGGGGGGGGGGGGTGAAATGTACCTGGGCAGCCCCACGCAGCGATAGACAATGCAAATATTATTGCCATGATTGTTTTTTCTTCGGGCCTCAAACGAGGGCCGGCCGAGCATTTTGTGCTGGATACGCCACGGAATATATATGTATGTATGTGTGTGTATATATATATATATATATATATATATATATATATATATCGTCACCGTTTTCACGAAGTGGCCTCGTAGTGCGCGCTGCGACAAAAATAGATTTCGAGAAAAACGCATTTTAAAAGTTAACGTTATTCAAATTGTGATTTCGGGGGTTAAACGTACATTTTCCAGGATTTTTTTTTATAACGACATAGTACAGAATTTAACTATTCTGCCCATATACTGTTTGCTTACAATAAATACATAATCAAGAGGAAATGTTGTTACAAACTGTGGGGACGGTTTGTGAAAAGGACGCGTATATGGAGTACGCATATTTTCGTTTTCACGAACCGTCCCCACAGTTTGTAACAACATACCCTCTTGATTATCAGCTCAGTATGTATTTATTGTAAACAAAAATTATATGGGCAGAATCGGTAAATTCTGTACTATGTCGTTATCAAAAGAAATCCTGGAAGATGTACGTTTATCCCCCCGAAATCACAAGTTGAATAACGTAAACTTTTAAAATGCGTTTTTCTCCAAATTTACTTTTGTCGCTGAGCGCACTATACATGCTATACGAGGCCACTTCGTGAAAACGGTAGTTAACGTTATTCAAATTGTGATTTCGGGGGTTAAACGTACATCTTTCAGGATTTCTTTTGATAACGACATAGTACAGAATTTACCGATTCTGCCCATATAATTTTTGTTTACAATAAATACATACTGAGCTGATAATCAAGAGGGTATGTTGTTACAAACTGTGGGGACGGTTCGTGAAAACGAAAATATGCGTATTCCATATACGCGTCGTTTTCACAAACCGTCCCCACAGTTTGTAACAACATTTCCTCTTGATTATGTATTTATTGTAAACAAAAAGTATATGGGCAGAATAGTTAAATTCTGTACTATGTCGTTATAAAAAAAAATCCTGGAAAATGTACGTTTAACCCCCGAAATCACAATTTGAATAACGTTAACTTTTAAAATGCGTTTTTCTCGAAATCTACTTTTGTCGCTGCGCGCACTACGAGGCCACTTCGTGAAAACGGTGACGATATATACAATATTTTTTCAAAGCTAGGTTTGATCACTCAATTTTAGGAACAAAATTTGTCTTTTCAACCTTATATTTCCAAATTGCACTATATTCTGTGTTTTGAGCCATGGGGCCTCCAAAACGTTCGTGCATTATTATTTGGCCTGAGGCATTTTTCGAAATATGAAATATCACACAATACAAATTTAAGAGAAACATTAAAGCTCTGTTCAGAGAGATTTCTTTCAAAACAAATTTTGAAAAAATAATGATTTATAATATTAAATGCCGATCGCATCAAGAAAAACATCACCCTTTAATACTGAAGCAGCAATTCATTGAATTAACTAATTAATTAATTAATTAAGTTTCTTCTCTTTTCTTTTCTTTTTTTTTTTTGGTGGTATTGTGCGATATCAAAATAGAGCGAGAAAGAATGGAAGTTTGGAAATAATTCATAGAGAAATAAGAATAGAGACAGTGTATAAAGAGACAAACGAAAAGAGAGAGGATTAAATACAGACAAGTGAATAGACATGGGAAGAAAGTAAACAGTGAGAAGGGAGAGGAAAGGAGAAAGAGAGGGGAGAGAGACAGACAGACAGACAAGCAATAGACAGACATGAGGAGAAGATAGACAGAGTGAGATTGTGAGAAAGCAAAGGAAAGGTTAAGACGATAGTTCTGAAACGTATATAGTCCGGGGGAAACCCTTGCACACAATCAAGTTTGAATACAAGTCATTCATTTTTGCATTGCACAAAGATCACATGGCACTAAGTTCTGCTATCATGGAACAAAGCAATAAACTTTGATGCAAATAATATTTATTTTTCAACTTTGGCATGGGCCAACACCAGGAGCGGCGGAGCGTCTTTCACAGTGGGGGGGGGGGGGGGGGGGGGGGGGGGGAAGAACCACTAACAAAAAAGGGCACATTTTTTTGGGGGGGAAGGGGCCGATTTCATTACATAGCCTACTATAAGAGCGAGCGAGTGTAGCAAGCGATTTTTGAGAAATTTTCATAAAATATTGTCCTTACTTGGTGTAAATTATGGGCACATGCGAGCTAGCGGAATGAGATATCTTTTGCTTCGGGGGGGGGGGGGTGGAAATTGTACCCCTCTTGCCGCCACCTCTACTGCCTTACATTAATTGTAGTTGTAGTCATATGGATACATATATACTACACAAAGCCGCACTGATTCTTTGAAGCTAGATATGGCACTTTTTGTAAGAGACAGTGGGCCGTATAGGTAAAAGGGGCACTTATTAGAAGAGGAAAGGGCGCTTATCAGAGGTTGAAAAGGGGCACTTATAAGAGGTGAAAATGGGCACTTATGAGAAGAGGAATAGGGCACACATTAGATAGTAAAAGGGGCACTTATCACAAGTAAAAGGGGGCACTTATCAGATTTTAAAAGAGGCACTTATCAGAAGGGGAAAATGGGCACTACTTAGAAGGGGAAAGGGGCACTAATTTTTATCGGAAGTAAAAATTCACCTATCAAAGGAGAAAAGGGCACATATAAGAGAGAAAGGGGACAATTATTACATTTGAAAAGGGGTACTTATCAGAAGGGGAAAAGGGCACTTATTAGAAAGAAAAAAGGGCACCTATCCGAAGTAAAATTGCACTTATCAGAAGGTGAAAAGGGCATTTATCAGAGAGATAAGAATACGATAAATTATTAGATTTGACAAGGGGCACTTATCAGAAGAAGAAAAATAGGCACTTCCCAGGTAGCAATCACACGTCGCTTCAACGTTGGACCAACGTTGTCCATTTTTTTCCTGACGTTGGTCCAATGTTGGGTAGCAACGTTGGACCAGCGTTGTGTTTGCACGCCCATACATCATCGCTCCAACGTTGGATTTACAGCACCTACAACAAATATCAAGCACGTATTCAATGCTGGTCGAACGTTAGCGAGCAACGTTGGACCAACGTTTGATTCACATCACCAACAACATACATGCAACATGCATCCAGTGTTGGTCCAACGTTGGTCCAACGCAGTCTATTTAGCAAACCCGTCTCACATATTAAAAAAAATAATAATTATGACATCACGCTATTTGTATTTTATCTAATAGCCTATATCCTATTCTATTATATTCTACACCTATAATCCTAACCTACTCCTATCCTATTTCTGTATATTAAAATTTAATATCCACTTTCTTATATAGGGACTATATTATAGTGCGTGTTAAAAATGGTTAAAGATTACTAATTTCTAATTATGATCTAAAAATATCTCCTCATATTAACATGTTTGAATTTCCAGTCCTACAACATAATATTTAATGTAAATACACTTTGCAGCACAGTTCAAAGTACAATCATTACATAAATATTTAAAACTTTAATGTAATTTAGCTAAAAATGTCCACAAATTTTAGTCATATATGATCGTTCATGAATATTCATGAAACTGAAGACAATGGCCCAACATTGATCCAACGTTGTATTTACGTAATTTACGTTGGATTTATATCACCTACAACAAACATTCAGCATGTATCCAATGTTGGCCCAACGTCTGTTTCCAACAAAACGGCGTTATATTGGAAAGACGTTAGTCAAACAACCCTTTTCCAACAATGACGTGTTTAACCAATGTTGGTCCAACGTTGTTCCAATTAGTCCAACGTGTTTCCAATACAAAAAGGAATTTTTATTCAACGTTGAACCATTGTTGGATCAAAATCTGATTCCAACAAAACGGCGTACTATTGGAAAGACGTAGCACCAAAGACCTAATTCCAGCAATGACGTGCTTGACTGACGTTGGTCCAGTGTTGTTCCAAACATTGGATTCCTGCGTATTTCTAATACAAAAAGGAATTTTTATTCCATGTCGGACCAATGTTGGATTAACGTCTGTTTCCAACAAAATGGCGCCAACATTAGAGTTTTGACCAACGTTGATTCAACGTTGTTTCAAACATTTTTTCCAACGAGTTTCCAATACAAAAAGGAATTTTTATTCAATGTTGGACCAATGTTGGATCAACGTCTAATGCCAACAAAATGGCGTACTATTGGAAAGACGTAGTACCAACAACCTAATTCCAACAATGACGTGCTTGATTGACGTTGGTCCAACGTTGTTACAAACATTGGATTCCAACGTCTTTCCAATGCAAAACATGAATTTTTATTCAACGTTGTATGTTGGATTAACGTCTGTTTCCTACAAAATGGTGTATTATTGGAAAGACGTTGCACCAACAACTGGATTCCAACACTAGAGTTTTGACCAAAGTTGATCCAACGTTGTTCCAAACATTTTTTTTCCAACGAGTTTCCAATACAAAAAGAAGTTTTATTCAACGTTGGACCAATGTTGGATCAACGTCTGTCTCCAACAAAATGGCGTTAGATTGGAAAGACGTTTGTCAAACAACCTGATTCCAACAATAATGTGTTTGACTGACCTGCTGACGTTGGTCCAACGTATGTACAACGAATTTGTCCAACGTTGGTCCACCATCAGCATGCTACCTGGCTTATCAGAAGGTGGAAAGGGCGCTTATTAAAAACAAAAAGGAACACTTTCAGTAGTAAAAATGGTACCTAAAGAGAGAAAGGGCCATTTTTCAGAAATAAAAAGGGCACTTTTGGGGGTACTTGAAAAAGTGGGGGCACTGTGCCCCCCCCCCCCCCCGGTGCGCCGCCTCTGGCCAACACCGTTATATATACGGCGATTGATTTACACCATGTTACCACGTACGGAAAGGTGGAGAGGGGGCAAACTCTCGGGGCACCAGAGAGGTGTAGTCGTCAAGTGGATATGTCACCAGAGCCGGAGCTATATGGGCCACATCGTGTATGTATGAGGTTCAAATCCCTGCCACGGCAGTAATAGGGATCAGGAGTTGGTCTAGCGGTAACGTCTACTGGCAGCTCTTTGTATTCGCCTACAAACTGACTCCGATCGGACCCAGGTTCGAATTTCAGTCACGTCTTTCGGATGGTTACGTTAAAGGTCTGTCCCAGACGTATATAATCATATTTGATTGATACTTTTTTTTTTCAATGATCTTTATTTTGATTCCACTCAATAATTATACATAATCATAAATAAACATTTCAGTGAAATTATATACTATACCAACTTAAGGCACATTATCATGTAGCATCTTCTATAAATGAATAACTGAAATTCAAAACTATAAAGAAAGCATTGAATGAAATCTTTTCATAAAATAACCCCCCCCCCCCCCAATGAACAAGGGAAACAATATACATGTATATCATATAACTGCATTATATACATTGTGCTGGCCTCCCTGCACCCTAACCCCTACCCCCTTCCTTCACTCACACATACACCCCACCCCCACTCCCAAACACACACCACATACTATGGCTAGATCCACATGACACTCTCCACCTATAGCAATAACTATGCTAGATCTTTTAGATGATTATATTTTCATAAGTTCGATTCATAAGTTCATAAGGAAATATGTAATTGACTACCAAATGCCTGAAGTTCACAGCCGAAATAATAATGTCAAAGAAAAGAAAACGAAATGTCTTTTTTTTATGATGGATCATGGATGAAATAATTGTATAAATATGCTGTTACTGGGTACAGTATTAACCCCCACCCCAAATATCTGTCGAAAAAGTAAATGAACCTATATGGTAACAAATACATTGATCAGGCTTACACACTCATTTCACAAGGTTGGCTATTATAAAATCACTATGATAGTGCATGACACGGACCCCCATGATACGGCTAAGCCGTAATGGGTTTATTAATTCTGTCGCGGATCCATCCTCTCGAATCTGATTATTGGTGGGGGAGGGGGGGGGCACAAGTCCGGAAAATAGCAAGCAGTTAAAGAAGCCGGGGGAGTTTTTAAAAGGCTCTAAAAATTCTGCAGAAACTCTCTGACAAAAAAAAACAAAACAATAAGTGTCACTTTCTGGGTGTCAATTCTACTTTGAATTTGTTCTTTTATGTACTTTAGGGCACACCCCCTCCCCCGGCCGGCCCTTCGGATCCAGTTCGGATCCACCACTGAATTCTAAATATCCGCGCCATCTTCCCTCTCCTCATTTATCTTGAAATCGTCTTTGATTAAAACATTAGGCCGTACACATCATCCACCACTTCAGGTTGGTACATCATCCCTATCAGACCCCCTCCCTTCACACTGATTTTTAGATCCTTCACATTGATTTTTTAGATCTTGCATACTCCCTATTCGAGGATTGGTTCTTCTTTCTTGTTTTTGATACCCTAAATAAGATCCCTGGGTTACCCGTCTGGTGGTGAAAAACAACCATTTTCATTTTCATGGACGCGGATGCCGTACAAGCCTCGATGAGTTAGGGCTTTTAGCTTTTGGTTTTAACACCTCATGTTTTAGCACTTTTCAAAAGAATAAATTCGTCTCATAGATATCTGACGTGACATGCATGTACCGTACATGATATATATCATGCGTTAAGTTAGTGCGTGCATGCTGGGCCGGGCAGCTTGGTCCGAATTTTCAATCAACGAATACTATTTCTGAGAAAATTGATCATGCCGACCGATACTAAGCGTATTCAAGGGCCGGATGAGTCGCAGAGTATTTTTCTTTACAAGGAATTAAGGCCCGACAAAGTACAACCCGCGGTGAGTAGAACCATTTTATAGAGGATTGAAATGGAGAGGGCTGCGTTTCTTGCTCCATACGCTACCCTCGCGGTGGCCCTTGTCCGTAGGCATAGTTGTCAGTCGGGTTCGTGGTGAATGCACGTGCGACCTGCGCTGACGTCGCACTTGCACTGTTCACTGTTCACTCAATTCATTCATTCATTCACTTTTCATTCATTGACTTATACAACAAATTTCAAAGTATTCAAGCAAAACATATATCTAGACTATAGGATCTTTATCAATTAGATCTACATTGTCATTACATTGTTACCCAAACAATTGTAAGGAATTTCCCTTATTTTTAGAATTCAAGCCAGCAAGCGCAAACCAGACAGTGACCATGACAGTGCTATCATGATCGGGCTCACTCATACTACCTAGGGCCCTTGCCTATGTGGGACTGTGTCCAACATTCACTGTTGTAGCAGCTAAAAAGAGACATCAAAATTGCTCTGAGCAAGATTTAATTTTCTTAAATTTGCTAGATTACCTGATTCAGGGACTGTATATGTTCAACTCTTACTGTGCCACAAATTTGGGGATTCAGAATTGAAAGTGAAATTTTAAATAATTATTTTCCTCATGGATGAATGATCTAGACTGGAAAAAGGCCTGCTGATACACACAAAAACTATTGAAGCCTATTCACCTGTAAAAGCTAGTCTGGAGTACAAGCTTATCTTCAGCACGTTCAGGAAGTTCAGATAAGCTTGTACATGTATAAGTGGATCTGGCTATCACTGACTAAGTTAGTCTAGAACGAAAATTCTGTCTCTCGTTCATTAGCTCTTCACTTAGAGACAGAAACGGTCGTATCATATCACTCTGCTGTGCAAACTGAATACACATTGTTTGAATACGGCTGTAAGATTTTCAAACGGAGAATACCTTGGACCCTGAATTACCTGAAAAAGGAGCTTTAAATGAATTATTCAGGCAAATTGGTAAGTTGAACCAATTCCTTAAATAGTAGAGCCTACTAGGCTAGGCCTAACCAATTAAATATGTAGATCTAGATATATGAGGAAAAATCAAATTGCGATTTTTCCAACTACACATCAGCGTGTAGTCGGTGACTCGGTTTGCACAGCAGAGTGATATGACTGTTTCTGTCTCTAAGTGAAGAGCTAGAGCTAATGAACGAGAGACAGAATTTTCGGTCTCAAGTTAGTCATGCACATAATCAGACTGTGTGTGGGGGGGGGGGGGGGACTGGGGGTAGCTGAATCCCATCTCCAATCTTGCATAAATCTACTTTACTAGGTACCCAAAAAGTGCCCCATAGGTCATCATCATCTGATCATGTTGTGCACCAGTAGTAGATCTAGCAGTACCAAGCAAAACGACCGGGAGACACCTACAGGATATCCTACACTCCCGTGCAGATGATGATGATGATGATGATGGTGAAGTTGGAAGTTAATAGGCCTATTTACTAATGTATGAACTACATGTATGACTCTCAGTTTCTCACGACTCTGGCAAGCTCAGCGCAGCGGCCTGTCGTGTGTGAGTACATTTAAAGTCTGAATCTCCAAACTTTTCTGGTTTATATGTTTAGCCGTCTTTTATTTCAAACACAAATGAGGGCAAGGCAAGAGGAACATCAGATTAGTGTACATGTATATCAGCTATTTAATACAACGTGAAATGAAAGGGTTGAAATGCCAAATTATCCCATGCATGCATAAGAAAGTAGAATTAGAGACGATGATAATTGTGTACTTGTGGGCGTAATTATGAATACAAATTACAAATTACAAATTAGTAAACGGGCCTATTGTTAAAATTGTTAAGACCGAGTATGCATGGTCACTGGGTATGATTAAGTGGAAATAATTATAATAGATATTGGAGGAGGGCAATCATTTTGAGGAAGAGTGATAAGGGTGAGGGGAGCTGGGAGAAAGAATTGGGGGGGGGGGGAGGAGAAGGGAGCAAGAGATAGAGAGGTTGGTTTTGCTCATTTAGTCACTCCACCAGCGATGTGAATGCCTTTGTCTTGTGATATTCTACAAGATCCACAACCACCTAGTCCCATTAAATTGTGAGGCATTCATCACCAAATCTACCAGGCCATCAAGAGCTGTACATGTACACACACAAGGATACATGTACCTCATACCACAATCCAGGATGCAACAACTCCAATACTCATTCTTTCCTAGAACTGTGAAGACATCCATGGAACACCCACCCAGTCAATCTTGTAACAGCCCCATCCAGTCAATGCCTTTCATCTTCAGCTGACGAAAGGCAGCAGCAGCTGGTTCCGACCCCTTTTTACTTGTGCTTTGTAAATCATTGGCACATGCACCCTACCCATAAGACACACGCTACTGTATCTCATAAAGTTCTGCAAGAATCTTCAAGCTTGAAGGAAGCAGACTACTCCTAGGAGGAGGAGGAGGAGGAGGAAGAGGAAGAAGAAGAAGGAGGAGGAGGAGAGAGGAGGAGGAGAAGGAGGAGGAGGAGGAAGAAAAAGAAGAAGAAAACAATCTGAATTTTTTTTTTGTTTTAACTTGATTCACTTGATTACCCTAATTTTAACAACTTGTAAAAAATCTATAGCAGTTTAGGCGGCAATTCAAAAGTCAATAGCATTCGCAAAGAAGTGCAAGCCATAAATTAGGGCGCAACAGTAACAGGCGCTTTGGACACATGGGTGCCCAAAATCTTAGTCCTCTTCCCCCCAAATTTCACAACTTTTACTTTGGACTTGTGTACAGAGACACTAAAACTTCCAATTCAGACCCCATCAGGTTAAAGGAAAAGGAATTTAGGTTAATGTGGTGCCCTGCATACATGAGCTCTTCTTCTTCCTCTTCTTCTTCTTCTTCTTCTTCTTCTTCTTCCGGTCAGGTACAGTCCGCTGCTGGCATATTATTGTACCTTGTGCTTGTCATGTGCTAAGTGTACAAATTACATCTAACCACAACATTAGTTATTCTAATATAGATATCTCATACAAACACATAATTTTACCCAAGGTTGTTGATTACAAAATATGAGCACAATCCACATTTCTAGGACAGCCATGACATCTGTCCAGTTGTTTTGAAAGCTTTTCTGATTCTGTGATGTCACATAGAATCAATTATCAAAGAAATAAAGGGGAAAAAAGAGATTCAAGGAAATACACATTTTGTCATTTGAGAATCTATTTCTTACACATATATGGCTTTGAATGAAATTTGAAATCAATTAATATACAACCATGATCAGTGAGTGAATTTCATTTTAACAATAGTCATATCTGTGTCCTGTTACTCATATCATTGAAAATATTTAAATATTAATTATCAGTCATTAACTTGTGTCTCTTCTTCTCTTCAATTCATATAGCTTTTAGAGGAAGGAAAGCGACAAGATGGAAGGCCACCTCAGGAAATCAGACCAATATGTGAGTAGTTTTATTTTGTCAAGTTTTCTAGTTTGAATATATCTTTCAAAATACATGGATTGGCATATACTGTATACATGTACGTTTCTTGATTTTAGGTACATACTGTTCATGTAAGGACCTGTCATGTTATAATAAGGTTTAAATTCTTTTCAAGAAAAAAAAGTACTAAACGAAAAGAGAAGTTGCAGCATAATTCAGGTTCATACATACAGCTGCACAGAAATCAAAACTTTTCCACCATTCCTCAAATGAGTCCCCAGCTGTGGCAGACCTGGGAAGTTAACACTTTGGATACTGCCATTAAATGTTATGTTAAATAAGATCCATAGAGATGTGTGTTATGATAAAGGTGTGTCATTTTGAATGGGTTAACATCATCCTAGACAGATTGGTGTACTTGCAAAGACATTATTATAGGCCTATATCAGGGCTTGACACTGACAGGTGACTGGTACACATGCCACTGACCTTCAAATGCTAATCTATGGGCTCCTCAATTTCAAAAGTATAACCGGGGGCTATGCATGCAGACCTTAAAAATGTTGATTCGGACCCCCAGCTAAAGGTCAGTGTGGAACCCTGCATATTTGCGTATTCAAAATAATAATCCCTGAACAAGAACTTCTCAGAAAGTCACCAACCATTTATCCATTTGCAGTCCTCAAAGCAGGGGCTGTCAGCCAGGCCAAGGGGTCGTGCTACATAGAGTTGAAGAATACGAAGGTCATCTGCGCGGTGTATGGACCACGGGAGGTGCCGCGTAGGGATGGCTTCGTCATCAACGGTCAATTACGATGCGAGCTCAAGTTTGCTACCTTTGCCAGTGAAGTGAGGCACGGCCATTTAACCAGTCACACTGAAAAGGACCTGGCCTTACAGGTGCAACAAGCTCTGGAACCAGCCGTTTGTTTGGTAGGCCATTCTTAGTCAGTATACCTGTTTACTAATAAATGTAATGAAATTTGAGGTTAAAGTTGCTTTAAACTGAACCTCCTGAAACTGTGTATGCATTTAATTTTAACAAGCCCTTGAACCAGCAGTTTGCTTGTAGGCGATTCTTAGTCAATATACCTGTTTACTAATAAAAGTAATGAAATTTGAGGTTCAAGTTGCCTTAAACTGAACCTCCTGAAACTGTGTATTTAATTTTCCCATCATGCAACATTCTTCCTCGTAGAAGCTTAGAATGAACTTGTGGGCAATTTTCTACTTTTGCAAGTCAAAAGTGATAGTTTGAAGTGAGAAATATTTACTTATTTTCCAAGCCAGTTGGAAATTGAAATTAAATGCAACTTATCTCTATTTTATAATCTTAATTTAGAAATAATCGTAAGATGGCGCCGTTCAAATTCTATCAGTTTTCAATGCCAGTTTACATGTAAGTCCTGAAAAAATGGAAAATAAACTTGACATGTTTTGTTCAATTTTCCTACTTTGAATTACCTACATGTACATGTAGTACATATTCACTCATGGACTCGTAGACATGAATATTTTTAATATTACTCTTGCAGAATCATTATTTTAATTCAAAGCCTTTATTTCTATGAATTTGTGTATTTGATATCTTGCTCTTGCCTACATATAAGTAGTAGTATTGAATAATAATAATATCTTTTGATGAAAGTGCAGTGGATTGTCAGCTACTAGAACAATCAAACAAAATAAATGCCTGTTTTTACTGTTGATAGCATTTATTTAGGCCATACTTGATTTGTTTGATGAGGATGATGATAATAATGGATTTTATATGCCCTATGCAATCACAAGAAATTAAGCTGAAAGCTTGAATTTGTGAATTATCTTTCTGCAAGCAGTGTTTCATTTTTTTTTCCTAATTTTTATTATTATGGTAAAAGACTTCATCATGTGTTACTGAAATAGAAATAAATGATTCGTAAGATTTAATGTGCACAGGAAGAAAAAAAAAGGATGGAAAAATAGAAGTCACTGGCTCATATTTTTCTTTGATTTCTCTTGTTTCATAGCACAAGATTCCCAAGTCCCAAGTTGATATTTTCATCACAGTACTGGAAAATGATGGGAGCGGTAAGTTCATCAATGTGATCAACTACTACATCTGTTGTTTTTGTAGGGAGATTTATGTTAATCCTACTATAATGTCTGGCTGAAGCCATGATCCTAGTTGCTGACACATTTACAACATCTATCACAAGTACAATATTGTGAGACAAGTTTCAATCAAAATACCTTTCCCATATTTCATCTTGATAAGAACATTATTCCAGTATGTCTGACCTCATGTTCCTTAAATCCATTTTTGAATATCCGTACGAAGGGTGTACTTTTCTTTGTCCACAAATAGTAGATGGAACGTCAAAATATGGGCTGGTTTAAACTGCATACTGCACTGAAAGTATTCACAGCTGCTCCCCTTGGCAGCCTTCTCGTCACTACATAACACCCTTTGTTCTAATACCAAGGGTGAGGAATTTCAGAAAATAAAAACCATGTGTAGATTCTCCACGATAAGGGTACCGACAAGGGTCAATCTCCAAACTACCATCCCTGAAATGTCATAAGGCCATACTTCTCTCAATATGGACCATAAATCTGTCAGTGCATACTTTCAACCTCCAAAATTGCTTTGGTCTTCTCAGATCACCCCCTGGGTTTCTGCAAAGCCATGTTTCTTTCAATTTGAACCGTGCGTTAAAGTACACATTCAAAGAAAATCACAAATATGATAAATAATGTATCACTAGAAACTGGCAAGTTAACAGATAGCAATCGTATCAGTTTAAAGTCAACTACATATCAGGTAATTAAATAATAATACAAATAAAACTACCTCCCAGCATCTGCGATATACAAGCGCTTCGCCAAAAAAATAACAATGTTTCAATGACGTCAATAAAGGGAACAATCCTGTCCAAGCAGACGACGTCCCATAAAGAATGAACATAAGTGCAGTGCAGTTATTTCTCAAATTATAAAGAATTTAGTGTATTCAAACGTGCCCATATTTCACACCATTCTAAAATGGGAATGAAACAGATTCTGATTACTGAAATCTTTTGTTTGTAAATATATAGGATGAGGGTTAATGAACAATCAAAGAAACCACACTTTCAAATTGAAAAGCCCGCTGAATGATTGCAAGGACGGTATTTATCCCTCATTCAACGCCGAACGTCCAGCGGTTGTATGCAGCTGTGAATGAAATGGCGTCTATTTTGTTTACAAGCAACTGATTCCTTTATTCTTGTAATGCTTCATTTTCCATCCAAATAAACCCATGCACAGGGTTTAGAGTGAGGCAATATATGGATTAAACATAATAGACTAATGCTAGTGAAGTGAAATAACTGAGAAGATGACAAAACAGGCACTGAAAATATGTGAGATGTTATGGGACATCGTCTGCTTGTGCAATTAACGTCCTCCCTTTGACGTCACACATTTCAGCGGCTTTCGGAGAGCTGTTCAGGTGCTATGTCGGGCTGTATTTTAGCAATTTGTAATTGATAATAATCATTACTTCGAATGTTTGCAAGCGTCGAATTTTGACAAACTTGTCCGGTCTAAGCTTCACCTACGCAAAAATGAAAATTAAGTCAGTTTTAAAAATCAATGAATATCTACTTTAATAATTTTCTGCCTAGAAGCCTGCCACTTAGTGGTTGACTCATCTTCTTATGATTGACTGATATGGTCTTTAAAATTATTATTGGTTGATTAGTGATTGTGGTCCTAGTGGGTAAATGTTGCTCAATCTAGGATTTGAACAATACAAATTATAGGCACAAAATAAAATAGAATAAATTGTAAAAAGATAATTAGAATTGAAGAGTTAAATGTAAACATAGTAAATGTGTATTAAGAATTTTGTTTTCATCTAAGAATGAAGAAATTGCAGTTATGTATTGTATGTTTTTTTATACAGTTCTGTCAGCAGCCATTACATGTGCATCTGTTGCTGTTGCAAATGCTGGGATTGAGATGTATGATCTTGTTATTGGTAGTTCAGCGGTAAGTCATATCTTTCGTCCAAAATTCATTCTTATTTTCACTTACACAAGTGGAGAGGTATTTATTTTCATTTAAGCTGATTAGAATCGAATAACAATTTTTGTAGCTTGTGTACTAGTTGATTGGCATATTTGTTATTATGTTCATACTTCTGTTCTACCATTTTATTTTTATGCATGGCTTGATACTTTTCTGTTAATTGTTTCAGAGACAGTCTGGAGAAACGCTCGTGTTAGATCCGACAGCATATGATGAAACAGCCGATTATGTTAGCACAAATGACCCACAAGCTATTATCACAGTGGGATTTCTGCCTTCTCTCAATCAAGTCTCATGTCTGGTCCAGAAAGGACAGCTCCAGTGTGAAGATTCTATCAAGGTAAGCTGTCAAGGGTTTCTACTTTCTCTCAATCAAGTGTGGTCCAAAAAGGACAAATACGATGTGATGTCTCCATGAAAGTAAAGTAATTGTCAGAAGAAGTCTGACTTTTGGCTTGTATTTCAAAGTTACTTTTCTCTCTGTTTTATGTTACATAATGCAAAGAAAAAACAACAACTGTACCGGTTACATCCTACAACATATTTCTGGATATATATATATATTGATAATGATATTAGCCTGATCTGCATATTCATAGGTTTATTCATGCAATTAATTTGCAAACAATTCCACTCCCTGCACCCTTTATTACTGTACCACAAGGTTCCTGCGATGATTTGGCTAACTCATTACACTGGCTTTTGTTCATTTTTCCTGTAATATTCACTGTTTCTTGTATCCTACTGCCCTTTCCAAGACCACTTGCTTTTGAATGTAATACAAATAGTCTGCTACACCTGGAAAAAAAAAAAAGAAGGAGTATTTATAGTCAAGTTGATGATGTTGCTGTATGGAAAATCATAATACCTAGGTACATTTTTTGAATGCTAGGATTCCTAGGAAGGGTTTGCGATACCGGGAGAACCTTGTTATAAAAAACACTGTTATAACAAAATCTTGTTATAACAAAGTAATTTTCCCCGTCCCACTTCTTTGGATTCTTTTGTTTCTTAACCGTGATATAACTTGGTTTCGATATAACAAGGTAATTTCCGTGGTCCCAAGGACTTTGTTATGCTGAGGTTCCGCTGTACATGTATAAGTGTAGCTATGACTATTGCTAAATGAAATTCACTCACTGATCACGGTTGGATATTAATTGATTTCAAATTCCATTCAAAGCCATATGTGTAAGAAAAAGATTCTCAAAAGACAAAATGTGTAATTTCTTGAGAGCTCCTCTCCCAATGGCTCTGTACACATAAATACATACATTTTCATTTTCTTTGTTTTTGATGAAGGAATAGATTTGTATCAGACAGGTTTCTTGTAAAGGCAAAAGTAAAAGGATCATATTTAGGGCAGCCTAGGAAATATCTTTTGATTTTAGGGGGCTCCTTTTCTTTTCAGCCTTGGGGCTACTTTGTAATGTTACGGGGCTATTTCTTATATCAAGGGGCTACCATTTTAATGCAAAGTGCAGATTGGGTGTAATCAATTTAGTTTTTTTTGTTGTGATATGCGGATTGCTGTTACATTGGTACCAATCGTACTCTCTTGTGCACAGGTTTACTTTATGTCATACTGCCCAATTTAATAGGAAAATTCAGATTAAACAAATTCTAACCCCCCCCCCCCCCCCCCCCACCCCACAAATCGGAATATGCTGTTTTTTCAAAATTTGAAGGAATAAATCAACAATAGGTAAATTTCACCCGAATTTGCTTTTATTAGGCGTATTTACCGAAAGGGGGAAATCGCCCGTCGCCCCCGTGTATTTCCGACGCTGATTTAGGGTGCATATATGATAAAATATTTTCTTTAGAAAAAATGGAAATTTATGAGGAATTTTAGTGCCATGTGTAGATTCTCCACGATGGGAGACAAGGGTCAATCTCCAAACTACCATCCCAAATGTCATGCCATACTTCTCATTGTGACCATAAATCTGAGTGCATACTTTCAACCTCCAAAATTGCTTTGTCTTCTCAGATCACCCCCTGGTTTTCTGCAAAGCCATGTTTCTTTAAATTTGCACCGTCTTTAAAGTACACATTCAAAGAAAATCACAAATATGATAAATAATGTATCACTAGAAACTGGCAAGTTAACAGATAGCAATCGTATCAGTTTAAAGTCAACTACATATCAGGTAATTAAACAATAATACAAATAAAACTACCTCCCAGCATCTGCGATATACAAGCGCTTCGCCAAAAAAATAACAATGTTTCAATGACGTCAATAAAGGGAACAATCCTGTCCAAGCAGACGACGTCCCATAAAGAATGAACATAAGTGCAGTGCAGTTATTTCTCAAATTATAAAGAATTTAGTGTATTCAAACGTGCCCATATTTCACACCATTCTAAAATGGGAATGAAACAGATTCTGATTACTGAAATCTTTTGTTTGTAAATATATAGGATGAGGGTTAATGAACAATCAAAGAAACCACACTTTCAAATTGAAAAGCCCGCTGAATGATTGCAAGGACGGTATTCATCCCTCATTCAACGCCGACCGTCCAGCGGTGTATGCAGCTGTGAATGCAATGGCGTCTATTTTGTTTACAAGCAACTGATTCCTTTATTCTTGTAACGCTTCATTTTCCATCCAAATAAACCCATGCACGGGGTTTAGAGTGAGGCAATATATGTATTAAACATAATAGACTAATGCTAGTGAAGTGAAATAACTGAAGAGGCACTGAAAATATGTGAGATGTTATGGGACATCGTCTGCTTGTGCAATTAACGTCTTGTCTTTGACGTCACACATTTCAGCGGCTTTCGGAGAGCTGTTCAGGTGCTATGTCGGGGCTGTATTTTAGCAATTTGTAATTGATAATAATCATTACTTCGAATGTTTGCAAGCGTCGAATTTTGACAAACTTGTCCGGTCTAAGCTTCACCTACGC
This sequence comes from Heliocidaris tuberculata, assembly GCA_025618425.1. Taxonomy (NCBI): domain Eukaryota; kingdom Metazoa; phylum Echinodermata; class Echinoidea; order Camarodonta; family Echinometridae; genus Heliocidaris; species Heliocidaris tuberculata. The sequence goes on along the minus strand of CM046835.1, from coordinate 35,908,989 downwards.
AATAATGAAACTTAAGTCAGTTTTAAAAATCAATGAATATCTACTTTAATAAAACCAAGTTGATTTCAGGGTGGACTTCCCCATTAATAAAGTGAAGCAGTTTTGTAATTGTACACATTTTATTTCTTTCCATTTGTACAGGCTTTACAACAGTGTATTGAGGCATGCCAGCGCATCTACCCAGTCGTCTACGAGTGCTTGAAGAAATCTGTTAAGAAGCTGAAGTCGCCAGCAGAGTCGTCTTCCCCTATGGATGAAGCTCCTGCATCATGACAGTATTGGATGTTATGAAAGGTGAGCATTGCGGTTTCAGTCTTCCAGCACAAACTCTATTTGACATTTGAGTGAAATCTTTGACGACTTCAGCCAGGCCTAAATCAGCTGATCAATGGACATGGAGGTAGCACAGAGAGTATGCAAGTGTAGCCTACATCTGTACATCTTGGATAATTATGGCCCTGCATAGGAAAAGACAATCGAATGAGGATTATTCTTGCAAGCTACTGTTAACCTATTGCCTAAGGGTACTGCATTGTCCCTGTATTATGACTATGGGGATAAGAGAATCCAGCACTCTACAGGGTAAACCACTGGACAGTTGTGTGAGCACGTGCAAATTTTTACAGACCTCTGTGAGGTTGCAGCACCATGAATGTTGGCGTAGAGTTGAGTGATAGCCTCCGTTTGAAGTCCCTTTCAGCAGAGGTTTACACTATGAAAGAGACAGTAAACTGGAGCCCTTAATAGCGCCATCTTTCAACAGGATTTGATAAGTGTCTGTGCCTCTCACTTTCCCGTCATGCCCCATTCTAGTTTGTAAAAGCTTAGAATGTACCTGCACACAATTTTCCACAATGCCAAGTCAAAAAATAATAGTTTGCAATATGAAATTTGCCTATTATCCAAACAAGCTGTTTGTCAAAATTCAAAATAAAATGCAATTAATTTTCAAATTATAATCTTAATTTAGCAATCATTGTAAGATGGCGCTGTTCAAGTTCTACCAGTTTAATGCCACTTTAAGTTTCATTGGAAATCAAGGACAACATCAGAGTATTTGGCACATGCATCTTTTTATGCAAGTGGAACAGTACAAGACCATATTCAACTAGTCTCATTCCAAATTCCCTTCTTGCTACTAGAACTAAACATATTGTTGAAGGCAATCAAGGAAAAATGCCTTCTGATTATTTTTCTGATATGCCTTTGAATGTGAAATTCCTAGCTAAAGGGAAATAATCTTTTAAAGGGAAATAATTTCAGAGACAGCTATATTTATATGAGATTTGAAGGATTATGTAATTGTGCCCTGGAAACATAGCTAAATGCAGTCCATGTACAGTGGAAACTCATTGTAACGAGGACCTTGGGACCATGAAAATTACCTTGTTACATCAGGAATCCCCTATTATCAGGGTAAAAAACAAAAGAACTTAAAGATCTGGGACCAGCAAAATTACCTTGTTATATCAGGAATCTTGTTATATCAGAGCTCTTTATAAGGAGTTTCCACTGTATCAGAGGGAGTGCTTTGAATTGATGTACCTTATCTTGTCTCTCTATCTCTTTCTATCATTCTTTTGTTCTATTCCCCCCCCCCCCCTCTCTCCCTCTCTCTCTCTCTCTCTGTCTCACGCACTGTGTAGTGATCGTGAAGACAAAATAAATGATTTCTTTCATCTGTATTTCTTTATTCCACTGTGTAGTAAGGCCGTGTAATAACAAGCAATTGTATGACATATCTAAAAAAAAAGTGATTTTCCCTTTTATGAATCACTGTTAAAGATAAAGTTGAGTTCTGGTCATGAGATTGAATTGTGAAGGAAAACAAAGCAATTGGGAAAGTTGATTATATAGCAAATAAGAAATGGTGTATGCTGTAAGGTTTAGAATAACAAAAATGATAAGAAATTGACTCAATCCTGATGAGAGTCACATGCACTGCGCACAGAAATGTGTATATGGGACTACACACACATGTTCGGCCTGAACATTTCAGCTGTTTCTTGTATATTTTGATGTAAGAGCCTCTGAAGAGCAATCCTCTTCAGGGGATATGTACTATGATAATCTTCCAAACTAACATTAAAAGAATGAGAAATCTCACAAATTATTTTTTACCTTTCCCAAACTCAAGCTTCCCTTGAAGACTTCTCGCAATTCCACACCTTAACCCTGGACCTAGTAACATCTGAACTATAACCCGGACTCTGAACCTCACCCACATCCCAACTGTAGCCCAGGACTAAATCTGTAACTTTAACAAAATGAAACCTGGAACAGTTGTCAGATCCCCAAGGTTGTGTATCAAAGTGAAAATTGTTTAGCAAGCCACTAATTATCTGTGTAGAAAGCTTGTTTATGACTGTCATTTACATGTATTTCTCTTGTCAATTTTTTTTTTTTTAAATTTATGAATCTTCTAATAAAGTGAACATTTTGTCATATGTTTTTGATAAAAATAAATATTTTTTTTTTTACTGTCTATTCTTTAACATACATCAAATTTTGAGAGATATTACAGGATTTGCTTTGGTGTTAGTATGATGTATAAACATAGAGAGAAAGAGAGAGTGTGTGAGAGAGAGAAAGAGATGAAGGGAATATGATAGCCCACAAACACCCAAAAGTAATATGGAACATCTTGACAGCATTCCTCGTCACTACAAATTTATGAAAAAATATTAATTTTTCTTTCAATAGTGAGAAAGGTATTGGCTACTATTTATCCGAGTATGCTCTCGAGGGATGTATGACATTTGCTCCTGCGACGATTGCTCCGCTCTAACTTTGCCATGTTAATCCTAAACCTAAACCTAACCCTTACCCTAATCCTAATCCTTATCTTCACATTGCCCAGAACAAAAAAACAAATCAAGACCTTGACCTTAACCTTTGACCTTTCGAGATATGGACTGTGGAGCAAATGTCGCAGGAGCAAATGTCGGCGCCTCCTCTAGAGGGAGGGAGAGAAAGAGAGCGAGAGAAAGAAAATATGATAGCCCACAAAAGAGAGAGAGGGAGATTGAGAGGGGAGGGGGAGGGGGAGAAAAGAGAGATGGGAGAGAGAGAGAAAGTGGGGGGGGGGGGGGGAGAATGTTTGTGGGAGGTGAGATGGAGTGTGTGTGCGTGAGAGACAGGAGGGGGTGGTGTGGGGAGTGAGCGAGACATGAAAGAAAGATAAGAGAGGATTGAAACTTGTTTTATTTGTGAGAGGCTTGATCCTCGATTTTTTTTTCCTACCAAATATGACTTGGTACTAGGTACTATTTCAACATAAGTTCTCCATACTTCAAATATACACATATCTTGAAAATGATTAAGAAAAACAATCAAGTAAAATCATAATTGATCAGTTTTGTTAAGAGGCATTTGCTTCTCGTATTTATTTTACCTTTGGATTTTAAATTCTTTTTGGCAAATGCATGTTGAAAACGTGATGTAAATTTTGCTGTAAATCTACCAATCTCAGGACGAAATTTTAAAGTCAGCGTTTTGTTTTCTTAGATGTAATGATGCCCATATGACTTGACTCTGTGTCTCTCCCCCCCCCCCCAAAAAAAAAGAAGAAATAAATAAAAAAATCTCATTATAAATAAAATAGGATTAGGACGTATTCTGTACCGAAAATAATCTGAAATATGAAAATCACGAATAAAATAATAAATCCAGTTGACTCCAATTACAAATATCATCCATTGTATATTGACAGAATAAAATTTATGCATGTCGTGACTCGGTATAAATAGAAATGTGATTCGGTATAAATAAAAATGTGTCGCTTCAATAAATTCTGAAGAATGAACGAGATTCGGAAACCTTGCTAACACCAAATTTCGAATGATGTTTCCCTCAAAATACACATTCAATAACAAATACCTGCAGCACAGAGAATTCATTGTCATAGCTCATTTGTAGTTTATATATATATATATATATATATATATATCCAATGTTTAATGATAAATATATCTGCCTCATTTATTAACACAGTGGCGAGACATTCTGCCCGTCCGTTTGGTGTCTTTAATTGACTGTTATTTCACATTAAATGTGGTGCTTGGTCGGACAAACCTCCGGAAAATTGAGGTTGCAAGATCAATTGCCCGAAACTGCATATTCATTATGAAAATCTCCAGTGCTGGAATGCTTTAATTACAGCATGCAGAACTGCTCCCGTTTTCACCCCCAGTTTATCATTTTCTGGAATACGTCACTGATAAAGGAATACATAATGGTAAGCTTTTATATTCAAAGTAGGCTTGTCGAAAAGGGAATAGATACCTTCAAATTCCCCCTAAAAATGACATTTACAATATAATAAATTAGTTACGACTTTTTTTTTTTTAGTATAATCTCAAAGAAATATTACATTCAACTTTCCCTAAACATACAAACAAATTTACGATAACTACTGTAGCTAGGCTATTAAACAAAATTTACACAGTTCAATTGACTTTTGTTGAACATACAGATTAAATAAAAAGTCTTTACAGCATGAAAATAATTGGTAAAAGAAAAACCTTTAAAGCATATCTTTTTAAAGTATCTCAACATGAACTCATGTACATTTTTTGAAGTCAAAGAACAATTTTTCCGATTCATATTAGCTGAGTTGGTATATACAATTCTATTAAAGGTACTACAAAGATCTCAAATGAGAGATGAACAAATAATTTTGAACCCTGCATGGTCGTCATGTATAAAAATAATTCAGATATGTACTCCCTCTCAATTTTGAACGAAGTGCATTTTAAGGAAACAGCTTCTGGGGATTTGTCTGTATTCAAGAGATGAACACTATTACGAAGTATTTCCTTTCTACAGTGACTTTTGCCAATACTGTACACGACCTTAAAGGAGAATGAAACCCTGGGGGAAATATCCATTTTAATGAAAAAGAGAGGATAGAGAGAAGCAATTTTTTTAAAAGTTCCATCAAAATCGGTTACGAAATGAAAAAGTTAAGAAAGTTAAGAAAGTCTCAATTTACTTTCTATGGCGATCCTCAAATTGGCAATGTTGCTTCAAAATGGCAGGTTTAGTATTACAACTCTCAATATGTTTTGTACCCAAAATTTCATGTTTTCTCCATTATCTCTAAAAATGTTGCTTGTATTTTTGTGAACTCACCATATGTTGTGTTAAATACATTTTCCCATGATATATCTTGAGCTAAGAAGGAGAAAAGCTGCACCTTGAGAGATAATGGGGGAAAATATGAAATTTTGTGTACAAAACATATGGAGAGTTGTACTATGAAACCTGTCACTTTGAAGCAACATTGCCAATTTGAGGGTCGCCATATAGAAAGTAAATTTAGACTTTTCAAACTTTCATAACTTTCTCATTTCGTAACCGATCTTTATGGAACTTTTTAAAAATTGCTTCCCTCTATCCTCTCTTTTCATTAAAATGGATTTTTTCCCCAGGGTTTCATTCTCATTTAAGAAAATAGAATGTAACCAATATGCAAGGAATGTGAAAAGGAGATGATTTTATAGGCTCATTTATACCACGGTCAAAATAAGGATTTCAACCTCAACATCCTGATGTTTGTAAAATCAAGGGGTGCTCGTATTTCCGAAGGTTTGTTTTTGAGAAGCTTCGAATTCGTACTTCTGAACATTTACGGCTTTATTCAAAGTTCATTCCGAAGGTTCGTTTATCCGTCGATTCATCATCCGAAAATGATATCGGGTTCATCATTGCGAAAATGAAACATGTTTCTATATCATCTTTTGAGTTGTGAACTTTCGGAATAATGAACCTTTGTAGTAACGAATCTTCGGATTAACGAACCTTGGGAAATATGAACCCTCGGAAAAACGACGTGTGTTCGTAACACTGCAATGTTTGAACCGTAGTGTAAATGGGCCCAATATCGACATCATTTTTGTTGTGATAATAATCACATTATTCTTATTCATCTACTATCCAATCGCTCCACGAATTGTTGTGCAGGGAAGGATCGGCTCGTATATCTGGCCCGGGGTATCGTATAGGAACGGAGCCTCGCAGATAGGCCCCAAGACGACTTAAAAGGAAATAAGTTACATCTGTCCTCTTTAATGATAAATCGTTCGTTTCGTTCGGATCTTCGGATAGATCGAAGAGCCAAACCCTCTTTTCGGGTATATCCGTGGAATGGATGGCGTTCTCTCCCGATTCTGGTGGCGGTACCCAGCTTTTGTTTCCTGTTAATATGCAAAATTAGAGTAATAATCATCAGATACTTTATATATTCACTGAGCATCGAAATAAAGGGATCAAAATATCTAATACCGCAAAGCAGGTCAATTTCAGCGACCCCATTCATAGGGCACACGTCAACAACAATTAGCCCGAAGAGCGTTCTGGCGACCAGGTCATTGCAGAAGGCAAGTTTCTTTGTTGATTCTCATTTGTTCGTAAGAAAATAGAGAAAAATAAATATACAGCCAGTGTTGCCAACTCTTATAAAGAATATTTTCGAAAATAAAATGAAAAAGATAAATAAACAAATAAAAAGGCGCGTAACTGTAGCTAATTTTGAACGCCAATATACCTAAACCACGCGACCATTTAATTTTTTTTTTTTCAAATGCATCTCGTCCCACAAATACAGTCCATATGAATAACATAATATCAGTCTTCATCTTATTACATCCTAAATTTCAAACAGAATAATCTCAAACAATATTGCAGGTAATTTTGAAATGCTTCGCTGATAAGACGAAAGAACTTCAATTTTCCATATTTTTCCAAGTCATCAGTACAGACTTTTTCAGGAACCGATGGGAGTAAACCCTTGAAACCTTGAAATGTAATGCTCACCGACTTGAGACGTGATAAGTTTCCAGTTTTCATAACGAATAGCTGCTGGGAAGTGAATTGAAAACCATCGAGGTAGTTCACTGAAGATAGGCGAATACGTATCGATGTTGTGCAAAATCTCTTTCCGTGGCCAGTTTTTTTTTCTTTGTGATCTAATAGATGCACGAAGAAAAATGAAGAAACATTTACGATCCAAGATACGAGCGAAAATAGTAAGGTCTGTTACCATGGCATAGTCTATTACCATGAAAAAATGTATTATGAGTATGCAATCCGTTAATGTGATTGGAGTAAGCCCTACCCCTCTGCGGATCTCGACCAAGGAGTGACGAAAGATTACAAAACTTTACATATATAGATAGAACCTCTTTAACGGATGTCGGAATAATCGCTAATTTAATCATATTCACGACTGAAAATCACGCACTGGGTAGAAAGTTTTTGGCTGGTTTTGACGGTATGGTTATAAAGACACATTGTTGGTATAAATGGTGCGTTGTAAGACTCGATCAGGGTTACTGAAACTGAAGCCTGAAGTAGAAAAAAGGGGTTCACTAATCATTAACGTACAAAAGGCAGTCAGACCCAACTTCGGAAAACCGAGCACAGGTATATACTCGGAAAACGGCGTACGAATATAGAGCCCTCTTCGTTCAGTGCGAGACAGTGTGTACAAAAGGCATGGGGAAAATCCTGCAATGTCGACCTGCAGTTGATGATATATTTTTCCGAAATAATGCTGCGGATATATTTATTTCAAATGTTTCTTATTTGAAAGTAATTTCATATGACGAATTATTCAGGGATATTGAAGGTAATCGACACGCAGCAATATTTTTGAAGATATATATAACACGATAAAAACTATTTTCGAAAAATCAACTGAAGGCAATTTCAATAGCCCTGTCTATCACCTATAGAAATGTGCGAACATTACAATGGCATATTACGTAATCCGAACCTGATTTCTATGGGCAGTACAATAGGCCTTTGAAATTGCCCTTGAGTTTATTTTTCGAAAGTAGTTTTTATCGTGTTATATATTGCTAGCAGGTTGACTGAGCAAGATTTTACCCATGCCTTTTATACACACCACCTCCCACTGAACGATGAGGGCTCTATATTCGTAAGCCGTTTTCCGAGTATGTACCTGTGCTCGGTTTTCCGAAGTTGGGTCTGACTGAAAGGAGGCAGATCCTTCTCCCAGCCCTTCTCGGGTTATATAAGCGAAGTTACATCATATCGTCTCATTGTTCACCTCTTCCTATGAAGTAAATGCTTCCATAGATTGTGTCCATCGAGGTGGGTGCCCCTCAGACTGCCCCTTGCCACGCCCCTGACTAGAGTGGGGAACCAGTCGGTGACGTGAAATAAATTGTTATTCACAGTCCCGCGTACGTGTTTTGGAAGTAAGGGACTGGCGATGAAACCTACAGACTTGATACCTCCTTCCCACAACGATCTTTTCATACCACGTAAAGGCCAGTTGTTACCGCCGTAGTTGAAGTTGCCTCCATTGTCTGCGAATGAAAGTTGTAGTATGGTTTTATTTGGTAAAATGCACCATATTTTTCTAAATCAATGTACATGTACATGTGAGCATATTATTGAAGGTATTGCATTGAATGCTATAAATATAGAAGACAGTCACAGAGAGAGAGAGAGATAACTAGCACCACATAATTGGATGGCATTAACTTTGTGTCATCAGCGTGTCTGAAAAAAGAAAAGAAAAGAAAAGGTTAAAGGATACTCATTCAGTCAGAATTCATTTGTGAGAACAATTCGGCATTTTTAAAAATATTTTGAATGATGTTACTTTTGTTCCAGGTATGTCTGCGTCGTCGAAAGAAAACATGTCGACTTGAAGCCTTGGTCACATTCGACCGATAACGAGATTTTCAATTAAAGGTACACCCTACTATCTCTAGGATGTGCATTTAATGAAAAATCTCGTTATCGTTATCAGACAAATGTGACCCACGCTTGCAACCTCGATGACAACATAATAAGACCGGGTGTAATTCTGAGGTACCATAGTAATGGTAAGCAGTTTCATTTTTTGTCAACTTGCATCCCAAAGGTATATGAGCTCGTGTTGCATCACGTAAAAATTGGTACCTTCCTTTTTTCTTATAGTGGACATTTTAACAAGCTAACTGGACTTGAATACCTGAAGAGAAGATTATTATGGTGTTGTTCCACAAGCCCCTTTTCTTGAGAGTCCTCGTGATGTTGCCGACTGCCTCATCCATACATTTCACCATGCCGGCGTAGACCCGTCTCTTCTCGTGAGCTATGAAGCTGAATTCTTCCATGTACCGATGCGGCACTTCGAGGGGAAAGTGGACCGCTTGGAAGGAGTGGTACAGGAAGAGTGGCTGTGACATTAGAGAATCAATTGAGATCAAGAACAAATGTTCAGAATGGTTTTTGATTTTCCCCACTTGCTCATGAAAAGATTATTATATGAAAAGTTTTTGGCACATGGTGTCCTGTTTCGTTTGTTTGTTTGTTGTTTTTTTTACTAGAGAGGATAATGGACCGCTTGGAAGCAGTGGTACAGGAACATTTTGTGTGATCAAAAAATAATGACACCAAGGACAAATGTTTCGATTTGTTGTTGTTGTTGTTGTTGTTCGTTCGTCTACTGTTCGTTCGACTGTTTGTGTTTGTTTTTTTTCTTGTTTTTTTTTTTGTGTTATGTAGTTGTTTTGTTTCTTTAGGGGATGGGGTTTCCATTCAGATGTGGACGAATTATTATATGTAAAACTGATAAATACAATTATCACGATCTATCTGTATCGACATGAAGAAATTTGAAAGTCAGAAAAGACCTGTAAAAAAAGCGAAAAGAAGAAGAAAACAAAAAACAAAAACACCTTATTCACTGACCTTTGACCTATTATGCCGTCGAATGATATTTTGTGATTTCTGAGTGAAAAGATGAGTGGAGTACACGCCCTGGTAGTCCTGCGCTACCTGCTCCAGGTTGTCCCGTAGATCATACCCGGTCCAGTTCATAGAGCTTGACAAGCCTGGGTGCCCGCCGTAGTGCTTATGAGTGTAGAAACCCCCGCTTCCCGTCAACATGCCTGTGTAAAACCAATCAGTGATCAATGGGATTCGACATTTTGTGTCCCACACTACGATAGGTACGAAATTGAGAATAATAATTTTCTTGCAGAAATATCACGACTGGAATGGGGTTTTTTTTTGGGGGGGGGGTGCCCCCCCCCCTCTCTCTCTCTCTCTTGAAGCAAATGTCTGAATACGCCACTAGTTATAATTATGGCTATGATTAGAGTGAAGAATCAGCGGTAAGATATGAAATTTACAACGTCGGGCACCCCATTTCCCGAATATAAGGTATTCGGGTACCTCGCTGCCCGAATATGAGAGGATATCTTCAAAAATTCACAGAAAGCTTTGCTCCCCCATCCCCTTGCCTCTTACGCTTATGGGTCTGAATGTACTTACCAAAGAAAGAATCGAACCCACGATTTGTGGGCCAGCAGCTTCGTTTGTAGTAGCCTAGGTGCCATTTGCCCACCGCGTGAGTGGCGTAGCCAGCCTTCCGGAGTTGGTCAGCCATGGTCGGATCACTGAGGGGGTGACAAAGGGGTTGAGCCACCCTGATAATACTGTGTTGCATTCCAGTATGGATCTGTACAGGGAGTTGAATATGGGGGGGGGGGGAAGAAGTCATAACGGTATATAAATTCTCATTAGCAAACCAGAGGGTGAAATGGCCGCTGCCCCTACATTCATGAGAGAAAAAACAAACAACCAAACAAATACAAGTGCATGCGAGTGCATACAAGGCACGGTTTTGTCAACACAATTTTGTTTTATGCCAAGTACTTCATTTACAGATATAAATATATTGAGAAAACATTGATTTTCCACGCATTTTCAAAAAGACATGATTTTTCTAGAAAAAGTAGAGCGAGTTATCATGGTTATTGCAATTAGACAAGGCAAACTTTTACTCCACCAAGATAAATGGAAATCATTGAATATGTCACATGATGTACTTGCTGAATTGTATAATACCTTTCATTTATATATGTTTTATGATTCATTTTACATTGGTTTTGAATGTATGTATTTTGTTTATTGAAATGAAGCAATAAAATCTATAATGACAATAAAAAACAACAACAACCAAACAAATCAAATAAACAAGCAAACATCAAAAGGAGGTGTGTTTTTTAGGCCCTCCCCCTCTCTCTCTCTCTCTCTCTCTCTCTCTCTCTCGTTCTCGGTCACTCTCTTTACCCCCTCATTATCTACACCTCTCTCTCTCTCTCTCTCTCTCCCTCGTTCTCCTTTCTCTCTTTCTTTTTTTTTTTCTTTTTTTGTTTTGTTACTGCGATGCCATCGAATTTTAAATATAGGTACAGAGTGGAAACAGGATATAAAGTAGACCATTCGGTTCTTGCTCTAGTCTGTAACGTATCTTAACCAGCATATTTCGGACAAGATGAATGGGGTGGAGTATATAACATCAGTTCATTGAACAAGAAGAGTGCGTCTTTCAAGATGTATAGGGTGAGCTTTTTGCAGCCACCTTAAAAAAGATTACAAAAATAATAGTGTAGAAATTGAAATGCTGGTCAAACGCTAAAGAAAAGACTTACATGCAGCTTAAAATTCTATGATGACCTTCATTAAATCTCAAAAGTCGCAACATGCAGAGACGAAATGGAGGCGGTATATATTTTCCACGAGCTCTGCTTCTTTGGCGGTCTCTGTTTTTCAATTTCTTTTCCATGTAATTACTTTATGCAGTCTTTTCTGGTTATTTTTTTAACATGTTTCTGCACTTTGGTTTCTTAGTCATATTATTTTTGCATAGTCAATTGACGAATTATTTTTACTGTGACAAATGAAAGTGAATTCTATCTAATCTGATATATACCACGGGAAGAAGTATGAGAGGAAAAACGAAGATGGCGCATCGGAAGTGAAAAAGAGAGGGAAAGGAGATACACTACCTTTAACATTTACATCCGGGGTCACCATCTTGCGTGAAAAGATTATTTTACAGTACATTCCATATATCCCTTGTCTCAGAGACCGTATGGCACAGACAAGAAGAACTGATTATCCAGGATTACCAATCCATTATCCCCGATAGATGATAACAATTGCAACCCTAATTCTAGGCCCTGTTCCATAAAGCTAGTTATCTCAATAACAACTGCCGCATATCTATGACGAACATTACTCATACATGTAGCCAATCAAATGCTATGATTTCAGTAGCTTATATCAGTTAGTGTCATGTGCTATTGATGATAAGTTTTACGAAACGTGACCAACGTCCTGCTTATAAAGAAGGAAAGGTAATACTGAATGTTATTCTGCTCGACATCTCTGCTAGTCGTTTAGTCATCTCTCAGTCAGTGAGTGTTCACAAGTTCTTTAAGAGGTTTCCAAAGTTCTGAAGATAGTTTACCAACCCAACTTCAAGATGGACCTCCGGAGCGCATCCTTGGTCTTGCTGGTGACCCTCATGGTGCTGTCACACTCCATGGCTGAATCATTCCCCGAAGACATCGATGGTGGGGGTAAGAATAGAATTGAATGCCAAGCCAATTAATAATTACCTCGCACTATGATCCAGACGGCGGATCTTGGATTGTGTACACATTTTTAAAGGGGGCACGATACCGAGAAATTACACAGATAAGGGGGTTATTTATCTTTTGTATAATTCAAGTCCCTTTAAGATTTAAGATTTACATCCTTAGATTTAATTCAAATGACCCTTCAATTTCTTTTCCTTTCCTTTTCTTTTTTCTTCGAACCCTTTGTACAAAATACTTCTTGATTTTCGGAAATAAACAAACAAATAAAATATTTGAAATTTAAAATTTGTTAACAAATATATCAGATGGACATGAAAAGACATGATTTCCATATCATCGCGATACTTTCAATTAACTATGGTTCTTTTTTATCGTCAATCGGAGGGGAAGGGGGCAGAAATATATTTGTGTATGTCGATATCTTTTGATATCTTTTACTTCGCAAAATAAAAATAAAATAAATTAATTCAGAACGAATGTTTTTGTAAAATGATGGCATGACCTGCATTCTCAACCAGAAATTCGGCTAGCCGTCTTAATGAAATACAATTAGCTACGACCTTCAAACCTCTCTATGAAACGACTTAAAACGATTTCAACGTAAAATAAAAGGTTATATTGTAAGGTACCTTTTAGGTTGAAAAATTGAAAATTGAAGAGGGACGCATTTTGAAAGAAATTAGTATACATTTGAAATAAAGATAGATCAGTACAAAAATTAATATCTTTGAAAAGAAAAGTATAATTAAATATGAAACTTGATTTATATTCTGTGGAAATGGAGAGGTCCACTAAAAAGCAGAGTTTGTAAATTGTGGACCCCTCAGATAATGATAACTGAGAAAAGGTAAAGTGCATAAACAAACAAGAGAAGAAAAAGGATAGTGGCCAACAGAGAGATCATTTATAGAAACACGTAATGACTGGAAATAACGGAGAGGTACAAACTTATATGATGAAGAAAGAACAAATTGAGTGAAGAGGGAAAAAAAGAAGGAAATGCGGGCTGCATGTGGATTGGAGGGAGAGGAGAAAGAGGGAGAGAGGGAGCGAGCACGAATAGAGGGATCACAAAATCCTTGGGGAATTTAAGAAAATAATAAAAAAAAAAAAAAACAGCGAGAAAAAGAGGCAAGTTGTGAAGATTTTTAGAGATGAACAGGGGAGCATTTCAGGAAGTGTCTTGTCGGTGATTTTTACCGACAAATTTGCTCTCAGCCAATCAGATGCAAGAATTTCAGTAGCTTACAACACTTATTGCAACTTGTCATTGATGACAAGTTTTATGAAACAGGGCCCAGGAGAACACAAAAGTACAAGAGCAGAAATGGGGGAGGGGGCCCCAAAAATGGCCTAAAAAGAGGTAAGTGAAATTCATGTGACTGTCTTAGTGGGGTATTTATGAACTGCTTGATTTTTGAATATCATGAAACACAGTAAATATACCACTATTGTATTTAAACATGAATTGACCGAGATGAAATAAACATGAATCTTTAATTTTTAAGATGTTATTTTCTATAAAAGAGAGGATCAGTATGGGAGCGTATGGGGGCATTACATATAATACGAATAACTTTCTTTTGCAATAGTAAAACTCTTTCTAACATTGTTTGATGTGTATTGCCCCAAACCAAAAGACCGTAATTCAAATACGGTAAAATCAATGATGAATAAAGCATAAATAATGATGACTGTGGTAAGTGTAATTTTAGTCTATTAATAATACTAATATTGCGCGAAATAATTTTGCAAATATTACCAATGTGTAATTTCCATGAAAGTTTATTATTAACTAGTATACCCAGGATTTTGGTAAGAGAGAGAGAGAGAGACTTGTTTCAAAGGGATATTATCAGAAACAATATCAGTGGGTAATGTAATTCTTTTTCTGAAGATTAAGTGACAATTTATTTTGCTCTTATCCGCTGTAATATATTCAATAACTCAGCATTGATTCTGTCAACCAGGACATTTGGATTATTGTGTGAAAAAATAAATTGGTATCATTGGTAAATTAAAAAAACGAAAAGGAGTTAGATGATTTACAAAAATCATTAATTTTATATAAGAGAATAAACAGTAGCGGGCCTAACATACTTCCTTGCGGGACACCACAACTAATATTGCGCAATTCAGATGCATGTTCATATAAGAATACATATTGCTTTCTGTTAGACAGATAGCTCCTGAACCACTCCAAGGTATTTCCACGTACACCGTAATGAGAGAGTTTGTAAAGTAAAATTTCATAGTTAATCGTGTCAAAGGCCTATGAGAAGTCCATGGCCATATAGTGATAAATAAAATATGTGAACCAATGGATCTACAATAAAAGGAATAAAGCGCTCTCAGTATGACATTATCAATTCTATCATATCCTGAACTTTTCTTATTATCCAAGTTAGAAACAATTTTCATGATTTCTTGCCTATTTGTTGGAACAAAAAAAGAATAGAATTTGAATTGTGAGGGGCTAAAAATTCCACACAGTTTTTGCTTGATGGGGAATATTTTTTATTAAGATTATCACATATTATAGAAGAATAAATATCAAAATTATTTGCTATATCTTTGGGGTCTTCAACCATCTTATTGTCAAACTTTATCTTATTTACCTCAGATCTATTGTTAACTAAGTTCAATGCCTGTTAAACAACTTTCCAGGTGTTTTGCATATAATGTTTGAATAGTTTCAAACGATTTACAAAATGTGTTCTCTTTTCTAAGCGTATAATCCTATTCATAATGTTTTTATAGGATGTATATTTTCTTTTGGATTTTCCAGTACCTTCTATTTTATATTAGTAATAGAGATTATTCTTCTGATTTATTGACCGTAATATATAGACCTAGAAATCAAAGGAAGTTTAGGTGTTTTCTTATAATTAGTTTTAACTTTTTGATTCGGCATGTTAGTGTCTAATTGATTGTTTAATATATTGGAACACATTTCATATGAACAATCAACTTCACCTTTGGAATAAACCAATCGATATTGAAATTCTCTTCAGTTACTTTACGTCTACAAGGTTTGGGGCCATTGTTATTAATCGACTGAGAAACCGGATAGTGTGTAACAATTGGATAATGATCAGTTATGTCCGAAAGAATAATGTAAGAATCAGAATGCGGAATAACAGAAAAAAATATTATCAACTAAAGTAGCAGACGCATTTACAACATGAGTTTGCTTTGAAATGGCAAGAAATAGGCAGACAATTAAAATTTATTTCAAAACATTCTTGAGAAACACTGCTCTATGTTCATGCTTCAACAAGTCTATATCAAAATCTCCCATAAAAATCTTTATTGTCAAAATTGATGTAGTATAAATCAAATAAGTGCAATAAGAATTCTTGTGCGTTTGAACTATAGGGAATAGATAAATAACGCCAACAATTGAGTTCTTATTACCAGGAATCATAATTTCAATAAAAGGGATTCGGTAATATTACTGCATGCTGAGATCTTATCTAAAACAGTATAATTCAAAGTTCTAAGAATATGTAAAGCAACACTACCACCTTTATAGTCTTTCAATGTTTTTATGAATAAAATGGGAGGTTGGAATCACAGTTTAACCAAGTTTCTGTTAGAGCAATTAGGGATAGTGGGTTTTGCAAGAGCTTATCTACAAGCGAAAGTAGATCATCAAAATGCCAATTTAATTTTCTAATACTTAAATGAAGCAAAGAAAATATATCATTATGAAATTCTATCAGAATATTAGAAAACTGATTAACAGTTACATATTTACAATAACAATTATAAGCTACTGAAATTCTTGAATCTGACTGGCTGTGAGCAAATTTGTCATAGAAATGGGTCAGTTCAGGCCCGTCGGAGCGGCTACGGATGGTACGGAATTGACCGTACCACTTTTCAGCCTTAAAAAAAAAAAGATGGAGAGGGAGAAGAAAAGAGAAGAAAAAAGGAGAGAGAGAGAGAGAGAGGGAGAAGAAAAAGAGAAGAGAAAAGAAGAGGGAAGGTGGGAGGGTGATAAATGTCATGATTATAGGCTGATCGCAGGCTTATATGCCACAAAACTTGTTCATCCAATCGCAAATCTTAAAAATAATATCCTCAAGAAAGTGATAAAGAAGGAAAGGAAAAGGGGAAGCTTCGCTGGAAAGTTAATATTTGGGCAAAAGGCGTCCCCCTTCGGCAATAGGCTGCAGCCCCCCCCCCCCCCCCGAGGATTTTCAAAGTTCCGATATTCGGGCAACCACCACTGCATATTCGGGCAGCAAAATGAGGTGCGAGATTCCCAGATAATAATGTAACTTCTGAATGTAACTTCTGTACATTTTCACTACGAAAATTTACAAAAATTAAGAAACTGAAAAGTTGATATTCGAGCAAAAGGCGTCCCCCTTTGGCAATGGGCTTCAGCCCCCCCCCCCCCTCCCCGAGGATTTTCAAAGTTCCAATATTCGGGCAACCACCACTTCATATTCGGGCAACGAGGTGAAAGAATATCCACATATTTGGGCAGCGAAGTTCCGAGATAACTATAAAATGTAACTTTTGTATGTAACTTCTGTACATTTTCTCTACGAAAAGTTTTTATAAAAATTGCTCGCTCGCTTCGTTCGCTCGCAAACATTTTGAAATTGAAAAGTTGATATTCGGGCAAAAGGCGTCCCCCTTGGCAATGGGCTTCAGCCCCCCTCCCCCGAGGATTTTCAAAGTTCCGATATTCGGGCAACCACCACTTCATATTCGGGCAACGAGGTGAAAGAATATCCACATATTTGGGCAGCGAAGTCCCGAGATAACTATATGTAACTTTTGTATGTAACTTCTGTACATTTTCTCTACGAAAAGTTTTTCTAAAAATTTGCTCGCTCGCTTCGCTCGCTCGCAAACATTTTGAAATTGAAAAGTTGATATTCGGGCAAAAGGCGTCAGCCCCCCTCCTTCCGAAAATGGCCCTGTATGATCAAGATCTCTACATCTGTAATTTTCTTTCCTTATTATTAGGGGGATGGTTAGGGTGCAGCATTATTGTCGGCAAATTTGGTGTCACACCCCCCCCCCCCCCCCCCATTCAAAATGTTCCCTTACACCGACACGAGGGGTTCTGTCCCTTCGAACCCCGCTTGGGGATTCACCCCCCAGACCTCCACTGAAACCGTACCACTTTAAAATTCCTTCCGACGGGCCTGGGTCAGTTGTTATTGATAACAAGTTTTATGAAACAGGGCCCTGGTCTCTGTTTTCATTCTCATTTTCATATAATTACTAGTCTTCACTGTTATTTTTTGTTTTCTTACAACTCAAACGTTAAGGCTTTCTTTTTTGTTGTTGTAATAATCGAAAATGTTTCTGCACTTTAGTTTTGTTGTCAATTGTTGTTTTGTATTGTTAAAGGGAAATCCAACCTTAATAGCAAGTTGCTTTGAAAGAAAGACGAAAAATCATAGAAGCAGATTGGTGAAAGTTTGAACGAAATCGGACAAGCAATAAGAAAGTTATGAATTTTTGAAAGTTGTAATCACTATACATATGGGAATTTTAAATTGGCCGAATAGGTAATGTCACTGTGATGTAGCTGTGCTGCTGTGGACAACTCTCCCATTCGCTCCAACACACAAAATGACTAAAATGTCACTTTTTTCCAAATGTATTACTCAATAGGATCTTTTTCTTTCATGAGGACCTATAAAAATATGTTATCTCCAATATATTTTGAGTACTGCCCCGAGGGTAAAAGCGCCTCGAAGAAAACCGCAAATTAATGATATTTTTGTGTACGACAAATGGGAGAGTTGTCCACAAAAATGTCACAATCGAATCACCAAACTGCCAATTTGAGATTCGCATAGATGTATCTCATTTTTCAAAGATCCATAACTTTCTTATTCCTTGTCCGATTTCTTTCAAACTTTCACCAAACTGTTTTTCTTATTTTTCTGCTTTCACACAAATCATCTTATTACCAAGGTTGGATTGCCCTTTAATTGCACAATAGTTATTGTTATTATATACTTTAAAAAATAAAAATGAAATAAAATCTAAATCTGAAATCTGAAATATTACCCCGGCTTCATTAGAAGTAACATATTTTGTAAACTTGTGTATTTACAGAAATGGAGGATTCGTGGACGAGCTTTCGCCGCAAGCTCTTCCGTCGCGACTGCGAGATCGTTCGATCATGTGACACCGTTAACGGTATGTAACGTCAAGTAAAATTGATACCTACATTATTTCTGTCTGGATTTGACGAAAGTGGGAGGAGGGGGGTTTAGCTTTTAGCTGAATGCGGGCACAATTGTATATTGTTTTTTCCGTGAATAAATAAAATAAACAAACAAACAAAACAGAAAATAATAAGAGAAGGGGGAAAGGAGGCACCGCGAAAATGGATTTTTTTTTGAGAAGAATAAATATACATCTGTACCCCCCCCCCCCCCCCCGTTTATCAGTTCTTGGATACACCACTGGCTATAATGTGTGTGTAAAAAAAACGCCAATATCCTAATTTGCCAATGTAATGCACTGTTTGTCTTCTCATCATCATAATTTATTCAACTATAAACTTACTCCATTTGTTATTATTTGGCTTCAGATCGCATCCCAATAAGGCGGGAGGGGGAGGGGTGCAGTATTGTACCTATTCTTCAGGTACTCATCAGTAGAAATCAACTTTCAAAATAACACATATAATATTTACTGTAAATTTTTTTATTGTTCTGCATTACGCAGTTCTGACGGAAGTGATTTTTTTTTTTCTCTCTCTCTACTCAAGATTCAATTCAACTCGATCAAGTTCTAAGTAACCTTCATTTTCTTCAAGTAATTGTTTCACATTTTACATAATATTCAAATAATAGGCCTATAATGTATACAGAGTAGCATAAGAATAATTCAAAAGCATGGTGATACATGAAAGAAGGCGTCTATCCTTTCATGCAAGAGCTAGTGTCGGGTACGTCTGAGTTCAAAATATTGCCTTTTATATTCTGTTTTAAATTTTTGATATTCTTCATTAAATTGTTTGTCTGTTCCTTCGTTTATGGTTCAAGGTGTGGAGACATGCAAGAACAAAAATTGTTGCCATCGCAAGATTTTGGGACATAATATCAGAAAGGAGCCTGGCTGTACGGGTAAGAGTAAAGCCCATAATTTTTGTTAGAAATTATTTATTCACTTTTTTTTAATCTATTGATTAAGTCATGAATTTATAAATAAGTTAGTTAAGTAATTAACTTATTTATTTATGTATTTATTTACTTACTTATTAATTTGTATATTATTTATTTATTTATTTATTTACTTATTTATTAATTTATTATTTATTTGTTTAAACATATCTAAAGAAGATGAAACAATCAGCACATGGCCGCGTTTTCCATTGTGGTCCTAATCCACCTTTGAAGAATGCGGTGTATACATTTTTCCGGATTATAATGACTCGCAAAAAGGCCGCCTTCGGCGGCCTTTTGCGATTGTGACTGAAAATGTATAGGCCTACCATTGTGCATGGAAAGATTGACACAATAAATTGGGAGATATCGAAGTTAGGACCAATTAAGTTTAATATATTTTAAATATATTCTGTGTTTATTTTTTAGGAAAAAAAAGTGAATTTTTAGTGGTAGTACAAAATAAGGTGCTGATAGGATGTACTTGAGAGTTAACACAATGGTGGATTGGGAAAAAAAAACAAAGAAAAGAAGTTGGTGAATGTGATCCTAAACAGAATTATAACACGTGTGTAACATAATACAATGATAAATGTGTAAGAGTTTGATGTTAAAGTGTATTTTGAAGAGGTTATGTGTAATAGCTAAACGCATTGTATTATATTTAGGTGATTTGATGCTGTAGGGCAGCCCCTATCCTTTTTCCCGCCGGTCAAACTACTGGAAGTCCTTGAATAACAGTGGTAGATCAAGAGAGGCGCAACAGAGATGTGCTGCCTCTAAATTTTGATTTGCTGTTTTGTGTATGAAAATGCTTAAAAAGCGGGTACAGAAAGCACAAGAGAGTGTCAACCTCATAGACGTATCTGGGCTATGTGGCTGCCATGCTGAAATCTACCATTCATGTGTTAATTACACAAATACTTTGCAAGCTCTCTATTATGCCTTGCCAAACAGGCGCAGATTGACAATGGGTGTGTTAAAATAATCCTGACAACATCATTTGACTACTTTTGAGAAAGCAGTACAATTTTCACAATGTAATAAATTATTATTGAAATGACATTTGACACCAAACTGCACCCCAAGAATGAGACAGTTATAATACTCAAGATTGTACTATGTAAATTTTAGCTGAATTGAATGAGACAGTTTGGTGATATTAAGGTTGTAATGCCAAAAAATGTTTTTTCTCTATTTCAAGAGCATTTTGGGCAGCAAAGCTGGGTTTAGGGGCACTTTGGTGTTTTTTTCAGGGACGTGTTACACTCCCTTCCCGATGGAAATTTTTGTAAGTTTTTATATTTTTGTAATGTACATCCATAACTCTTTCTTCTGACAAAATTTGGTCCATGGGCCTTGAGGGAAAAAATTTGCCCCAATTTTTAGGGGCGGTCTGACAACCCATCCCGACGGAAAATTTTGTCAGTTTTGGTGTTTTGGTAATATATAGTCATACACCTTAATTTGGCTAACATAGTTTGGCGCATATGTTAGATGGGTTGAAATCGACCCGACTTTGGGACCCCTTTTTGGGGCTCTGGGGGCCTTGTTTGAGAGGTCTTGTGAGGGGGCCGCACGGGCAATTTTTACATCAAACGGACCCCGGACAGCAGGCGCCCGGTGTTGTATATATCGCCCGGCACCCTTGAGGGGCCCGTTATGGGGGCCGCAGGATAACCGTGCGGTACCCTTGAGCACCGCAATGCGCCCGTCATTTTTTTTCATGAGAATTGGCAGAAAAAATCGTGCGGAGTCCACACGGGACACCTGGGGTACCACCACGAGCTTCTACGGGCTTTCTACGGCCTAACGGTCAGATGAAAACGCCGGGAGAATTGGGAGCAGCCAGCTCAGCACCGTGGCGCCCATACGACTGGTGAAAAAATGTCCCGGTGCCCATGGGAACCGTGGAGGCCGGGAACCATACGAAATTGGCCAAAATGTCTGTTTTTACTCGCCGTGCGGGCCCCGGAATGGATATGTGAAAGCCCCTTTAAGGGGCTTTCACATATCCACTCCTTACTCCTTACGGGCCCCTCAAGAGTCCCGGGCGATATGTACAACACCGGGCGCCTGCCGTCCGAGGTCCGTTTGATGTAAAAATTGCCCGTGCGGCCCCCTCACAAGACCTCTCAAACAACGCAGCTATAATACAGGAGGCCCGGACGTCGGAGGACGCAAACAGTGCACCGCACGGCACCCGGCCGGGCGCCGGCCAGGCGCCGTGAGGACCCCGGCTAGGCCCCAGCCGGGCGCCGTGCGGTGCACCTGTTCATCGGACGGGGCCCGGAAGCTAACCGCACGGCACCCGGCAGGCACCCTTATGGTTTGTTGACGGGCGCCTTACGATTACTCTCCACCAATTTTCATCGGGTACGCCCGGGCGCTATTTTTTTTTTTCTGTCAGGACTTGCGCCACCCGACGAGAGAGGGCAGTATTTAAGCGTCAAGAGGGGTGACAATACGGTTTATTCCGTCAAGACTAGTCGGCATAAATATTCATGAAAAACAAAGTGTAGGGATTTAATAAAATGAGTGAACCAATCTGGCAGTTCCTCGTGTGGCGTATTCGGATCTACGTTGTGCTTGTCATAATGGAATCACGAGTTCAATTCTCGGCAGGGTAAGGGGTTAGAATTTAGAAAATTATCATTGACAAAATTTTCTTTTGCTGAAGTAAAGTAAAGGTGACACTTTGAGAAAATACAAGTCTTAAAGTTGTAGTCTCTCTCAAAGTCTCCAAAACTGGGCCTCTTGACGCTCAAATACTGCCCTCGCTTGTCAGTGGCACAAATCCTGACAGAAAAAAAAAAACGCCGCCCGGGCGCCGTAGAATATGTGACCATACACGCCGTAGAAATGAAAATCGAAAGGGACCTATACGGTCTCTAAAATCCACGGCAAGCCGCCGGGTGGGGAAAATCGTACGGGGCTCGGTGGATTTGTGACCGAGGCTTAAGCCGGGCTATACCTGGTGCTCGAGCTTTCAATTAATTTCCCCTATACCGGGTATCAATTTACTTCACCTGGGTGGAGAGTAGCAAATGTAGAGCCATATATAGTGCGAGACTCGAACCGCGAACCGGTGACGTATCCGCTAGACCATGCACGACATCTCTACCGCATAATTATGTCGGAGCACGGTTAAAGAACACATTATACATATACCCCTCTCTAGGAAGCCACATGATAATTCGTGACCTAATGCATATAGGTAGCACCACTTTTAACCCCCCCCCCCCCCCCCCCCCCCCCCCCCCCACCGAATAGCCTATCCTCCTCCCTACATAAGACTTAGTTTATTATTACGAAGTCATTTTTGCAATTATCATGATGCATTTACGACGCCATTATTTTAGTACCGCTCATTATTATCACCGGCCGGCCCATGCTTGCCCACCCCGTCTCCCCCCCCCCCCCCCCCCACCCCTTTGAAACCCAAGACGAATACCTTATATGTACATGCACAACTTCAAGATTACGCCCCTCCCCTTTTTTCTGAATTTAGGAGATGACTTTTTACAAAATACTCTGCATGATGTTTTTGTTCCACTTTGTTCATGTTACAGTCATCAAGACCTAAACACAAATTCATCGCAGACAACTGAACTCTACGCTACGAGGATCACAATGCATACGGAGATTACCATTACATGTGCATGTACTATCATTATTTTTTAGCATTTAACTAAACACCTTTATGATTGTTCGGAAGTTGTTTACATTGTAATGGATGAGGGAGTGAAAAGCGAAATGACTTGTTACAGCATTATTTTGGAAGGATTGTGACTTTCTGGTCGTAATCGTACACACAGACGACTCAGGTGCACCTTTTCCCCGAAGCACCCGATAAATTTTGATATTCCCCTTTGTTTCTCAAATACACTTGATTATATTATTAGGTTATGTAAAAAGAAATACACCAGTAATGTATGTTTTTTTTAAAGATACACTAAAGTTTCACAATATCCTTGTGTCCAATTTCCCACTTTTGTTATGTTTATTCACTTCTCACGTACAGTCGTTATGATTTTGCAATAAATACTGTGTCTTCGTGCACGGTGGTTCAGTATCAATGGTCCACTCTCTGATGTGTGTTTATTTGAAAGACCGTACCTTTCTTCAAGTATACACCTACTCAAAATTAAGAAAAAGGAAAGACGTAAGATAAAGAAGTAGGGAATATCCATTATTTTCTATTTGAATACGGAAAAGATGGGGAGGTGAAGGGGGGAGGGTAAGAGAGAAAGAGAAAGACAGAGAGAGTGGAAGAGTGAGAGAGATATCTAAGGGGAAAATTGTGAGAGGGGTATAGAGAGAATGGGGGTGAGAGGGGTATAGAGAAAATGGGGGTGAGAGGGATATAGAGAGCGAATGGGGGTGAGAGGGGTATAGAGAGAATGGGGGTGAGAGGGGTATAAAGAGAATGGGGTGAGAGGGATATAGAGAATGGGGGTGAGAGGGGTATAGAGAGAATGGGGGTGAGAGGGGTATAGAGAGAATGGGGGTGAGAGGGGTATAGAGAGAATGGGGGTGAGAAGGGTATAGAGAGAATGGGGGTGAGAGGGATAGAGAGAGAATGGGGGTGAGAGGGGTATAGAGAGAATGGGGGTGAGAGGGATATAGAGAGAATGGGGGCGAAGAGGGATAGAGAGAATGGGGGTGAGAGGGATATAGAGAGAATGGGGGTGAGAGGGATAGAGAGAGAATGGGGGTGAGAGGGATAGAGAGAATGGGGGTGAGAGGGATAGAGAGAGAATGGGGGCGAAGAGGGGTATAGAGAGAATGGGGGTGAGAGGGGTATAGAGAGAATGGGGTGAGAGGGATAGAGAGAGAATGGGAGTGAGAGGGATAGAGAGAGAATGGGGCGGAAGAGGTGTATAGAGAGAATGGGGGTGAGAGGGGTATAGAGAGAATGGGGGTGAGAGGGATATAGAGAGAATGGGGGTGAGAGGGATAGAAAGAGAATGGGGGTGAGAGGGATAGAGAGAGAATGGGGGTGAGAGGGGTATAGAGAGAATGGGGGTGAGAGGGATAGAGAGAGAATGGGGGTGAGAGGGATAGAGAGAGAATGGGGTGAGAGGGGTATAGAGAGAATGGGGGTGAGAGGGGTAGAGAGAGAATGGGGGTGAGAGGGGTATAGAGAGAATGGGGGTGAGAGGGGTATAGAGAGAATGGGGTGAGAGGGATAGAGAGAGAATGGGGGTGAGAGGGGTATGGAGAGAATGGGGGTGAGAGGGATATAGAGAGAATGGGGGTGAGAGGGGTATAGAGAGAATGGGGGTGAGAGGGATATAGAGAGAATGGGGGTGAGAGGGATAGAGAGAATGGGGGTGAGAGGGATAGAGAGAGAATGGGGGTGAGAGGGATAGAGATAGAATATGGGTGAGAGGGGTAGAGAGAGAATGGGAGTGTGAGGGATAGAGAGAGAATGGGGGCGAAGAGGGGTAGAGAGAGAATGGGAGTGAGAGGGATAGAGAGAGAATGGGGGTGAGAGGGTATAGAGAGAATGGGGGTGAGAGGGGTATAGAGAGAATGGGGGTGAGAGGGGTATAGAGAGAATGGGGGTGAGAGGGGTATAGAGAGAATGGGGGTGAGAGGGAGGGATATAGAGAGAATGGGGGTGAGAGGGATAGAGAGAGAATGGGGGTGAGAGGGATACAGAGAGAATGGGGGTGAGAGGGATAGAGAGAATGGGGGTGAGAGGGATACAGAGAGAATGGGGGTGAGGGGGTATAGAGAGAATGGGGTGAGAGGGGGTATAGAGAGAATGGGGGTGAGAGGGATAGAGAGAATGGGGGTGAGAGGGATAGAGAGAATGGGGGTGAGAGGGATAGAGAGAATGGGGGTGAGAGGGATACAGAGAGAATGGGGGTGAGAGGGATAGAGAGAATGGGGGTGAGAGGGGTATAGAGAGAATGGGGGTGAGAGGGATAGAGAGAATGGGGGTGAGAGGGATAGAGAGAATGGGGGTGAGAGGGATAGAGAGAATGGGGGTGAGAGGATAGAGAGAATGGGGGTGAGAGGGGTATGGAGAGAATGGGGTGAGAGGGATAGAGAGAATGGGGGTGAGAGGGGTAGAGAGGGATAGAGAGAGATGGAAAGTTTAAAGATTGATGGAGGAGACAGTGAGTGAGAAGTGAGTGAGAGAGAAGGAGAGAGACAGATAGAGAGAAAAAAAATTAGAGGAGAGAGAAAGACAGAAGGGGGGGGAGTGGCGTGAGAGGAATAACTTGAATGATGCAGAGACTAATGGAAAGAGATATATTTTATGCCCCATCTCTCTCTCTCTCTCTCTCTCTCACTATCTGTTTGTCTCTGTCTGTCTCTCTCCTCTCTCTCTATCTATAATTTCTCTCTCTCTCTCTCTCTCTCTCTCCCTCTCTCTCTCTTCCCCTTTCTCTTCTCTGCTGATGTCGAACTGATTATATTACTTTCCTTTACCTTCTATATACAGTGCGTCCCAGAAAAAACCGAAACCCTAAAACAAAGGGTTATTGCTATCAAGCTATGTGCTCTATGAATATAGCTATCTCTTTTCCATAAAGGAGAAGTAATAATGCTTTCAAAAGATACCTTGATGGCATCAATCCGTACATGCATCACTGAGGCCCCACCTTTTTGAAAATGACATGTAAAAACTCGGTTGTGCCAAATGTTGGTAAAATCATGAAAACGCTAGAATGACATGCGAATATGACCTGAAAGAAACATAAACTTTAAAACCCATAAATTATGAGGAGATTGATTCCATGTGCTTCTTTTAATATTTAGTGCTACAGGTTATGCTCCCATCATAAAATAATGGATCAGATTAATGTTGATGGCGGGGGTAAAGCAAGTGCATATTGTATTCATAGTTAAACATGACAAATTAATAAAAAAAAGTTACCTGAAATCATATAATGAGCAGCGACTTTTGAATTTTCAGAACCGCGGCTTCTTTAAAGAGCACAGCAAGGTAATATTTCCATAAATTAATTGAAAGGGCAGATTTATGGTACAAAGGATAAGGCAGAAACATGACCAGGACCCTCTTGCATAAAAAGTGGCGATTAAACGCAACTTGATTTTCAACCAATCATGATCGCGTATTTTGGACTTGCGTTTATTTTGTTTAATTTTTCGAGTTGCATTTGATCGCAAGCTTTCTATGCAAGAGGGCCCAGAAAAGAGAAATTTTGCACCTTGAGAGAGGGCACCTTTTCATCTCTCGTGGGGCATTTATTGACTTGGGAAAATATGGGGTGTACATCCCTTCCACACTGGCAATGGGCATTAGCACATGTTTTTTTTTTTTTAAATAAAGTACATGTAATTGCTAATGGAATGCACATTATAACATAATGTATCATCTTGTAAAGTTTACATTTAACTTACTATATGTTGGTATTAATCCTAGGGTTTTACCCAAATTTGGCACAAATGGATTTTTACTTGCCATTTTCAAAACAATGTTGCTCTGTGAAGCATGTACGGAATAATGCCATCAATGTATCATTGGAAGGCATATTATTTGTATTTTAGGAAAAGCAATGAATCAAATTCATACAATAATACTTTTTTCACAATAATCCTTTGTTTCCGGGTTTCGTGTTTTGTTTTTTTTTTCTGAGACGCACTGTACATAATCTTACGACCAGGGCATCGTTTCATCAAACCGTCATAAGTACAAGTTCGCCGACATCCCATTGAAACGCATGTTAATTTTGATACACGCGTTTCAATGGGATATCGGCGAACTTGTACTTATGACCATTTGATGAAACGCTGCTCTGTACCTTACGGGAGGCTTCTTCCCTTCCAACCAATAAATCAATTTAAGATCATAAAAACCGGATTCCAGACAAACATATGGTATGACAACACACATTTCAGATATTTTTGTCAGATCTTTCCATCAATCTAGTAGGCCATGCGTCCTTGGTAATACTACACTGCTGTATGATTTAAGCAATCTTTCAATATTGTGTTTATAGGCCTATATGTATATTATCTTAGAGTGAAATTGAAATAAACTAAGGGTACAGGAACGAAACATAAGTCTATTAGCTAAGCATATAGGGCCTATATGTACTCGACGAGTACTTGCTTTGTTTCGTTTCATATTTCGGTTTGATTTTCACATTTCTTCTGTTCATCAAAACAGAAAATTCTATACATTCTCCTTATAATTATTGTAAATGACTTTGCATCGCTTGTCACGCATTAAGTACTTCTATCGATTCTATCATACTCGAGAATATAAAAGTGTATGTTGATCAGTTACACAGTTTAGACAAAGCAACACAAATTGAAGAAATGGCCAGAAAGAGGGATTTTAAATAAAATCGAATGTTTGATGTTTAAGGATACAGTTGTTGCTCTTATAAGTGACTTAATTCACTTACGATTGCCGATATAGCCCCGTACTTCATTTGACAAAATTTGAACGCAGCACAAAAATTGGAATACAGTTTATTTAATACATCTAGTGGTTTTATATACTAACCTGATATCTGCCGCTAAGCAGCTGACTCCGGGTAGGCGAACAAACTGGTTGGACATAGTAGTTTTCAAGTCTGATCCCACGTGAAGATAACCGATCAATGTTCTCGGTTTTCATGGCCGGATTGTGGTACCCGACATCATTATAGCCCAGATCGTCGGCCAGCATGAAGATGATATTCGGGGGAGGAGGTCGGTGACGTCGACCGTCTCCCTCGCGGCGTCCTTGGTCGTCCTTGGTCACTGTGATCGCCGAGGAAGAAGAAATCCGACATAGCAGCATGACGGAAGCCGCGACGACGCTGGCAATGACAAGCGAGGCCATGCACAAACTGGACATCGCACTCCACATCGATTTCAGTTTCATACTTGCCATCGATGGATCTTTCTCGATGTGGTGTGTTCCTGTCGTGAGGCGTCACTTATTTTCACACGTTGAGATGCATCTAATAGAGGTAGTCGTTGTCGTCGTGCAGTCGTTGATGACAATAATTATGTCAGATCCGAGCAAAAGTATTATGGCTAATCATGAAGCCAAGCCGTCTTGAGAGTTCCCGATTCTTCAAAAACAATCATCCGTCTGGGGACTGCATGCTACAATTTTCTGTCTAGACAATTAAAATACGGAAAGTATCAATATTAATGATATTCATTTGCACCGATCCTTTAGATTTTGTGCCTAAAATAGAAAATCACACCATCTCGCAGTGCAATATAGTATCGGCTGTATACTCTTTCCTATGTGTTTCAGTGAGAGAATCGACAATAGCCGCATAATTCAACACCGCATTATTTTTTCAACTGGAAATATCTGAATACAGCAGGAGTGATTTGGAGTGATTAACGGTTTCAGTTCTCACAGATGATATACTAACCATATTTGACGCTTTCCACGTTCCAATGCCCCTTCTCAAACTCAAATCTCAATGTCCCTTAATGCGTTATAAATATATCCTGACAGATTTAAAACAACACTCAATCCCATTTCTAACATTATTCACGTGTAACAGACAAAAACGAAATGGCAAATATTGCGTCAATAATACATCTACTTAATTTTGTTCCTTTCATTTCGGTCTCTCAAATCGAAATGGGTCTAAATCAAAGTTCCAATGAATGAGCCAGGCGGTAATCTTGTGTTTCAGTTACCGTCCGGTTTCATGAGATTGCATTCACCCTCGTCCGACTATCTGGTACAACAATTAGTCTGTAGATTTGAGTCCTTCAGCTTCAAGTATCAACGCTTCAGCAAGTATATATAATTCCAGTCAGTTTAATGTGTAAAGATGACAAAGACATGCAGTGCCGATCGAGTTGAATTCCTCCAAACTAAAAAGTTGTTCTTTTCCTTTTTTAAATCATCAAAGAAAACGACTCTTAATTCTGACCTTTAAAGGGTATCAAGATGTCATGTATTCAGTCGCTATCATGATACGAGTAGTTCCACATCCTTCCTCCTCAGTACTGTCCAGTCACATTCCAGCCAGGCACCGTTCACTGATCCTCAGACTACACATGCATGGGATCGAGAAAAACAAAACATATTTCAACAGCGCGGGAATATATTTTACGTGTCTATATACCTATATTCATTGGGACTCAGCCACGATACATACCTTCGAATACGATTATATACTCACTTCCTGTATATAAAACATACAATTCGGACGGACGGGCGCTGCTGTTTATACGGTGAATCAGCCAAATAAACACTCGATTTGGTTGAGTTCCCCCTATTACTACTGTCTTCCCCCACAATATTCATCATAAAATACTATAAAACCGCCCCCCCCCCTCCCCGGCACATGCACTAGTCTGCAGACACAGACTGTATTTAACACTTACTAACAAAACTTTATAAAGCCTCTAGCCGATACAGGGCTTATGTACAGGCCTATGGGGCGCAGTCTCAGTCTCACAGTCCAGACCCTGCGTTATGCGTTACCACAAGCTGATCAAGGTTAATTATTGTGCATGCATGCTTGCAAACCGCGGCGGTATACATGGAACGGGCTTGGGAGTTGAGTATGATACAGATGTGTTCAGATTCTCCCCTATCTGACATAAATCATCTGTTTGAACCAGGGGCGGCGCTACAGGGGGGGGGGGGGCAGAGGGGGCGACCGCCCCCCAAGATTTTTCAAGTATAGTGAAAAAAGAAGAAAAAAAGAAGAAAAAAGAAAAGGAGGAAGAAAGGGGAAGAAAAGGGAAGAAAGAAGAAAGAGGAGTATTAAAAAAAGAGGTCTTAAACATATAACTCTATATTACCCCTGTTATTTAATGGAGAAAAAATATGACGTCATCTTTAGGTCGTCTTGCCCCTCCTATCAAAATACCCTGGCGCCGCCCCTAGTTTGAACTCATCCTAAGTGTCCCTCACAACAGGTGTGTACTTATTGAAAAGCAGTTATGGAGT
The DNA here is from genome assembly GCA_025618425.1 of Heliocidaris tuberculata. Classification (NCBI taxonomy): domain Eukaryota; kingdom Metazoa; phylum Echinodermata; class Echinoidea; order Camarodonta; family Echinometridae; genus Heliocidaris; species Heliocidaris tuberculata. The sequence goes on along the minus strand of CM046835.1, from coordinate 35,878,519 downwards.
AGAGAAAGGCCATGACGAAAGGGAATATTCCTAACATGTAAATTTCACAGATTGCCGTGAAAAAGAGAAATTGTTTGGCCTATACAGGCATATTGAAGTCAAAGCTGAACGCAGCTCAGGTTTGACAAAAAACTTATAGGTCATTATCTTCTTCATTATGAAATTGTGATAGCTTTTTTTAAAATAGTATTATGAATACATTTTTTGTTTGGACCTCCCTATCTTTTTTTCTGCTTTTACTACAGGCTTTCTTTTTTCCTCCTCCTCCTCCTCCTCCTCCTGACAGCATTTACTGTGTACATGACAGTATATTTTTAAAGATTGACGTACAGAAAATAGAATATAATCCCTTGTAGAAATTGGAAACAAAGAAATAAATTAATTAACGTATATACAACATGCAGATTTGAAGACAAACTAAGAATAATTAGAATGAAGAAAAAATGTAAAAGTTTGAAAAAACACACAACAAAACCAAGATACAACAAAAACAAACACCAATTTGAAAAAAAAAATAGAAACGATTTAACAGTTAACTTAAACTTACTGTTTAAAGCTGACATTAAGAATGAGTGATTTAGAAACACTTTAGAAAAATAAAAACATACATATTCCGGGATTGATCATATCTAAACATTCTGATGAAGACATGTACATCAACTATTAATTTTTTATATATTCCAGCCCCACTATAAGCGGGTCCATTTTCATCAAAGCTATATTCGCAGCGTGTCTCGATCCTCTGGAATAATTTGCAGACTTTACAAGGTGACGAAACAATATTACCCAATTTCACCCCCCCCCCCCCACCCTCCTATCTTGTCTTCCCCCGACATGATGGGAAGACAGAAATTATGAAAATTGAATTGTAGCCTCATATCCCTGCGTGAATCATTGTGGCATACAAGATCGTGAGGGGTGAGCATTTTCTGGTTGACCTTCCACAGCTAGAAAAAAAAAATGACACGCTTATATCCGTGATTTATTCATACTTGGCCGACCTCAGTAATTGCTATCATGAAGATATGATTATAGCTCCATGTTGCTAATTCAAAACATAGAGTGGAATATACACATGGGGATAGCAGAACTCTACCTTTAGTGGGGTGTGTTCAGACTGGATTTTATTCTATCGATCACGACGCCTTCTCGCTCTGAGATACATATCCCTGATATAAACACAACTGATTTTCATTCTATTGGCAAAACATTACCATCTACGTTGGTTGTGTTCTTCGATTGATTATTGTTAATTTTGTCACGTTTTTAATATCATGAAAACTACTTCTCGGACAACTACTTTCCTATATAGGGCAACTACCCACATGAAACCCAAGCTATAAGAACAACAGTACTACCCTTATTTTAAGCCCCTTTCACAATTGGTCTGCGACCATTTTGCGACCGCCTGCAACAGATTTTTCGGGGTGTTGCACGACCGATCGCTTGGTGTCTTGCGACCACTCGCATTCGTTGCAGGCGGTCGCACAAACCTGAGGCGGTCGTGACTGGTCGCATCTGAACTTTGAACATGCTCAAAATCCAGACACGACCAGATGCGATCGATTCACTCGTACGACCAGTCGTGCGATTCTCGTATGAGTGTTGCACAACGTTGCACGATTAGATGCGAGAGTTTGCACGACTCAGTAGTCGCAGTGGGTGGGCTGGAGGTCGTGCAACACTCGCACGTGCGCTAGCGACCTATAGCGACCAGTCTTGCGAATGGGTGCGATTGTGCTAAGACCATGAGACTGTTGCACGACCGATCGCAGCACATCTTACAACGTTGTACTACCGTTGCACGACTGTATGAGACTGTATGCGACTATTCCTCGGGGGTATATATAGGGGGACTATTGAGATGATCCTCTGCAACAGGGCCCTCCTCTAACAACTTTCCTCTTCTTTGTAACTTTCTTCTTTGGCATCTTGACTATTAAGAAGGCCAACTTGAAACTGACTACCGGTCAATTGTCGAGGGGTTTTTTATACCCCACGCCACTCGCACGAATACCCTCACGACCACTTGCACCGGTCTCATTCAATCGCACGAGCGATCGCATGGTCTCACATCCACTCGCACGACCATGCAATCGATCGTGCGACTATTGTGATTGGCGTCAAGCCACTCGCAATCACTCGTGCAACACTCGCATGTGAACGCAAGACCACTCGCACGAGCATATGCGAGCAAATGCGACTTACTCGTGCAACGGTCTCTTCTAGTCGCTTTTGTTTTACAACCGCTGTTGCATTTGTGAATGCCTTTCTGCGACCTGATGAGATCGATGGCGATTGAAGCCTGTTGCAGCCTGTCGTGCGACCAAATGGTCGCAAACGGTCGCAGACCAATTGTGAAAGGGGCTTTATAGAGCGATTATTACAAGTCATTTCAAATACTAATTACCGACTTTGGAATATTGCGTCAGATATCTCACTTATATAAACTCGACCAAATACAAACTTTCAGAGAGAGAGAGAGAGAGATGCTTTCACATCGTCTGGGTATATAATATTTTGCCTAATAATGCATTTACATTGGATCAACTGTTCACAAACCTGCGACAAAACACATATTCACTTACAGCAGAGTGAGGGTCCAGACATGTCGGGGGGGGGGGGGGGCGGGGGAGATACCGATCTTACTCGATGGATGAAATGAGAATTTACATTGATTTGGGAGAGGATGGGAGGGGGGGGGTCGTCATCTTCTTTTTCACATTCCATTCCCCCTTCCTTTTTTCTCCCACATTTTCTCATTGTTTTCTTTTTACCCCCCCCCCTTTTTTTTCACAATTTCACTTGGGGCACGTGCTCGGTGATCCTGGTGACTGCGCCAGTGCTGACATTCTGTTGTCGACGGTAGAATATGCATATAAACAGAAACCAGTGGTGGCCATGGGAAAGTTTACAAGGTCAGGCCTTCCAAGTAAAAATGATACGCATCGTGCATCAAAATGAAAAGAATTATAAGATAAATAATATGCTTATTACGGTATTGAATCACAATCCCTCTTGTTATTCAGGTAATTAGATTAACAATATGAGTGACCTTGCATCGCCGGAACATTGTTTTGAAGGGAATCATGAAAATATTTTTTTTTCCTGGGCACGAAAATATTGTAAATATTTGATCAAGTCAATCACAATGTATCCCCCCCCCCCTCATAAAATTCGTAATCTGGTAATGAAACCCAATGTTGAAAGTGGACCAAAGAAGTAGTTTCCATTGCACAATGGTCAAGGTCATGTTACAAAATGTAAAGTAAATTAAAAACAAACTTTGCATGTTATCATGGAATCATCTGAATAATATGATCTTCATTCAATATCATAACGATATTATCTTTAGGAGTGACGCAGATTTTTCTTCTTCACAGCATAAACCTGTCCCAATGCGTCACGAATAAAAAAAAAAAAGCTGTTGTTGGCAAGGATCGAAAATACGAATGCCAAGTATTGTAATCCATTGTGTAAAATGCATCTATAACTAGAGCAAATTTTCAACCTGGCTAATGAATCTAACTAAAAATAAAGGGTAAAAAACTAGTCGTTACTAATGATGATGATTACTCACTCAAAACAAGGGCAGCATTAGAACAGTAAGGGGGAAGTCGGACACTATGCTATGATAATTTTGCCGACAGGGGAAAAAGAAATCCTACAATGTATACAAATGTGCCAACAATATTATGGATTTTGCAGCCCAATTTCTGAGTGGGAAGGGCCAGCATGAGGTGGAGCCGGCGGATGTCCCTCCCGTCTGAAGGTCCAGATAAGAAAAATAAATAAATAAATAAAACTTGTAGCGGGTGTATTTTACGCGGGAGTGCCTTTGGAAGTCCGCAGTGGCGTATAGCTATGTACAGGAGGCATGGGGCAAGTGCCACCATTCGAATTGTAGGAAAATATAGGGAAAGAGAGAAAGAGAGATAGAGAGATAGAGACAGAACGAAAGAAAGGAAGATAGGGAAAATGAGAAAAGAATGAAAGACAATAGGACCCTCTTCTATTAATATAGTTCTCCCCTTAATCTGTGGCTAGTGCAAGGTAACACTGGTCCCCAATGTAGAATCCCTTTATACCCCAATGATGTCAGTGACGCCCTCAATATCGTTACCCAAGCTACGCTAATGGCAGCCCAAATACATTCCGCCCTCCCCTTTTTATCGGGGTCTGCTCGCTATTTATAAGGACCGCTATTATTTATAAAGGACTTGTTTAAAAGAAATAAAGGATCTCTCGCCCCTCGTTCTATCTCTGTCTATATTTCTTTCATTTCCTTTTTCTTGTCTGTTCTTTTTTTTTTGGTTGGTTTTGTTTTACTCTTTTACTTTCCCATTGCTTTGCTCTCCATCCCCCCCCCCCCCCATTTTATTGGATGGGGGTGCCCTCACCCATCCCTACTGGATAGTTCCCAGTTCGGATTACTAATCCTGCCGGTGATGTAAAAATCATCACAAAAACAGAAAACTGAGTGATAATCAGATAATCGTTTTAAATATAGCTCTCTTGACATCGGAAGAAATTAAGTGTTTCCGGATCAATCAACATCACCCAATCTTTAAGCAGTCCGATAGCTCGATCTATTAATAGATATCAGGTTATAAAGAACCAATTTTGTGGCAGTTGATACTTTATATCATACTTACAAAAGAGGCATTGAAATAATAGACTTTAAGATATAAATGAACTTTAAAACAATATCGGCATAACTGATATCCAGAGGAAGACAATAATAATATTTGAGACATTTATTGATTTTATTTAAATACAATTTTTTTTCTTTGTGATAACGGTTGATTGCTACATCGTCATATTATTCAATCTTTCATATTCTTATTATAACATAATATACCATGGCACGAACATATGATGAAGACGACAACTCAAGCTTTGCTGTTGTGCTTATGACGGTCCTGGGGTATAAAGGGTTAATGTACAATTTCATGTGACCGTACATGTAGACAGATTGTAAATATATGGTTTCTATTTTTTAAAAAAGAAAAAAAATCAAATCAAATCAGAACTGAATAAGTCATTCCGAAATATTTTCGTTTATTTTGTAATCGAAGGCTCGGGAATGCGATAACTCGTAGATCTAATTTGGCACTTCATATTCAGAATTTTAAAATACCTTATGGTATGTATGTGTAAATGACAATAGATTAACCTGTGCTAAGCAATAGTGAAAGACGTGAAAGTAAGATATAGGCCTATTATGAAATTTTTTTCTTGATATTGATTAAAATCATTTAAAGAACATTACTCATGATATTGAGATATGTGATCTAACAGGAGCACTGGTCCATCCCGAGGATATGGGGGGGGGGGGGGGGGAGGGGCAGCAAATGCATTTACCGGAAACTTACGTTGAAGGGAGGCACAGGTTGTTGTTGTTGTTGGTTGTTTTTTTTTGGGGGGGGGGGGATTTGAGCTGAATCCTGCTCACCTGATGTCATCGTGTCATTGTCTACGACAAAATTTGAGGTCAAATGTTTAATGTATGATACCAACATGACCTAACGTCAAAATTCGAGGTCCAATGTTAAAGGTATACTATCAAAGATTTCTGTAAATCTGCTGTGATTGCATTGGACATAAATCTGTTATATTTTTCTATTTAAAATGTTACAAAAAGCAGACTGGTACTTTTCAAATGAAATGAATATCACAATTTATTGGGGCTTTATTGTTTGTTTGGTACAACAGGGGAAAAAAAGTGGTATTGGTTTCATTTTTTTTGTGTGTGTTTTTTTTTTTTGTGTGTTTTTGTGTTGTTGTTGTTTTTTTTGTTTAGTTTATTTTTGTTTTGTTTTTGTTTTTTGTTTTTGTTCGTTTTATTTTGTTGTTTGTTTCTTTGTTGCTGTTGTTGTTGTTGTTTTTCTTTCTTTTCTTTTGGGGGGAGCTTTCTTGTTTGTTTGTTTTTGGCTGCCCTTGTCGCTATTGAATGATTTTGCAACACGTCCTTTTTAATGCTGAGGAGTACCTTTAAAATTGTTTGAAACGGTCAAAGGGACAAAAAAGTCTACAGTTGGCATTGATTTAGCACGAACAGTTATTCTAATTTGATTTCTAGTTTTTTCCTGACTGAAGAAACAGCTGTAGAACAAAACAGCAAAATATATTTTGGCATAGTTATAAATATGTGCCAGGAATATTATTCTTTATGTAGGTTAAGGTGCATCCATCCTAGTGTGGAGCCAGTTACAGCCCCCCCCCCCCCCCCCCCCCCCCCCCCGTTTTGAAGGCCTAGAAAAATATACTGATAAAATTCATAATGTGTCAATGGCACGCTGGCTCAACATTCCAGAAACACCGCACCCCCCCCCCCCCCCCTGGTCTGGAGAGAATTTGCCTCATATTTATGTATGTATGTAAGGATGCGCTTGGCGTGGATACGTCTCTTAAGCTTTCCCCCTCATGATATTAAGTACCTTGTATATAACGGCGTGCCGAGGTAGTATGAAAACCTTTACTCGTCAAGAGGATATCAATAATTATTGTGAGCCCGCTTTTGAATTGGTAAACATCAGTACATTGTAAATTATATTTGGAACAGTTGCCATCCGGTGCCCCTTTTGTTTTAATTATATAGCTGTAAGGAAAATCAGAGGCTATATGCGGAATACAGAAAAATTTGGGGGCAAATCATAATGCCAGATAATAGTAGATCACAATCGAGTATGGTGGTGGTGTGTGTGTGTGTGTGGGGGGGGGGGGGGGGGGGCTAGGCTAATAATCTTTAGGCATAAGTTCTAAAGCAGATTCTCCCAATGTTTTGCCAAAACACTGATTGGAAATAGTAGGGAATGTCTCAATACCCTTCCCTGGGATGAACTATAAATTTACTGAACAGGCATGATAAAAAACTCAATTAATTTCCCCATTTAATTCATATCTTTAAATATTTTTTTGTTGTTGAGGGGGGCAGGTGCTAAAAGGGAGGGGAGAGAGAGAGAGATAGAGAGAGAGAGAGAGAGAGAAAGGAGACACACAGAGACAAAAAAATACAGGGCGAGGTGCTAAAAGGGAGGAGAGAGAGAAAGAGAGAACGAAAGAAAAAGGGGACACAAAGAGACAGAAAAAATAAAGAGAAAATAGGGAAGAGGTATAGCAAATTGAAGGAAAAACAGAATAAGTGAATTTATAAGGAGAGGAAGATGACAAATGAAAAGAACAAAAATCAATGAAGAGAATGAGTAATGAGATAAAAAGCGGAAGAAGAAGGTGAACGATAATAAAGAGAAAAAAAGGAATAGTGGGCTTAATTTGATACTGACATTCGTTTTATCCAACAAATCTTATGTCAGTTTTATTTTTCCGCCCCAACCCCTCCCTCCCTTTGCATCAGTTCCGTTAATGCTTATTTTACATGTTTGCTCGCAATGATATAAACATAGGACTAAGGGGATTTATGGAGAAATATAGGCCTATATATATTACGAAAAAAATATATGAATAGGAAAAGAGGTACAAGAGTAATATCAACATGACTGACTGGAATAGTTACAAAGCAAAGAATAGAATAGCAAATTGAACATAAAACGGGGGGTGGGGGGGGGGGGGGGTAGACTGATAAATGTGAGGGGGTTTTAAAATTTGATTTGAGTACCTATATAGATTCAATGCCGAATCCATGCAGCATACATGTAGGCTAATATACGGGCGTAAGTCCACCCCGTCTATAAAGGCCCAATGTAAATATATATATATTCATATTGACGCTCCTTCTTTCCATTCTTTCTTGTCTTGAATATGTTTATTAATATACTATTGTCATTTTTGTTATTTTAACAGATATATAATGTTTATTGATGTATTTACATTGTTTCACAAGGCCCCAATGGAAACCAGTCTTGTAACTGCTTGGGCTTTTTAACCTTTAACCGTGTATAAATGAAGATATCAATCAATCAATCAATCAAATTCACATCAACACTAAGATCGGAATTTTACAATGTTGTTGTGATAGCTGGTAACAATATCATTGGCGGTTCAAAGGGGCACGGCAGGCACCCCCCCCCCCCCAAAAAAAAAAAAAAAAAAAAAAAAAAAGGAAGGGGGTATAGGACTATAGGCCTGTAGACCTACTCCCTTAATGTACTCGGCTTTAATTTCAGACCTCCTAATTTTCTGATAAAAAAAAAAACCCTAGTTGTTTTTCTGTCAATATTTTTTATTGCTTGTCACAGATAGGCCTATTTCGAACTATCGCCCCCCCCCCCCCAACACACACACACAGACCCTGGATCTGCCCCCGAATTAGATTTAGCAAGCTTTATTCTACTTCTTGCTCGCAGTGGAAGTGTATCCATGGAATGATAAACATGAGGGGCCAGAATCACCTCAAGATGAGGAAGTATAACTTACCTGGGTAGACCCGCATGACGTACAAGTAAAACTACTAAAAACTACTACTACTACTACTACTACTACTACTACTACTACTACTACTACTACTACTACTACTACTACTACTACTACTACTACTACTACTACTACTACTACTACTACTACTACTACTACTACTACTACTATACTACTACTACTACTACTACTACTACTACTACTATACTACTACTACTACTACTACTACTACTACTACTACTACTACTACTACTACTACTACTACTACTACTACTACTACTACTACTACTACTACTACTACTACTACTACTACTACTACTACTACTACTACTACTACTACTACTACTTCTACTACTAACTACTAACTACTAACTACTAACTACTACTTCTACTACTCCTACTACTCCTACTACTCCTACTACTACTACTACTACTACTACTACTACTACTACTACTTCTACTACTAACTACTAACTACTACTACTACTACTACTACTACTACTACTACTACTACTACTACTACTACTACTACTACTACTACTACTACTACTTCTACTACTCCTACTACTCCTACTACTACTACTACTACTACTACTACTACTACTACTACTACTACTACTACTACTGATAATAATATTAATAGAATAATATCACCGGAGAAGAATATATATCAGAATAAAAAATCAAATGTAGGTCAGCAAGATAGCACAAATACTCAAAATTTAAAAAAAAATAGAAACAATTATAAGTTTAAGTATAATAATGGAGAACAAAAATATGTAAAGAATCAAAATTAAAAATTTTAATAGCAATAACTGAACACATGAAAAATGATTGCAAATTTAACATTAAAAAGTACCCCCAAAACCAAAACTCCATCATTTAAAATATGTAGTGTAGAAATCTTATATCTTATATGAAAATTACATTCATTTTAATGACATAAAAGTAGCGAGAAATTCGAAGTCGAATTAAAAAAAAAAGTTAACACTTTACCTGTTTTAAGACTCCTCTCCTATACCGTAGTCTGCGAAATGAAATAAAAGCTGTCTTTCCAAGCCCAGCAGATCGATGTTCACTACTCAAGCTTTCCAACTGGATCCAGTGCAAATACCATAAATCCCTGTATCATGTCCATAACTATGACGTTTGTGTAACTTGTCTTAAGGCTTGCCTGACGAGTCCTTGCCGCCGACGACGAATGCATTGAACTTTAAAATCGATTGATTTCTCATAATAGTTCCGCCGACACCAAATTAGGCGCATGCAAGTTTTTCCATATAAAACCGCGTGCATTGCATATTAGCATTAGAGCGTGATGCAATTATGAATTATTATCAATCTGCGGTGAAACTTTAACAAGTCTTGAGCTCTACAACAATTCGGAGGGGGAATTACGAGCGTCATAAATATATTCCCTGGTCACGACGGCTGTATTTTTGAAGGGGGAAACCTGTGAAAGGAGCCCCCAAAGTTCTATTTTCAGAAGAGGTGCGGCATAGGAAGTTTCAGGAAATAAGGAAGGTCTCCGATAATGCCGGTGGAGAAAAGAAATAAGCAACCCTGCCTGTTTATTGTTAGCGCAATTAAGCAGATGATACTATTAGGAAACGTTGTATTACTTGATGTTAATTCATCCGTGAGGGTATCCTTGTACACAGAGAATACATTTTTTTTTTTTTACCCGGGAGATGACCGATATGTGACCCTTGAAGGTGAAATATGATTATTCACGAACTTGCCCTGATAAATCTGATGAATGATGTGATCTTACACATTTCTGTCATAGTTTTGGAGTAATATCACAGAGAAAGAAACAAAGGCATCACTGATTATAATGGTTATCGACTTTCGATAAATACCTGAACTCTCTCATTCATTAATTTATCTGGTACAAGACGGTTATTCGCAGGCCAAAATTCTACTGATAATCACTTTTCTGACAAATTATTATCATCTTTCCAAATTTAATACATAATACTTGGCTTGGAACTTCAAACTTTGCCGAGATAGTAGGTTTATAATCACCAAATCGATCAATAAACTAATAAACAATAAGCCTACCAATGAACGTACATGCCAATCAATCAACCAACCACATTAAACCTATCTGTGAACCAACCTACATTGTATTTTCAACCAACCAACCAACCAACCAACCAACCAACCAACCAAGCAAAACAAAACCAACCAACCAACCAACCAGCTAAACAAGCAAGCAACCAACCATCCAGCCAAATAACCAACCAACCAGCCAATCAACCAACCAACCAGCCAACCAACCAACCTATAGTCCTATACTATTACATGTACCTATCAAACTATCAAAATTGTTATTCATTTACCAGTAAATGAATATCATGTAGTGTATTCTGCTTTAATATCATTATTATTAGACATTTGATCCTAATCAGTCATTGATGATCAGGGTTGGGTGCATGTATCTACCTTGTACAAGGGCATTAGTATTGTTTTGCCAGCTGAGGAATTATTCAATCGACTGCGTCTCCTAAATGCCTCCGCCTACATTCCTCCGCGTAAATTCAGTTGATGGCTCAAACTGTTCTTGAAATAGTGTGATAACCAGAATAAAAAGCCTACAATTACATGTACATGTAATTGACCACTTTGACATTTGACCTTACACCTCATAACCCCAAATTTGATCACTTTATCTCCTAGACCTGAATACAAAATTGTTGAGATATGGTGATAAAAAAGCTAAAAAATATCAATTTCACATATAATGACCTCTATGACCTATTACCTTTGACCTACATTTGCCAAATTCTAATCAGATCGTTTTCCTATGGTGATACATACTAGTACCAAGTTCGAAGTTAATGGATCAAATGGTTCTTGAGATATTGCGATACCAAGCTAAAACCTGCAATTTCAGCATTGACCTCTATGACCTTTGACCTACGTACCCCAAAATCTAATCAGATCGTTTTTCTGTGGTGATACATACTAGCACCAAGATTGAAGTTCATACCTCAAATGGTTCTTGAGTTATCGCAAGAACAAGAAAGCGGGGACGGACGGACGGACAACCCGAAAACATTATGCCTCCGACACCACCTTCGGTGGGCTTTTTATTCTGGGGGGGGGGGGGGCATACATTAGTTATGTCCGAATTATTTTGTATCAACCAATCAAAGCCACCAATCACCCAACAGATCAAAAGAAACAATCCAATTTAATATTCATGAGACAATGATAATGCAAGGGTATTGTGAATGTTTAGTGTTCCTGTATTTTGTATCAATATCGCATAATACACCATATAAAATTACAAAGTGGTTATTTCCATGATTAATAATATAATACTTGAATACCATCAGCCATTCTATTGCAGCTACACCTAGTATGTAATATTCAACAGAAAGAAGAAAGGGGAGGGAGGTAAATGAGAAGTGAGGATAGAGAGGGGGGAGGGAGGGGGGGGGAGGGAGGGAGGGAGGGAAGGGAGGGAGGGAAGGAGAGAAAATGGAAGGAGAGAGCAAGGAAAGGGGGAGAAAGAGGAAGAGAAATGAATTTCTTTTATTACATAAAACAATACATTTTGGCTGACAAAAAGAAAAGGGGGAGGCGAAGAGGGGGGGGGGGAGGTGTGAAAGTGGAAGGGGGCTAGAAGACAGACGGAAAGAGAAAGTGGAAGAGACAATTTTACATTTGTAGTAAACTAGTAATGCAGAATGCCATGAACAAGACAAATTCAACCATGTAATATTCAACAGAAAGAAGGGGAGAGAGAGAGAGGGGGAGAAAGAGAGAGAGGGGGAGGGAGGGAGGGGGAGGGAGGGAAGGAGGGAGGGAAGGGTGGAGGGAGAGAAAATGGAAGGAGAGAGAGCAAGGAAAGAAGAGGAAGAGAGGGAGGAAAAGGGGGGAGAAAGAGGAAGAGAAAGAGGAAGAGAGAAAGAGAGAGAGAGAGAGAGAGAGAAGGGGGGGGGGAGATGGAAGGTGGGGAGGGAGAGAAGGGGAGGAAGGTAGAGGGAGGGAAGAAGGGAGACAGAGAAGGGAGATAAGAGGAGGGAGGGGTGATCAGGGGAAGGGGAGGGGAGAAGCAGGATATACATATATCAGAAAGTAAGTTACAGATACATGGGGGGGGGGGGAAGAGAACAGTGAGGAAGGGAAGATGATAAAAGGGAAACAAAAGAGAGGGATGAAAGGTGCAAAGAATAAGAGTGACAGGCAGAGAGGAGGAAGGAATATTGAATATCAGAACAGTGTTTACAAATAAGAGATACAGGCACAGATATTTCACTCTGTGCATCATTATTATACAATGTTATGACTTTCAATTATGCATGTAAGTATAAAAAACATTCATAGCATTGGACATAATGATCATAGTACACTTTCATTGTCATTAAATAGTACACAGGAAGTTTTGACCACTTCCAAGCTGCATACACGTACGTCTATGCACTGTCACTTTAACAATATAACACTTTACACATTTGTAGCAAGAATTAAAAACAAAAACAAGGAGATCCTGGACAAAACCAAATATGGCACAACTCCCAAATATAATACTTACAGACTTAAGATGGGACTAAAGCTCTAGGTAAATTACACACATGTACTTGCTTTCCTATTAAACAGTATAGGTAAAATTAAAACAAATAACAGAAAACAAGTAAAAGGTATGGTGTGGTGTTGCAGCTAATAATCAAAACTACTGTGGGGGAAAATCATTGTTCAATTCAATAAGAAGAATAAGATTTCAATTTTGAATGCACTGCGAAATCAGAGATATCAAGAGTAGAAAAGTACAAATTCAGTTATCACCATCCATACTATCTTGCTTTCTTTCAAATTAAAGGAAACCAAAACCCAAGGAGAGAATCAATGTTATTGGAAAGTGAAAATTCAGAGAAGCACTTTACAAAAAGTTTCATTAAAATTGGTTAAAAAATGAGAGAGTTATGGAAGTTTGAAGTCTCGTTTTACTTTCTATGGGGATCCTCAAATTGGCAAAATTGCTTCAAAATGGCTGATTTTGTGAACAACTCTCCATTTGTTTTGTACACAGATTTTCAGATTTTCCCCATTATCTCTCAGGGTGCTCCTTGTCTCCTCCTGAACTCGACATATGTAGTGTAAAATACATTTTCCCATTATATATGTTGAGCTCAGAAGGAGATTAACTGCACCTTGAAAGATAATGGGGAAAATCTGAAAATATGTGTACAAAACAAATGGAGAGTTGTTCACAAAATCAGCCATTTTGAAGCAATTTTGCCAATTTGAGGATCCCCACAGAAAGTAAAACGAGACTTTTCAAACTTCCATAACTCTCTCATTTTTTAACCAATTTTAATGAAACTTTTTGTAAAGTGCTTCTCTGAATTTTCACTTTCCAATAACATTGATTCTCTCCTTGGGTTTTGGTTTCCTTTAAGGACCAATTATTCAAAATGCAGTCAAACCGTACATACAAACAAGGGATCAAAAAGAAGAGATCTTTAAAAAGGGACATTAAAGGGAAGGTTAAGTTCTGGGAATGCTAAAAAATAATTTGAGAGCTTTCTAATTCTCTTTATGTCAGTTTGAAAGATAACCATAGTAGAAATATCCCCTGAAAAAGATTGCTCTTCAAATGCCCTCCTATTTGAAATACGATGAGAAACAGCTGAAATGTTCAGGCCGAACATGTGTATGTAGTAGTCCCATATACACATTTCTGTGTGCAGTGCATGTGACTCTCAGCAGGATTGAGTCAATTTCTCCCTGTTTTGATGATTCCAAAACCTTACAGCATACACCAATTCTTATAATCCACCTTTCCCAATTGCTTTGAGACAGTTTCTTTCACAATGTTATCGCATGACCAGAACTCAACTTCATCTGTAACCCTTAGACTATTGAATTCCTTCAATCCCATAGGTTTAATACAGAAGCAACCCAGTTCCCAAAGACAATGAGTTAATCGTAACTACAGATACATGTACACATATAACACCACAATAATATAAAGATGACATGACATAAAAGACGATTAAAAGAGGTAGAATATATTGGAAATAGGATACATAATCATAAACACAGTTTCATTTAACATACATGTACTTTACCATTTCCATCATTTCAATGTACTATTTCATGTTTAAACCAGCTTTTATGCAAAAACGCAAGTCATGCAACTGCACATAATGTAACCAGTCTAAATACATTCATTAAGTACATTTTGTCAGATGTTCAATATATGAAAGTTGTACAAGATTTGACAGTAAATTACAAATTATGTATTTCATAAATATATTTGGTACATATCCCTGTAAAAAGCTCAGACCTCAGTGTTCAAATCGTCAACATTTGCATAACGGTGTAATGTGACCCTATGGTACAATATAAAAAACATTAAAAAACAAATGCTTTATGCTAATTGTAATACCAGTTGTATACATGTACATATTTACATTGTTCAGAAACTGGAATGATATACATGTAAAATGTGGAATTTACAAAATGAATGATAGGCTTACTCTAAAATTGGAATGCAGCTACTCTATTAGTACATCACATGTATTAGTACATATTAGTACATATAAGTACATATTAGTAGTCCTACATATTAGTCATTGAACTAACAATTTTACATCATACATGTTCTAACAGCATTTTCAACACAATTGAAAATAAGAGAAATGTACATGTAAGAAAAGAGGGGGAAAAAAATCAAAATATATAGTTTGAATGAGTAAGCATTGAGCAATTATCTGAAAGATATAGAATTGACACTCATAGACATACATGTACATGGGAATATGTACAAATTTAGGTGAAAGATGAAATGATGACAAATGCGTTTTTTTTTTTTCTCTCTCTCTCTGAAACCGCAGAAGAGACAAGTATTCTTCCATACCCTGGCAAGTTCAGCTTGCATAGTTCACGACTTGACAAACACACGATCATGTTCACACATAGTTTACCTTGCTTCAAGAAAAAACAACAACAGGTAGTTTGGTATATAAACACACAACACCTTACTCCCCTGTTTGTAACTTTCACACACTTCCTTTGAATCTAGTCATAACAGTACCCCCCCCCCCCCCCACAAATCTTGTTGACAAACAAGATAGAACAAACACATTAGCAGATGCTTCTATTCCACTCGAGTCTAAACTAGATATAAGGGATAGAAACTTTGTACAAGTAATGATGTCAGGCGATTGTAATATATTTCTTCCTCTTGTTATAGATATTTCTTCCTCGTGTCATATATTTCTTCCTCCTGCCATATATCGCTTCCTCTTGTTGTATATCTCTTCCTCTTGTGTGCAGACTTCAACTCCACATCTGCCATAGACTGACTAGCTCATGAAGTTCCTGAAACTGTATTGGGTGAATTTCTTTTATTACATAAAACAATACATTTTGGCCAACAAAAAGAAAAGGGGGGAGGCGAAGAAGGGGGGGGGGGGAGGTGTGAAAGTGGAAGGGGGCTAGAAGACAGACGGAAAGAGAAAGTGGAAGAGACAATTTTACATTTGTAGTAAACTAGTAATGCAGAATGCCATGAACAAGACAAATTCAACCATGTTACTTCATATTGCAGTCTGCTGCCATCTAGTGTTCAGTTCTTGTTCCCTTCCTTTTGTTATACACACACTTTTGTTATCATTACTCACATACAAGGCCAGAGAAATACAAATAACAATGGCATACAATACACATAAAATACATATAAACACATGTGTATATACTACATATAACACATGTACACATAGGCTCCAATTTTCAAGAGTTTATATTCAAGCAATGAAGCAGTTGAATGTTACATGTACTAATATTAGAAAGAGCTTTATCCACATGACTTATACAAGGAAACTAAATCCCAATAAATAGAAAGGATTGCAATATTAGGCCTAGCTATAACAACAGTTAAAAAAAAAAAAAAGTTAAAATTATGGGTATATTCAAAATCTCAGACAAGTGTTGATGTCGGGAATGAGCAAAGATAAATACAATCAATGTAACATCAAAAGGGTTAAGAGATTAAAACATCTCCATTGATCCTGGGTGTCCCAATGAACTTGACATGACTTTTTTACTTCACTGTCTTGTCTACCCACAAGTAATATTCTACATTCCAGCTTAATCATGCAAGATTCTAATTTACATGTACGCGATTCCAAAGGTAAGTAAACCACCGGAATATCGTCTGCTGAGAGCCAGAAGGATGTTAATAACTCTGTGTTAAAGTATATGAGTGAACGCCCTTCTGGCTCCAAATAGACGATATACATGTACCTCCGAACATGGGTCCAGCTAGGTAATACACAAAACTTCTAATAAGCTCAAAGTTACATCTCAGTTTCCAAAATGTCCTCACTAACCACCGTCTATCGTTCCTTTCGACTATTTGGCATCCCTTCTTGAAATAAGAAGAGAAGCCGTTAGCTTTCTGAGTAGATATTCTTGAACAGCATGAAGAAAGGAACTTGCAAGAACAAAACGGGAACTGCGCCGAAAATACAAGTGGACACCTTGCCGGCTTTGAGCATTTGACATCGTGAGTCAAGATGCTCGGTGATCCACAGAGCATTCCTCTTGGGACGAAACTGTAAAAGTTCTATGGTGGCTGAGTGTAAGATCTTTCAATGACAAAGAAGCATTTAATCCTCAGTTCCAGAGCTTAAAACAATCTTGCTCGAATCTAAGTTTTGGATCACATTTGGAATTTAGGTACATGTAGATGTACAGCTATACATGTAGGTACGTTCTGTAGAGTAACAAATGATGACACTTTCCTTCCATCTCACGGCACTCTGCAAGTTGAAGCATGAAAAGTAATCTAGGACACTGGTTCAACAGATAAGACCACAGGATTACACTTCTTTAATTGCGAGATGTCTTCATGAGGATGATCAGCAATTATCACAACCTGCCTTTTACTAAATGGTCTTCATACGCTTCATAGATGTGTCACAGTTCACTGGATAGGTCATCAGACTGAGGAAGGAACTGTGCAGGGTTCGAATCCCTGCAACGGTCCTAACCTCCTTTGGCAAGACATTTATCTACACATGCTGCTCTCAACCCAGGTGAAGAAAATGGGTACTCGATGTAAATATATTCTTTGAATGCTTGAGAGCCTTATCAGGGTAGTTCTGCTAAAGCAAGGATATTCTAGCAATGTGATTCGGAATGGTTTCCATGGGATACATGCGGATGGCGCAATGTGCTTACAACATTTCCAGTTCTAATCATTAGTCACAGAACAGATAATATGCTGTCCTCACGGGAGAACTAAAGATCTCGTGTATCCTTAACCCTCCCGATTGGAGACGTAATACTTTGTAGGGCGACCATGTTTTCCTCCTCCGAAGAGTCGGCATTCGAAGCCCTCTCGTTCTGCCGCCTCCGTCGGTCTCTGGTCGCCATTGTGGCAAAGATGTACTTGTAAATGAGTGCTGACACCACAGCTCCTAATACTGGACCAGCCACATATACCTGCAAAAAATATAACATTAAGAATTAAGATCACTACAGAATTTGTACAAGCAAGGTTCTAAAAGACATCCTCCAGCAACAATTGTGGTCAATATCGTACACTAACCAAATTCTTAACTTCAACCCTGGACCAAACACTGTACCTAACTCTAACTCTAAACCTAACCTTAAAGATAAAGTTGAGTTCCGGTCATGCGATTACATTGTGAAAGAAACTGTTTGGAATCAATTTGGAAAGGTGATCATGTCTAAATAAGGATTGGCATATAATATATATGAGGTTTTGGAATCATCAAAATGATCAGAAATCAACCCAAACTCGCTCAAAAGCACATGCACAGCACAGAGAAATGCGTATATGGGACTGCACACAGATGTGGCAAACAGCTATTTTTTGTCATATTTCGAAATAAGGGCATTTGAAGAACAATCCTATTCAAGGGACATATCTACTACGATAATCTTCCAAACTGACATAAAAGGAATGAGAAAGCTCACAAATTATTTTTCACCTTTCACCTTTCCCAGAACTCAACCTTCCCTTTTACCTAAAAACCCAATCGCAATCCAACTCTTACCCCATAACTTTGATGAAATAAAGCCCGAAGCAAATGTCACTGGAGCAAATGTTGGTCCACCGCCAAAAACAATGGACACAAATACTAAAACTTTCTATCCCTGGGATATGTCAACATATGTTGCAAAAAAGCGAATTTCATTCTTCTGAGGATGCTTACATCCACAACTTGAGAAGTTGGACTAATTGATCAGCAGCATGAGAATGACTGTCAGCTCAACACCATTCTTAAGTCTACAAAATTCATTTTCTGTTTTTTTTTACAATAATTTTCCGGGACTTGAGTTCCCAAGATTTCCAGCGATACATAACCCTTGTAGTTTGCTCCTTTGGACGGTGCTTAAATAATGTCTTACAGCAATCAATAACATCAACGACGAGAAATCACCCTATCTGCTCGATTGATGGATTTGTGACTATGTGGTGGCTTTGAGCCTTCACATCACATTATACATGTACGGCAATTCACTTCTCTGCATTTTCTCATAAAGAATCATCGGAGCTCTACCAATACATTATATAACTGACACAATTGCTTGCTTCCATCTACTGGTATTTTGGCATGATCAAGTATCCGGAACATAATTTTTTGACGTACGAAAATTCAGAAGAGATTAATAGTTCCCAAATTTAATTTTATCATGTACTTATGTCATGATTATTTTTTCACCACAAAGTACCTGAACATTTTAGGGTGGTCTATCCCCTTAAAAATTGTCTGTTCAACTCACCTCTAACAAGACAAGCCACAATGTTGTATCCATGCTTGTTATCACAGCAGCTGCAAGAGACCGGGCTGGATTCATGCTTGCCTGAGTGAATGCATACTGAAGAACAAAA
This sequence comes from Heliocidaris tuberculata, assembly GCA_025618425.1. Classification (NCBI taxonomy): domain Eukaryota; kingdom Metazoa; phylum Echinodermata; class Echinoidea; order Camarodonta; family Echinometridae; genus Heliocidaris; species Heliocidaris tuberculata. The sequence goes on along the minus strand of CM046835.1, from coordinate 35,859,264 downwards.
CAAAAGACACCACCCATCAGTGAATAAATACACATTTTAGTGCCTAGGTAAACAATGATTAAGACAGCTAGAGAATAAAGAGAATAAGAAAGAAGAAAGCAAAAGTCACTGATCAATTTTAATCTCTTTTGTGTTGTGCTACATAATGCAGTTCATAAATTAAAATATTTTAAAGGAAAACCAACATTAAATTCCTTTAACTGGCAACAAATGGTGGAAAGCTAAATCACTCCTACATTAACTCATACAAAGTGCTTTTGTTGTTGTTGCTTCATGTAATATTTACGGTATTCACACAGGTTCAGTTGAGATATATGTACATTATATTTTTCATTTGTTTAAAGAATGCAAGAGTGAGACAAAACTACTTAGTTGTTGTCACCTTAAGGAGACAACACTGAATCATTTACATGTAATGTAACAGTTTTTTTTTTTTCCATTTAAGGAGTCCAAATTAGGAGAAGTATCAGGAGACTGTTATGAGGTATTGTTTGGTAACATTAAGAGTTGCAGTCGATCCAGACTGATCACAAGTCCTCCAATTAATGGCAGACTAACAAACTCCTATCTCTTTAGTACAGAGTTATGATCCAATTGCGATCGATTTGAATCAATAGCAAATGTTTATAAGACAGGGCCAGTTCGGGGGAGTGTTATATAATAATGCTGCTATGCAATAGTTTTCGCTTACCCCCCACATTGTGTTCATACTGTACGTGATCCCAATAACGAGCGCTCTACAGCAGGGCCAGTAGTAACCACTCTCAGGCAACCTCAGTTCCCAGGAGGAGAGCACGACGAAGACATAGATAAACGTGAGGATAAGCTCGATGCCGAAAGCGAGATGGGAAGTTATTTCGGGCGATGGGCTGGTGGAACCCAGCGAGCCTTGCAATTCTGTGGGGATGGATCTGGTATGAACAGGAGAGAAAAAGCGAAAATAGAGTAGTTATGTTAAAAAGTACTGAACCTGTATAGAAAGGCTACTTAGGGGAGACTATTTTGACCATGTTGTAAACTCCAAATAGTAGGTAAAATGGAAACATGCAGAAGATGAACGTGAGGATAAGCTCGATGCCAAAAGTGAGATGGGAAGTTATTTCGGCTGATGGGCTGGTGGAACCCAGCGAGCCTTGCAATTCTGTGGGGATGGATCTGGTATGAACAGGAGAGAAAAAGCGTTAATAGAGTAGTTATGTTAAAAAGTACTGAACCTGTATAGAAAGGCTACTTAGGGGAGACTATTTTGACTGTGTGTTAAACTCCAAATAGTAGGTAAAATGGAAACATGCAGAAGATGAACATGAGGATAAGCTCGATGCCGAAAGCGAGATGGGAAGTTATTTCGGCCGATGGGCTGGTGGAACCCAGCGAGCCTTGCAGTTCTGTGGGGATGGATCTCGTATGAACAAGAGAGAAAAAGCGAAAATAGAGTAGTTATGTCAAAAAGTACTGAACCTGTATAGAAAGGCTACTTAGGGGAGACTATTTTGACCATGTTGTAAACTCCAAATAGTAGGTAAAATGGAAACATGCAGAAGATGAACGTGAGGATAAGCTCGATGCCAAAAGTGAGATGGGAAGTTATTTCGGCTGATGGGCTGGTGGAACCCAGCGAGCCTTGCAATTCTGTGGGGATGGATCTGGTATGAACAGGAGAGAAAAAGCGTTAATAGAGTAGTTATGTTAAAAAGTACTGAACCTGTATAGAAAGGCTACTTAGGGGAGACTATTTTGAATGTGTTTTAACTCTTAATATTAGGTAAAATGGAATCATGTGGAAGACAGTAGGTAAAGGGTAATTCCAGCGTGACAGACGGGACATCCAACCCTCACTTTTTGATGTTTTTACTTGATATTTTATATAAAGGGGAATTACATGTAACCTCAAAATATAAATGTGCTTATATTCAAAGATGTAATCTATTCCTTCCTGTTGTCCTATGTAGTCTTGCATTAAAATATACGAGATGGGTATAAATCAAGATTTCTCAGCAAAATTTATTGTCTGCTAGCGATACCTGGGGGCTACCATTTTCATGATGTGTACACAAAGATATTTTTAATCCGAATGCAAAATTGTCTTTCTTCCTGATACAAAATCCCATTTGAGATTTAAAATATTTAACAGATACAGCATATACATATATTCTGGAAACGAAAATGTATTTTATATTTCTTTGAAAATTACTATTTTACTATTAAACAGAAATCTATTTTCTTGATACAATGACATGTGCGACAGAGCAAATTAATTCAAATTTATGGATGATAACTTCCCGAGCGTCAATAGTGACAAACTACGCATTCACCTACTTTGAAATAACGGACTTCAATAGTCAGAATGCGCATTGTATAAATTATGTTCTGCTCTGCCAGGCAAGCCCAAGAAATCGATTTCTATTTAGCAAAACCAGAGAATTAAAAAAATCAATGAATTTCAAATTTTGGAATATATGTATACACCTGTTATATATTTTCCATTATATATGGGGATTTTTTGTAATGAAGAGCAGCAATTAGCTCTAAGATTAAAAATATCTTCTTAACCAGAACTGTTTCCTATGGTTCATGTACAACTCCATATCATCAAGAAAATGGCATCCCCCATGTAAAGTGTTAGCAGATGATAATGTGTGCTAGAATGTCTTGATTTAAACCCTTTTCTGATATTCTATTTCTTAAGTGATACAGGCCAATGATTAAGAATATATTACACCTTTGAACATAAGTACATTAATAATCTGGGGTTAATTCTCCTTTAAAAGTGATGCTTATTTTGATGTAGAGATGTGATCTATAGGGTTTGGTCAACAAAATGGGGGAAAATCTTTTTTCAAGCACCACCCACAAATTGTGGGCAGGGCTTCAAGGTCAGCGTGACAGACGGGACATGAATTTACCAAGCCATTTCTGCTTCGATACTTTTCAACTAAGCTCTCCTCACTGGAAAATCTTGAAACAAAATATGTGTATTCACGTTATTACTTGTACATGTACACTCATGTACACTCTTGCTTAACCCTTTCAAGACAATTGATCACATTATGTGGTTTGGCTCAATATATTCTGATTCAGAATTAACGGTAACTCTGCTATCAATGGTAACTACCATGGTAACATCACTCAACAGCCAATCAAAATCAAGGTTTCCATGGGAGTTACCATTGATGGCAAAGTTACCGTTAATGGTAAGTTTTATGCAACGGGGCACAGATGTATGAGTAGAAAGAGCAAAAATTTCTACACACACTATGTCAATTTTTGTTGCTTGACCATATTGCGTTTGATGCCAGGAATTCTAAAAAAGAGAATAAGCTTTAAAATCCTTAAATTGGCAACACATTGAGAGGTTCAAAAGCATTGTTTTTCATCAAAATTGGCAATTTTTTCAACTTTTCGACAAAATTTGTAACCATGTATATTGTTTTCAAAGGCACTACATCTTATTAGAACCATGGAGCACTAAAAGAAAAATATAATTGTTGCCAATTTGAAGAACAAACTGTGATCAAATTAGCCCTTAAATAATTCCTGTCCTGAAAGGGTTAAAGATAAAGTTGAGGTCTGGTGATGCAATTTCATTGTGAAAGAATCTGTCTCAAAGAGATCAGGAAAGGCTGATCATGTCTACATGTACATTAGAATTTGTGTATACTGTGAGGTTTTGGAATCATCAAAATGATGACAAATTGCACATGTTGCTGAAAAGCACATGCACTTTACACAGAAATGGGTATACATGTATGGGACTGCACAAACATGTGGCATGATTAATGTTAGCACAAACACTTCAACCATTTCTTGTCATATTTCAAATATGAGGGCATCTCCAGAGCAACGCTTTTCAGGGGACATTTCTACTATGATGTTCTTCCAAAATAACATAAAAGGAATGAGAAAGCTCACAAATGATTTTTCACCTTTCCCACAACTCGACCTTCTCTTTAAAGGTTAAGTACAGGCCTAAATGTATACACGTAATGCATGTACATGTATGCATACCCACAACAGGTGCATAGAATATAACTGGAATCAACACAGGTTTTTGCTGGAGATGAAGCAGATGTTCTTCACACCATCCACTCCAATGAGTTCATAACAACTCATCATGATCAACACTCTCTTTTAAAGGTACAGAGTAGAGGCACATGTACAGTACTGTTATGGATTTTGTACAAAAACAAGTACTCATGTGCCTACTTTTATATCTTCCAAGTTCAAATAAATTTTATGTAGCAATCTTCTTAAAAGATATCACAAGAAATAATGGAATTAATGATGAAATCCTTGAACTATACATACATGTACAATGCCAATGTATGCACTATATCTCTAAGCATTTCAAAAACAAATTTTGAGCATAGGCTCTCATTTAGGATGCAGACTACACTGCATTTCAGATGGATACACATCAAAATATAGGGCCTATTAACTTGTAAATATACAGTACAAATACACGTACATGTACGCAATGTATTTTAAAGAAAATCAAATTGCTTTTCCTATCCCAAATCAAGTGCAAAGATTCAGGAAAAGTCCTACAAAAATGATGCCAAATGTTACCAACAGGATTGTTGGTCTACACTGTTCATGTACATGGGTAAGTAGAATCCTAAACAAAGAAACTGTTATTTCTCCTTGGAGTTTCCTCTTTCTTAAGAGAGAGACAGTGAAGTATGGCTGACCTAGAAATTCAGGTCACACAGATCTCTGTTTATGTCATCACTTCCACAATATCCTGTACAAAAATAACACTTTTTTTCCTACCAGAATAAAACAGACACGCC